>CM050163.1:196027980-196627980 GCA_027410445.1 Discoglossus pictus | reverse complement strand
GGTCGTGAATTTACATTTTATTCTCGAAAGCCACTGGGAAATACAGGGCTATATTTGAGATCAAGAAAATATAGTAGCAACACTATCTTACTTTCTTCCTTATGTCCTTTATAAAAAACTAGCGAATTGCCAGTCAAAAAATGGTGGCAATGAAATTGTAAGTGAGCTAAGGGTGTTTGGTGTATATAATGTGGCTGATGTAGCGTTGTTTGTTTTCTATGTCGTGCAAGTTTTTCGGAATATTCATTTTCTGTGTCGTGCAAGTTTTTTGTAATATCCGTATCTGTTTGGTGGTGTTTTGCGTGTTTATGGTAGTGTTTTGCGTGTTTAGGGACCTTTAGCCTAGTTTTCGTTTTGTTCGGCGGACATTTTTTCTCTCGCTTAGGTGATTTTCGGGTCTCTAAACTCCGAAACTTGTGGTTAAATGGAGGTGTAACTTCACTTACCGAGGTCCTTGGTGCCTCCCCTTGCTGTGAGTAACCTTTTTATGTGTTTGTTGTTTGTATTTGTTGTGTTTGTAATGTTTTTGGTGTTGCGCGGGTTGCTTCCTTGTTTTCTAATCTCGTAGGTGTTTTTCAGCAAATACCTAGGTGTTTGGTGGTGTTTTGCGTCTTTAGACTGCTGTAGCCTCATTTTCGTTTTTTTCGGCAGCCATTTTTTCTCTCGCTTAGAGAATTTTTTAGTGTCTAAACTGCTTTAATTTCAGTTAAATTGAGGTGTAACTTTAGTTTTCGAGGTCCTGGATGCTCTCTTTTGCTGTAGGTAAGCTTTTTATGTTTTAGTTGTGTGTATTTGTTGGATTTTTGATGTTTTGATGTGCGCTTGTTGCGGCCGTTGTGTGCAAGGTCGTAATGGGTCGTAAACGTGTCTCATATTTTGTTTGCGTTACGACGTAAAGTTTGCGAGGGTCGCAGTTGCTGGCAAGGAGCGCCTTTAGCAACAACTCGTATGCTCACAACTATATATGTGATAGACAGTGTTTAAAAATGTGCTATTTTTCAGTTACGTATTATTAGGTCTGTACTTTTCAATCAGTCAATATAATGGATATACCTAAAGGAAACCATAAACTGTGTTTGTTTTTTACATATTATAATCAAGAATTTATTGTGGGTGGGACAAAAAGGTATAGATGAAGGGATACATCAATACACGGGGCAGCTTTATCCACAACAGAGATCCTGCAGTAAAAGACTGTGTAAACAATTTGGATGTATGAAACAGTTACCACCTTTGTATAGTTTAAGTGGTCACAGTGGAGACTCCAGGGAGTAACTTGTTTCAGTTTCACATAACACTCAATATAATACATACTGAGCCAGAAGAGTTATTATTATTATATTTATTTATATTGCGCCAACATATTCCGTAGCGCTGTACAGGTTGGGTACATGGCAAAAAACAAACTTAACACCTTATAAAGAATGAAGGGCCCTGTTTTTGAGCTTAGAATCAAATGTACATAGAGCTCGTTTCCAAGGTACTGACACAATATTGAAAACTCGCAAACTTACAATCTAAGGGAGTTATTGGCAATATTCACCCTTTTAGATGTTAGTCCACTCTGAGTGATTGGGTCATAAAGACTGCCTGACAAGTAAAAATTGTAAACATCAATGTAAGTTTAATAGTAAGGGTTCATAATAAAGTTTGTATAGTCTTAATTATACTATATTTAGAATTTCTCCTGTGTCCCTAAATTACAGTCTAACTGAGTAATCTCCAGATTTGTTTTGTTTTGTTCTCTCATTGCACGTTGTTTGAAATGGTGTTTTGGAGTTTTTACGAGGATCTCCAAATGATTAAATAATAAGCAATATGTAGGATGGTAGTTACAAACTGGTGTGGGGCTAAAGATAAATACTGCTAAACATATGCTAACAACTCCCAGGCTAAGTGCACATAAGAGGGTGAAGGCTGTAGGGTCACATACAAGTTTTGAAATGTTTAGAAAATCTTGTATCATGCAGCTGTGTAACATCAGACAGACACTCCAGATTGGACTAATTTAGGACTTATTTTTAAGTCTTGGGACCAAAACAACAAAGAGCATAAGAAAGGGTTCCTCTTTAGTTGTTTTTCCTGCCACTAGCTCTTTGGAAGACGAAAGCAAAATCCAGCTGCACTCGATAGACCTTCATTCAAGATGATCTCATTTATTTTGACCTTCCTTCTGGCACTCATTATTAGTAAATAAAATCTTTCATTTTTGTATAATTAGATATATTTTGAAAAAGATTGCATAGCTGGTGAAACTATCATTACGAACAAAAGAGCTAGTTTTGTTTTTATAGACGGGTGTATAACATCATAGATTCACAGAGCCGCATGGACCTCAGGGAGAGGGGATATAAGCACAAGGAGCAAATATATAGGGTTACAACATTTTTATTATTATCACACATATATCTACCTCATCCAAGAATGAGATACGGTAACTGGCTGTATGCATCTCCCGGGTAATGGAGTCCCCATTGAATGATGCTACCTCCTGTGGTTATATGAAGAAAGGGGACTGTACTCGCCTTTGGGGATATGGCATCATAGTGGAGGTGGGATGGTCTGTACTCCTGGATCTTCCAGTGCTGGCTGTTCTGAGGAGGAGCTTATCCATCGGTATCTGTTAAAGGTTTTTTGAGCATTAAGCTCCATTATTTAAGTGTTTTTGTCAGTACGTGCCAAGCACTTGACTGTCAGCTTAGTATTATTGAAATGGTGCGTTATTAAAAGAAGGAGTGTATGAATGGAATTTTAAAATATAGGTGAACTGCATATATATATATATATTTTCAAGATACAAGAAAAAGATTGTTCACTTTTTTGATACAAGTGATTATCAGAGCCTGCAATGGCAATTTTCCTCATAGCAGATAGACACACTTCTTCCTTCAGTAATCTTCAGCAATCTATTTAGTGAGCCAATGAGGAATCTAAATGAATTAGTTAAGAATGGCAAATAATTACTTTATAGAAAAGTGATCTGATTCATTACATATCCTTTTTGACTTCTTATTGACCCTAAAGGGGATACCAAATTATTGCACTGGCCCCCTCAATTTCACATATTCCAGGTACAGAATACTGAACAAGTACATCTATAAATCAGACTGAAAAAAAATAGTGCTATCAAAATATGCAAAATCTAAGCCACAATTAATAGAATATCAGTGTAAATACAGTACATTTGATTTCAGACATGTTATTTCATATATTATATGTATTTGAATGCCAATAAATACATTGCATTTAGGCATTATTCAATTTACACAGTCACCTATGTTACCTATTAGGAGTATAATTAGGGAACTTAGGCTCCTGTTTAATTTCAAGCCTGTAATTCCCTTCACACAAGCTCGGGGTTACTGCATGGGGCCCAGTGCTGCCAAAATTGCCTGGGCCCCCTCAGCACACCATTCCTCCTCCTCCATCCTCCTCCTCCTTCCCCCTAACCTCCTCCTCACTTCCCCCTCTCCAGTCCCTATCCCCCTCTCTCCTTACTTTTTATTGTAATTAAATGAGCTCTCCCCCCGCAGCACGTGAAACGCTTGTGACGTCACATCATTAGCATATGCCGTCACTAAGACCAACACCTCACAATAATATTCCCATAATAAGAAAATCATTTTATATGCTAAAATACATAGAATTAAGAGCATGTCACTATGATTACAAATATCGGAACCCACTATCCACTTCTACTGGATAAAACTTTAATATTTAAAACTTGAAAGGAAGAAGACAGCAGTAGATACACAAGAATAATTTAATCAAAGTGAGGGCAGAAATGCTTCAACACCAGTTCATGCCCTAAAATATCAGGAGAAAGGCTTAGAAATAAAAGAGTGGAAGAAATGGAATAACATTCTAGTACAAATGGTATTAGAGGGCACTCAGTTCAGTGACTAGATACAAATCATGGTTGGATAATATGGACCAAGATCTTACAAAATAAATAAATGTTGCAATTATATATTAAACCAAATTGACATTATGTTTATTGGCTTAGTCCTATAGGCATATCCACCAAAGGTACCATTGTAAGTGGGTCTTATCATGTATTTAGAGACAAACATGCTTATACATTTATGTTACTGCAACCACCTATCATTGTTCTTTTACTAATTTTGCTATTTCTAGAAATGATGTTGATGTCACTGAGCACTTTATGTACACAATGTGAAGTACACAGCTAATAGAAATGCAAGAAGCTTCATACATTTTTGTTTTTAAGAAGGTGCATTATCATGAAATAAAAGCCTTTATAATTGTGAATAAAACCCATAAATCATTGTAACACAACACCTGTGAGAAACCTCAAGATGCCACCATAGCCCTTACCATAAAGCTCTGCTGAGCTTGATTTTCAAATTCCTTGTTTTAATTTGTGTTTTCTCAGCCATATAATTCCAGTTTTCATCAGTCTTATAAAAATATATAGTAAAAAACTCTCCAAATGGCCAATATTCAACTCAAACCTATGAACAGACAAGAATTCAACTTAAATAGTGGTATAATACAGCGTAAAATATTGATGCATGTGTTTACCATGCTTACGTTTAAAGAACCGGTATTTACAGTATGATGTTTTGAGAAAAAAAAAGATAATGGGAAAAGGTTTTTCAAAAATAAACTTCTTTAATTAATTTACTTAAAAAAACAAACAAACAAACAACATATTCACTGGTCTAGGGGCATACCCCTGTCAGCCAATGAGCAGTAATTTAGCTGTATGAGTCATATATGTCTCCCAAGAAGATCTACAGACTACAGTATTTCCTTTTAATTTCAAGGCACTTTAGTCATTTTACATAATATTTTTTACACCAAAAATGTATGCAATGATTAAAACATGTTCTTGTAAATGCATTACAAATAGGATTATGTGCATGTTCCTTTAATTTTATTTCTCAAACAGTGTATTTTACCATTTTGATATGTATCAAACTAAAGTTAAAGGAGCGTTCCCTGGTGGTCCAGTGGTTAGGATTCAGTGCTTTCACTGCTGCAACCTGAGTCATTGGCTGGCAAAGGACAAGCCCCCAAGAACAGTTACATTTCTGAATACATTTTTGTGCTCTGTGACTTTTAATTCAAATAGGAATACATTATGTGACATATTATCAAATACCCTCTTTCTAATGCATATATCCCATTAAATATCATAAGAACCAGGGGTTAGATTTTCCAATTAGACATTGGTGAGTAATAAAGTTATCATCCAATTATTACTCAAAACAACATTTAATATTAAATTACTTTCAAAAATAAGATTCAGCTGGGACTGTTCTTTTCCCACTGCAGTGTCAATGGAGAAAGGCAGCTATGGCTGACAGGCAATGTTAAATTGGCAAGCACAAAGTTGTATCAATGCACTGCTCTTCATTGGCTGGCTATTTGCCATTTTAAAGGCTATTTAATACTGAAAATTGCTTTTATCAGTCAGTGAATAGAAATGTTTCTAATGATCAATGGATAATTAATAAAAAGGCTAGCTCCTCTTTTCACCTGAGATTGCATTGGCTGTATAGAGTACAATCATTCTTTACTGTGAGGTTCCATTTTGTTGTCTTGTATGCTGTAGTCTGCTACTTTCTTAGGCTGGTATGTCCTTGTAATATAATGAGCTCCTCCCACCTCAGGAAGTTGATCTGCTAAAACTAAAATTGGAGATTCCAGAGAATTATTATTATTATTATTATTAACTTTTATTTGTAACACGCCAACATATTCCGTAGCGCAATACAGGGGATAAAAACAAGGAAAAATACAGCATTAACAACCTTCCAAAAATGGAGGACCCTGTTTTGAGCTTAGAATCTTTGCAGAAAGTGCTTTTTCTCAAAGCATCCTAAAAGACTGAAAACTCACCACTTACAATCTAAAGGGAATGGAAGGGGCAGAAATCAGGGAAAGATTAAACAGATAAGGAATAATAAGGGTCAGAAGAGAAGTGAAAGTTAGAAAGGTTTTTCATTTAGAGGGAGAGAGAAGGAACAGAGAAAGAGTGGCATATAAAATACAGTAAATTAGGGGCTGTATATTGTTTTGCTTTTTAACTCTAATAGCATGTAGCCTATTTATAAGTATAGTTTGTTAAAAGAGTACATTTGTTGGGGGGTATTAGCTTCCATGGGAGTGTTAGGGGTAGGCATGGGGAATACCCCAAGTGATTGTTTTTTTTTTAAATTTATATAAAATCTAAATAGTTTGGGGGTAGGCAGCAGTATCCTTGACAATGGGATTATCACATATTCAATCACACTACAATACACAATAAACAAGAGCATGAACACAAAAAATTAAAGCATAAATGTATTCTAGAATTGTAATAGTCCAGCTACTCTCAATAAAAATTGTCTCACAAATATCAACAATTTTAATCGCAATCCACTTAAAAGTTGTTTATATTGATCTTTATCACTTCTGAAATCTTAAACATTGCAGATACAGTAGTATTTAAGTAGCATATACCTTTTCTTTTAATTATAGTAATATTTTCACAAATATGAGAAGTTACAAATGAGATGTCTTGTAGGTAAATTAATAATATTTGTTGGTTAAATCTCAGGGATATCCAGTAAGATGCTTGGTTGTATTGGGGAAAAGTATAATCGCTGCTCTGTAGTGTACTAGTCAGACCTTGCCTAGAGTGCTGTGCCCAGTTCTCCTATTTATTTTTGGGGGCGCCCAGTGTCCCGGGGCAACAGGGCCAGGGACCTCCTCGTCAACCAGCTCCTGGCATTAGCCAAGCTGGCCATATATAAGTCCAGGAAGCAGTGTTTGGCAGAGGAGGTTCCCTTATTGGTTGAGGCCATGTTCCAGGCACTGGTGCGCTCCCGTATCCAGGGAGAGTACCTCCTGGATTCGTCCACTAGGAGGATGTGTGAGTTTACCTCCCAGTGGGCTGTAGATGGTGTAACCTGCTCGGTATCCCCCCATCCGGATTCTTTTCAGCTCACCCTTCTAATTTATTTTTGTTTTGTTTTACAGTTTAAATTTAACATTGTAACTGCTGGACATATACCTCCCTACCACAAGGTAGGGATGTGATAAACTATAGATTGGCTCTATAAATCTATTGCTAGTCTGTAAAATATACTGTGCCCAGTTCTTGCTAGGCCATATTTTAGGTACTGATGCACTCCCTTATCCAGGCAGAGTGCCATCTTGCTTTGTCTACTGGGAGAATGTGAGGGAGAGTTTAACTATCTGTGGCCTATAGATGGGGTACTTTGCCCGCTATCCCCCATCTAGATTCCTTTAGATTCTTTTAATCTCACACTCCTTATTTAATTTTAGTTTATTTTGCGGTTTCCATCTCCTTTAATGGTTTGACATACAGGTTGGGATTTGACTAATTTCAGATTGTCCCTATAAAAAGCCAATACTTGTCAACCTGAGTTAAATACACTGTGCCCAGTTCTGGAGACTCTATTTCCAAAACAGTATAAAAACAATGTAAAATGACGATGACTAAAACAATGTAAGGAAAGTCTTCATGACCTGAATTGGAGGACTGAAGGAAGAGGGGCAATATGGTAGAAACCTACAAATGTATAAGAAAATGAAGTTCAATAGAGAAATATTTTTCAGAAAGGAATCATGATCTGAAAATGGAAGATTAAAATTTTAGGGATAATGTACAAAAATATTACTTTACAAAAATTGTACCAGATAAATGGATCAGACTTCTGCTCAAAACATTTGTGAATTTACTAATAGCCTTATTCAATTCGGGGCTCGCAATTCAATCGCAGACAGCCAAATGCCTGAGTTGAGTGGAGAATGTAGTGCTATTAATTCTAAGACATAACATCACTTTCACTCTTCATAAAAGTACAGTATTGCTTTTTATTTGCTTTTAGAGTGCTCCGATTTGTCATTAAGCACATTGCAAGACCTCCTTGGTATCAATAACTTGTTGTTAGTTTAGATATTTGCCATTTGCAGGCTTGACAGAGTGGTTAGCGAGGGGAAATCAGAGCAATTGAATAGCAATTTGCGATTTTACCCATGCGATTTTGAAAGATCAAAGGCTTTGAGGGCAGTAACTTGCGATTTAAAAAATCTATATGAATTGCAGCTCCAAGCCAGTAACTCGACCGAAGTATGCAAGAAGTTGACAATTGAATAGCAAAATAACTTGCGACCTCCATTTGCGAGCCCGGATCTCCACAACGGCTCAATTGAATGAGGGTCTAAAAGACTGCGCGTGGTTACATGAGTGTGGTAGCCCATGGTATCCTGCGATCCAGCATCTCAAGTCATCATGAGTTTTACTAAAGGCCTATCTTCCTGTAACAGCTAGCCATGCACAGCGTGAACGGGATATTTAATATTATCTTATTGGTGCCATATAATGATATCCAAAGTTCTCCGAATTTACTAAACATACTAAACATAATTCTTGCTTTTAACTACCCATAATGCTGCTAGTTAATCTGTGATAGCAGTATATTTTATGGTTATATACAATTTTTATTACCAATATTTAGACATTAACATAGAACATATGAGACTAAATATAACTGGAAAATTATCTCTCTCTCTGTATATATATATATATATATATATATATATATATAAATATATATATATATATAATATAATATATATATCATTATTTTATAGATAAAGTAATTAATTATTATTAATATAACTTTTTAATAATTTCATGATATGTATATTATATTATTTATATTATAAACACAAGTTATTAATATGTGGTGCTGATGACAATGTATGGGCATGTTATCATTTTCCTGTGGTTGTTGTTATTATGCATCGTTAATCACTACTGTATCTTTGCCAACCACTATTGCCCCTTTGGTGGAGCATGAGCAGAGTTTAAACGCATGTGCAAATAGCATTACATTTTTTACATTCAATTCCATTTCCCCCTAATACACATGTGCTACTCTGTGATGTGTAAAGGATGGATAAGTGTTGGATATGTTAAAAGATACATCAGGCTTTACCCATCTGGAGACCTTAATATTATACATAAGATTTAGTAAATTACATGTAGATCTTAGTAGCTTTAATGTGCGATGTGCGTATCCTCGTATCCTCTTTGTAAAGAAAGTATACTCAAAAATTAAGTAAACAAAGCTTTTTATATAGATAGAATGGCATTCTATTTTAGGTAGATGGAATAGGCAAATTAAATGGATATTTTGATACTTATCTGCCGACAAGTCTATGTTTCTATATAAATAATTTAACTGTATATACATCATTCAGTGGCGGGAATACACATTTTTAATCTGAAAGAACAGTATATGTCATTTAATGAACCACCCATCATGGCTCATGCTCTCCACATCTTTGTGGTTTGTAGCTGTTGGAATTGTATAGAGCAGCAGCTGGGAAAATGTGAGCATGTGCTGCGGTGTCCCAACCAGGAGACTGCTACTATTGCTGTTTTTGTAACTCTTATATGTGTTCTTGAGGGGGACCCACACAACCCAAAGCCAAGTTATTGTGCTAAGACATTAGAGTGTTATAACCAGGGTAACCTGAGAAGGAGACACAGCTTTCCTTGCTAGTAACAGATGGTTACTGTTTAAGAGCAGGCATAACCCTGTCCCTACACCACATGCAATACTGGGGGGAGGAGGTCTCAGGAAAAAGGGGAAAAGTTGATTGGAGCTTTCTCATATCCTACTTAATCATAGTCATATGGGAGGCTTTTTCAAGCATAGAGAGAGATGGCTGTTGAAATTTGTAGCGTGCTGGAATCCTGCGAGGAAGCTGTGCAGTGTGGTAAGTTTCTGTGGCTTGTTCTCTGCACTAATGAATAGAGCCTTTCCATATCTGCCAACCCTACAGAAAATGTGGTCAAGGGATTTATTATGAAACGTACCAAAGGCTGGCACACAGTTAATTACACAGAACAAGAAATGTGCTGGAAGCTCAGGTCCAAAAGGTGATAAACAGAAAGAAGTGGTTTATTTTATTCAAACACAGAGAGAACTTTTGTGTAAGGGATTTGTATCAGTAATTTAATTTATTGCAAACAAGTGTTTGGAATATAACTTTTGCATGTGGGCATAAGAGGGATGCTAACTTGATGTTCTTATATGTTGTTTGGTAATGGCAGGTATTGTGGGTAAAGTAATTCTCCCACATCTTGTGTGTGGTTCATTGTTTCAATATGTGTTTATATATATATATATATATATATATATATATATATATATATATATATATATATATATAAAATGTGTGTGTATATATGTATATATATATATATATATATATATATATATATATATATATATATAAAATATTATGTATATATTCTATGTTGTTAGCTAGGGAATTCCACTCTATTGCACCAAGCTGTCTGCTGAAGTATTTGTATTATATTTGTATTGTAATGTAAGTGTACTTGTGTGCGTATATAAATAATCAATTTCCATTTGGAGTTTTTATTGATTATTGTGTCTATTATGACATTATTATGATACTCACTACTAAAGGTATGGTCTGTAAATGACAATATCCTATTGTTTCCATTCTGTTCTTCATTCAGTTTCCTTATTTCATGTTTGCTGCTACATACCAGTTATATATATATATGTATTAATGACATTGTCATATGTAGTCCTTAAATAATGTAATATATAGTGAAGAATACAATGTAATCAAATAATTGATTGAGATAATTTTGCTTTACATGATTTTGAGTTGCGAATACATTTGAGGTAAAAACATTGCATTTATTATGTTTCAATGATAAATGACATGATCTGTGTTTTTGACGTATCACCTCATATAATAAAGAAATAATATCTAATAATCTTCCACTTTTCTGTTTCATAGCATCACATATCATCACCTCTTGCACTCCTTTTTTTCTGGAGGATATTTTTCTCCTGAACTTTATTAACCCTTTTGATATATCTGAAAGTTTCATATCACCCTATCTATTCTGCCCTCTAAACTATACATATTAAGATTGTGCGGTCTTTTCTTATAAGTTTTGTCTTTTCATCTGATTAAACCTTTCCCGACATGATCTGATGTAAGGACATGTCAGAATGATGAGTTATCCAGGGTATTTTTAGAACATGTTTCAGTATTTTCTAGACTCCTCCTATATGCTTGTGATGTTTGAATGATACATAGGCAAATATTTGTCACTGGGTATATGCAATAGCATAGAGCGCCTTTATTTCCAGCGTGTAACTCCTGTTCTTGCTCGCTCTGGTAGTACTCCTGCCACATTACTAAAAGCAGTTTTATGTATTATCCAATTACAGAAGCACAAACAAGCTATCGGGAGGCCCACATCAGTCATTACACCTTGTTTCTCTGCTGAAGTTTAGGAAAATAGAGCGTACAAGAGTCTTCTGAGACTTTACTCTGAATCCAAATGGCAGTATAAATTACACAGCTCAATTTCCTGCTGTTTATAGCACTGTTCAATTGCATAAGGGGGTCCCTTATTGGAAGGTTTCCTGAACTACGCTCCAGCTTCAAGTATATTTAGTGTTATTGAACAAATTGAGATGTTAAGAATAATTGCTCTGCTCTACAGGCACGGCATGTATATTTACTTTTTTGACTTCAATAGGTCACTGACATACAGTTAAATAATATTAATATACAATTTCTGGTGGATTCTGGGAAGATGTATGCCAGGAGAAGGCCATAGGAATGTTGGTGGTCTGTACATTTAGCTTAGAACATATTGCAAGGTGGTTTAATATAAATACACACTTTTCTAAAGACATGGAACAAAAAAGAAAATATAGAATTTGTGTTAAAATGGACAAAATATATTGTAAATGAAGGGGACAAAGCAAAGGTTACAAATCTGGCATAATTTAAAACTATAGAAAGTAACAAATACTTAATCAATAGATAAAATGTTTTCTTCTGGTGAAATTACATTGTGGGTTGTATTTTTTTTGTTATTAAGACTTTCTGACCCTTCCCCCTAGCCTTTTTTAGCTATTTGTTGTTTTATCATTTTGTTTGTTTGTGTTGTGTCATTCAGTTGTGTCTGACTCTCTGTGACCTCATGGACCGTAACACACCATGCTGATCCGCATGGTTTTCATGGCAGAGATACTGGAGCGGCGTGCCAGTTCCTTTTCCAGTGGGCCACAGCATACAGCTCCTGGTATTTCTAGGTGGTCTCTTATCCAAGTACTGACCAGGCCCAACCCTACATGGCTTCAGGGAGATGTGGGATAACTCTACTGATATCTAAAAGCCATACATGTAAATAAAGACAAAATTGAAAAAGCACAATAGTCAAAGAGGGGTTAAAATGTAATACATTATAACATATGTGGTGTTAAATGGATGACATCCATTTAACACCACATATGTTATAATGTATTACATAAAAGAGACTGTACAGAAGAATATTAATGCACTAGCGAATTGCCCGTCAAAAAATGACGGCAATGAAATTGTAAGGTAGCTAAATTAGTAAATGAATATAGTGTACCTATTTTGAAGCATTGTGATGAAGAGCTGGCAATCTGTGTTGATGTTGCTGCAGCATTAGTGGTGTGGAGCTGCTGTGTAAGCATGCTGAATGTGTGCAGTGTAACACTGTGCGTGCGCGAGACCAAACCGTTAGCGTAGTCGTGTACTTCCGCATTGGCGTAAAATGGCGAGTAATGTGTGGTATAGGTCTGTATCGGAATATCCGTAGGTGTTTTGTGGTGTTTTGCGAGTTTAGAGTGCTGTAGCCTCGTTTTCGTTTTGTTCGGCGGCCATTTTTTCTCTCGCTTAGATTTTTTTTTAGTCTGTAAACTGTTTTATTTCGAGTAAAATCGAGGTGTAAGTTGCATTTTTGAGGTCCTGGGTGCTCCCTCTTGGTGTAGGTAAGGTTTTTATGTATGTGCTGTGTGTATGTATTGTGTTTTAAATGTTTGTATGTCGGCGTGTTGCGTCCGATGTTTGCGAGGTCGTAATGTGTGGTAACGTGTTTCGTACGTTGTTTGCGTTCCTCGTAAAATTTAGCGAGTGTCGTAATTTGTGTGTCGTGTTTTTTGAGTAGCGACGTGAAGTTTGCGAGGGTTTGAGGCCCTTGCCCAGTGACCTCGCCAGTGACCCTTCGCGAGGGGCCTCAGTTGCTGGCATGGAGCGCCTTCGGCGCTCCATGCCAGCAACTGAGGCCCGTGCCCAGTGACCTCGCCAGCAACTGAGGCCCTCGCTTCGCGAGGGGCCTCAGTTGCTGGCATGGAGCGCCTTCGGCGCTCCATGCCAGCAACTGAGGCCCTTGCCCAGTGACCTCGCTACGCGAGGGCCGCGGCTCGCTTCGCGAGCCCGCAAGCGTGAGCAACGACCCGTACGCTCACAACTATATATGTGATAAATGCATTTTTTTCTAAAGCAGTACTTTTATTGCTATGCTTAGAGCGACCTTTCTGGTGGGTACATACTGAGACTGCACTCCAGACACTGGAACAAATGCCTCAAGGACTAATTAGTAATTAATGACAGTGATCTCTCATTTACAAAATATATGAATATCTGTTTATGTGTTTATATGAATAGTGGCTCAAAATGACAAACTTCAAAGCTAATTTAATGTAGGAAAATGCAATTATAACAGCATTCAGATGATAACGTGCTCATTATTACTTATATTTTTAAATTATACAATATTTAAGACCTCTGTAATGTTATGTTGTATTCTCTAAGCTTATTTTAATGTATCTGTTATATCTCTGCGCAATACATTTGCTAAGCATCACTGAAGTGCAGTAGCAGATTGCGGAAGCTTGTGGTATTTATTTTGGGTGATTTTACTATTGCAAAAGCATTAAAGCACTTCATAGCGCTTGCAGCTTAGTGAATCTACCCCAAATACTGTATATATAGAAAAGAGGTAAATATATGAATGTAGAAGAAAAGGGTGTGGTAATTCTTTTACTGGTATTAACAGAAAGTTTAGCCTTTTGAGGGAGAAGAAAGATGCTGAATTGTTGGGAAATTTATATAGTTTAATTGTACATAGGATTATGATCAAGCTCTTTGAAACTAATGTTAATAGATTGAATTAAAGGACCACTGTGCTGCCTTAACAGAATGAGCTATATGTTTTAATTATACATTAATCATTAATAAAATTCATATTAAATGCTTTAAAAAAACATTCATCATTAAAATGACTGTGAATGTCAGCTGCGGGTATATACCCATTATAAGGTTGGTGTGGGCGTCTTTGGCTAGCAGGTAGCTGCTTATTTTCAACCAACACAACGCGACTTGTATTAGTTTTTCATTTGACAACATGCTATTGCTGTGACTGCAGCCTAACAATTATTGTTTATTCTATTATTATACCTGATTGATCATAACACCCTTTTGACCTGTCTCTAAGCCAACCTTCTAACCACCTTAGTGGTGGAGCTACTGCTGTTGTAGCAGATACAAATAGCAGGTTCCACAACAGGGTAGGGACAGGGGCAGCAGTCTACAACAAAGGGGGGACTTCATTTATTAGAGGTGGGGCAAATAATTATTATTAGAGAAAGGTGATCTGACCGTCATAGGGGAGATCTAACAATCAACTTTTGCTTTTTTATTCACCTGTACAGGGTAAACTGAGAAGTTGCCTAGGAGCACCCACATTATTTTGCACTGGGGCCCTCCATTCACTAGCTCCACAACTGCACTCTCCCCTTAATGACATTATCAGGTTGGAGACAAACACTCAACTGGAAACCCTTAATTTTTAAAAGCCTACTTGATATTAAATTATGCAATTATAACTTATTAAATAAGACTTTTAATAATGATCAGTGCATAATTAAAATGACTAGAGCATTATGGTGGTACCTTCAGTGACCAGCTGCTCCTAATTAGTTATCAATTTCTGTACATACAAATGCAGATACGGCAATGCAGTACAAAAAGTAATCTGCACCTTAATATGCACATCTGTAGACTAATTGTGTAAGTGTAGATGACAGATAAAAGATTATAGCCTCGCCAGACACAATGTTAAACAGCTTGTTAAAGTCTAATAAGTAATTACAGGATAAAATGAGGCTTTAAATAGCCCCTGGAGAATTACTCTTTTGAAAGCAGAGGTGAATGAGAAATATCCAATGTGTTCATGAGCATGTGATTGTGCGCACTGTGACAATGGCCGTGGGCCTTGTGTACATGTGTTAGTAGGACACGCTGTGAGCTAGTTACATGATTATAATGAATTATAATGAATCAATGGGAAAAAGTAGTGTTTTATTATTTTTAAATGGCTCTTGTTGGCACATTAGTTGCACCTGGGGTGGAAAACTTAAAGTGAAATGTCTATAGTTCTTTATTTGTATTTTTTTACATAGAAAATCTGCATCATCTAAAATTATGTATTGGTTTGAATCAAATAGGAAAGGAAACAGATTTCCTATTTTGTTTTGTCTTGCTCTGTTCACTGCGCTTTTGTACGTGTCTATTGCATATTTCATATAAGTTGATACTACATTTATAGTATAACTAGCGACTTGCCCGTCAAAAATGACAGCAATAAAATTTGAAGCCTGGCAATGCTGTTCGCCACACAATGCGGGGTTCTCTCCCCTCTAACCTGCCGGCCTCGTGATGACGCTAATTGCGGGTCTCTCCCCCCCTTCTACTTTACGGGTGTCCGGAGCTCATTGCAAGCCCTGCAATGTGTCTCTTTGCCTCCTCTCCCTCCCCTGGGTTTTTCCCCCTTATCCCCCCCCCCCTGCCACCCCTGTGTCTCCCCCCCCCCCCCACTCCCTCCCCTGTGCCTCTTTCTACCCTACTCCCTCCCCTGTGTGTCATTCCACCCACTCCCCCCTCTCCCCCCCCGGTGTTTTTCTTCCTCCTCTCCCTCCTCTGTGCTCCTGTTTGCATTTACAAGTGTGAAACCATTTTCGGGCTCGGGAATTAGTTCATTTCCCCCAAGCCCAAAATTTGTTTCCGATTTATGGCCTTGAAAAAAAGTTACGGCTTTACGGCTGCCTTTTTTTTCTCTCGCTTAGTTGCTTTCAGAACTCCCAAAAAAAATGAAATATAAAATTAGCTTGCAACCTCACTTACAGGCTCCCTGCCTCTCCCCCTGTGCTGTGTGTGAGGTTGTAAGTTCATTTTTTAATGAATTGGCATCTTTTGGTGGTCCTTTGGCGGTCTTCCGGTGGCTTCTGAATTACAGGCTTGAAAAAAATGGTGGCCTCTAATGCCGTAATTTTTTAAAAGCCTGTAACTCGAAAGCCGTTTGGAACCCCTACCCCCTTAAGCCAGTCACGTACGGGCCTCGCAATGAGCAACTTTGGCGCTTATTGCGCATGCGCAAGCACGTAACTTTTAACATTGCGTGACCAACATTCGTAAGTACGAAAACTATATATGTGATAGAAGTAGCAAATTAACTTAGAATACATATTTGTATACAAAACACTCTAATGGCAACATTCTAGCATCCTCAGAAACTCTATTTGTTATTGTAATCTGTGGACTTACTGTTCTAAGTGGCTAATATCACTTTCCTACAGAAAAGAAACCTCTTGCTATGTGCTACCCACGCTGGATGTTGCTGAAGTCCCAGTGAAGATGATAATTAAATATATAAAGCGTGATACATTTTAACAATAGAATCTGAAAATGTTTTCATAATACAATCATATAAAACATTAAATTAATGTGTATGTGCTATTTCTGGCTTTGCTTGGAAATATTTAAAAACAAACATATTTATACTTAATTTGGAAAAAAAAGAATAAAGATTTATTGTGCCAAACACCAAATTCCACAAAAAAATATTTGCTTCACTGACAGCTAGAAATGTTCACCATTTCATGATTACTAATAATACTTTTATTTGGAAGATGTTCACATTCCTAATAGGCCAATAACACTTAGTGATTTTCTTGGTAAATGTATTTTTGTCACTTGTATGACACGTCTGGTTCTAATTTATTGATGTATTTTTGGAAATATGTTTTCCAGAATTATCTAATAGTGTCAGTCAATCAGAAAGCTATAGGTTTGCTCTATGACACTACATAATACTGTGAAGAATAAAAGAGTTCAAATCAGGAACATCTAACAAATGGTCATCTTGAGGTGAGATCATTCGCCTAGTATGTAGTCACTGCCAAGGTGAACTCTACTCAGATAAAGGAAGTCTAGACTGCCCAGAACATGGCACAGGTACCTCTCCAGCCAGTCACTGCTTCTTGGACTTCAAAGGCAGATTGGTAAAGAGGTCACTGTCTTCAAAACAAGTGTCCCTCAAGTATGTTAAGGTGGGCCATAGTCTGATGCAACAAAAATGAATATGGTACTTATCTAAACCAAAAGACTTGCCAAACAAAACCCTCGACTAGAGCAGCATGTTTAAATATATAGATCCTGTCCTGGTATCTTTTAAAGGACCACTGTGTCTTGGGGAAAAGATTAACATTTTTGTGAAGTAATAACATGTAAGCAATTAGTATAAAGAGCATTTTTAGAGAAAATGTGAATATAGCTGATTCTGCTTGTAATAAGTGGCTTCCATCTGGTCTACTAGCCTGCCTTTACAGGAGGGTTATCCTACTGGTTCTGGTTCCCCTGTATATTGTCAAGTAGCTATTTACTCAAGCAGTATTTCAACAGAACTGAATCCAAGGTTCATCCCATTTGTCCTAAGGGTCACATTCTCTTAGGAACAAAAGAACAATTCCTTTGAGTAGTTAAAACTTAAAGGCTGCATTTAGATATATATTTCACAACAGGGCTATAAAATAAACAAATGTTAAATTGGTAATTTCACTGGGAATATTAAATAAGCAATATAATAAGACTCCTGGCATTACTTCTTGGTTACCATCTACTGGAGGGACAGACTTCGTTTTTAGCAGAAATGCCTGTCCCTATCCTTTTAGCTTGCAAACGGCCCCTTTTTAAAGAAAAGTCTCACATTTAAAAGGTGAACCACGGCTTACAGCCCCCACTTTATCCTGTTGTTTTCTCTAAATGTCAATAAGAAAAATAGAGGCTTGCAGAGACAGTTCTACCGAATATATGTCTGTATGGAGCATTGTGCACTTTTTAAGTTTACACATTGCACAGAATGGTGGTAACACTACCCAACAGTGCATACTATTTCAGGAATATGTGTCCCTTTTTGACCATTTGTCAAGTGCCTTCATTCATTTTCAGGATTGATGCAACCATGATTTGGGTTTAACACTGTTTGAATACAGCTGAGACAATTAGTTGCGCCACGATCTGTTTAATACTATTTGCATCACCTGTGTTCACACAGTATTAAGCCCAAATCATGGCGTTTCTAGGGGAGGAAAGAGTTGGGAATATAATATTATGATGGTACTGACCGTGATAAGGCTTTTATAATGGAATAGCTGATCAATGTGAAAGATCTGCAGCCTTATTAAATTGCGATTCGGCCAATTGAATAGGGCTCTATATAAGCACAGAGCATCTTTTTGTTACAGAAGTGTTTAGTTAGTGGAGACCTTGCTTTTGAAAAGAAGTTCACTAACTAAAAACTGTTGTAAAAAAAAGATGCTCTGTGCTAATATAGGGCCCTATTCAATTGGCAGAATCGCAATTTAATAAGGCTGTTAATCGTTATAACTTAAATACTCTTAAATGAAATAGCACACTGACACATGGTGAACATTACATGGATGTTGTCTATTTTGCCTTTTACTAATCAATAAAGCAAACTAATTCTCTTTTGAATTTTCTGCTAACAATGATTTGAATTCATATTCAAATTCATACTAGGGCTATAGGTTGCCGACTCGTGCTTCAATTGATAAAGTGATATATTATGAAACTCTTTGACAATATATCTTTGATTGATGCTTACATTAATGGTTTCCATAGGTATGCCTCAGATTGCAGTTGGCAGAGAAATATAGCACCAGTCTGAATTTAATGGCTCAGACGTTTTGTTTCTTTGGCATGATTTCACTTACTTTGAAACATGTTCTCTCTGTGTGACTCCACATCTAATGTATTTCCTATACATTTCATGTTACTTAAGTTATTTATTGCCAGGTAGATGGAAAACTCCATACTCCATTTCAACAAGAAATAATTCTGCAGAAATCGGCAGGTTGTTACTTTGAGGCCTGCAGACTTTGCCATTTTAGCAGGAGGACAAGGTGGGATATAGAAATAACCTGCCAGTTGTAATCTTCAGAACCTTTAGGTAAACAAAACTGGAATGAAAACAACGTTTTTTCTTTGGAAAGCTGTACCATATCCAATGATAACATTCCTAGCCGAGCTGTGTGCACCCTGTGAGAAAGACAGCACAGTGTAACAGATTAGGCCCACAAACCTGCCTCAGTGCCTGCTTTGTACTTGCCAAGCGTTGCACGTCAGACACTTTCGTCTTGTATTTTTACTTTGTAGCCATAAAAAGGTAGTAGTTGGAAAAAAATAACTTGCATAACACTAGTAAATTACAATAATAACTTGTATATTTTACCCAAATTATAGTCTCTTGTTAGGAGAAAATGTTCAGAGTTTACAATGTCATCTTTGTTCTATAAACATGTTTTGGAACATGGCAGAAGTCATTAGAACAATATAGTAAGGCAGAGGTCAGCAACCTATTGCTGAAGAAATCTAAATGCTACTGATCAACATGGAGCTTTTCTGTCAAACCCAAATTCATCAGCAGTTGTTCAATCAAGTTAAACATTAAATCCAAATAAATGTTAGATTGCTTCATTGATTTAATAAAAGGTAAAATAAGCAAGATACTTTTATATATGACTATGTATCAGTGGGAGGACTCCCTGGTGGTCCAATGGTTAGGATTCAATGCTTTCACCTCTGCAACCTGAGTTTGATTCCAGTCAGGGAACTAAGAAGTCACACCACCCTCAAGGCATGCAGAGTTGGGCCTGGTCAGTAATTGGATGGGAGACCATCTAGGAATACCAGGAGCTGTGCACTGTGGCCCACTGGAGAAAGAACTGGAAACCCAACCCAGTATCTCTGCCATAAATACCAAGTGGATCATAGTGTGTTGCGGTCATGGAAAGTCAGACATGACTGAGCGACACAAACATGTATCAGTGTGCTACTTCTTATAAAGTTGACCATGTGCATGTGTTCTATTTCATATAATATTATCTAAATAACAAATATAGTATTGTAATAGGGAGTTTTTGTTATTTTTCTATTAAGTTTTCATGTAGATTTAATCCTTAATTATAAAAGTTTGTAGACTCCTGTACTATTTCATGTTTTGTGACCATGGAGTATATGCTTAAAAGTGTTGATAAGTGAGGTTAAAAAGAGGTGTAAATTCCTAATTTTCTATCTTTCTATAGAGGCTCTGTATCAAATAGAGTTCAAGTTTACTGCCACTTAAGTAGACTCCATAGAAAACATGAAATATGAAAAAGTCCACTTATAAAAGTTCAAATAGCTCAGAAAATGTATGTAATCATCCAAGCTTAGAACTCAACTGCAGTCTGATTGGCTTTTGTACTAGCTCTTGAACTTTTGACTCACTCAGCTCACAGAGCTCAGTGTCAGTGAGAAAAATGATCTTAGCATTGCACCTTCTGCGCTCCGAAAAGAGAGTGTCTGACAAATTAGGCTAGTTCCATAACTTTTACATAGATTTAATCTTCTCTAGAATTGCCCTTTAATATAAAAGTAACTCAGTTTAACTCTACTTATCCCTGCTAATCAACACTTATCTGGAATTTTATCCCTGCTTCATAAATATACCACCAAAAGTACAAATATAATAACAGGTACATTGCAACAGGTACATGCATTGCAATAATTTACTCAGCAAGTGAATATCCAATAAGTCATAACGTGTGAACCTTACTTACTTTTATGCATATTTACCAAGTCAAATATGACCTTGCAGAAGGAAACTCAACAAATAGACACCATATTTTTCCCCTCAAGTAGAAATGCTTATCCCCATGGCCAGTTTTGCAAGGAAGCTAAACTAAAATAAAGTCTCACCAGTCTACATTCTGGTTTAGACTGAGCATCTTCAGTAAAGCTGGCTGGGCTATGATAGATCATACACTGTCACTAGACAGGGCCAAGGGGGCAGCGGCAAGCAGGTAACAATAGATCTGTTACCTCTTTGTAGGCAGTGACAATGTTATCATAGGGTGGAGCCAGTTAAATCATAGCCCAGCCTGGTTCCAAGATTCATAATGGTTCAACCCCTAAGCAAAGTTGGCCATGACCACTGACAAGGCAAGGGAAGGTGGTGATAAGCAGCACTGCATGAGGGGAAAACAAACAATTTAAAAAGTAAAACATATTAACTTGTATTTATTATGAACTGGATACTATTTTTAATAGTATATGACAACAAACAAACATATGAGCTTAAGTTTTGAAACACATTATATTTGTCATTAAAAAGATAATATATCACACATTAAAATTTTAATTATGGGGTTATTGTAAATTATTATAAAAAAATAATCTTGACTACCCACGTCAAAAGCAGCAGAAGTGGAAATTAAAAATTTAAAATAACATCAAGACACATAGTGACTAATTACCGTATATATGTGTAGATTTATTAAGTGGTGTTCTTAACCTAATCCAAAAACCAATAGCAAGGCAGTCTGATGTGGTCTTGAATAAGTTTCACCACCAAATGGGTAAAGCTGTATTGTGAAAATTGGAAGACATATTGTGGTAGAACAGTTAAATTGGAGGAAGGTCGCCTCCTTATTGTCAAAGATTTTTACAAGAAGCTGCCTTTCATGTGGCCGTGTTTAAACAGGTGCTCAGGAAGAGTTGCATTGATATACCGTAACGTTGTATTAGCACCTTAGAATTAATGTAAAGAAAGTGACATTTTTATGATGGTATGTGATAATGTTACGTAAGTGGCAGTGTTCATTTACATAAAAATAAAATATATATTTCAAATAGAGTAAAAAAAAAAAAGGTAATTTTAAACACAAGTCTACATGAAAAAGCTCACTTAGAAGTATTAATGGACACTGTCTTGTTGACCCTTATTAAACCATTTTGTGGGATAAAGGTAGGTGGAATTTAAAAATAATTCTGTGAGATTATTTTCATATACGGCAACATTTTGACTAGGACCATGGCTAAAAAATTAAATATTTAAACTTCTTTAAATGTATTTTTTCATTCAAAGCATGAATTGTCTGACATACATTTTTCTAATCTTGCTCTTTTTGCTATAAAAGACATTGGATGGGTGGAGTTTTAATTTAATTAAGCTAAAATGTATTCATAGTAAAAGGAAGTAATTTTATTGTGTAATAAATGGCTTAAAAACGTTAAAAAGTTAAGTGGTTATGGAGCTTATTCTATGTATGTATGGACAGGTAATGAAGAAACTCTAGATGATATTGTACAGATCTTTGGCTGGGCCTCAACTAGAATCCCTGAGGAACACAAACAGGTGGCCTATGCAAATGGTGGATTTTATGGAGAAAAAAGCAGGACTGCATCAGAGGATCTCCCTGGAAAGTATGAAAAAGGCTGTGTATGATACATAGTTTCTAATAGCTTAAGTGTTTCCTGGTATTCCGTGTAAAAATGGCTTTTGTACTATAGTCCATGTAATGGCTAAGTCAATAATATGAAATCCATGATACATTTTTATAGTATTCAAGTGGGTTGGAGGGAGAACTTGACGTTATAAAATAATTACTCAAAAGAACGGATGCATAATGGGAGAAAGTTATCATGATGCTTTAAGGTGTACAGTTTATCTGCTGCTGGTGTTAATGTGTTTTAGAATATAGGCATAGGCCCTCATTCAATTGAGATTTGGCCAATTGAATAGGGGTCTAAATAAGCACATAGCATATTTTTTTAAAGAAGTTTTTAGTTAGTGAAAACCTTGCTTTTGGATAGATGTTTACTAACTAAAAACTTCTTTAAAAAAAATATGTTATGTGCTTATTTAGACCCCTATTCAATTGGCCAAATTGCAATTGAATGAGGGCCATTGTGAGCAAGTATTGGAGCAAAATAAGTGTATAATGGAAGCTTGGGAATGACAAAAGGGATATGAGATGATATAATTTAATGGCTGATATAATTTAACTGATGAGAAAAATATCAATTCATTCTTCAGTTTTAGATTCACAAAATGTGTGAACTTAAGTAAGAAGGAACCATTCTTTGCTTTGTTTTTATTATCATCCATTAAAGGTATCATCTTCATAACACTTTCCTGATTTTATTTTTTTTTGCCACATGGTACAATCCTCTCTTAAAATCTTGGAAACAAATATTAACCTATTCTTTGCATGAATGCCCTTGTCAAGGATTGGTTCCATAATCACTAATTCATTTTTACATTTTTCTTACAGTTATATTTATGGATACTTATTGCTCAGCAACATGCAGTCCTCATTAGGTCCCCAGTTTATTCTATGTAGTCAGATAGCATGTCGCTGCCCAGTATAAAGTACATTTTCTTCCCTTAAAAATTAGTATATCATCCATTTATGCAAAAGAAAACACTTATCACTGTCTGTAAATTTATTCTCTATAAATGCATCCTATCAAAACGGGGAATTGGAAAAATAAATTACATTCACATTGATTAGTTAATTTGCAAACTTATATATATATATAAAACTGTATTTCTGAGCAGGAAACAAGTTTTTTAACTTGTTTTGGATGTTCAAATGTTGACACAAATGTACAATTTATTTACTGTACGGTGGAGGGCTTCTATCGCTCTTTTGCCCACCATAAATTAAATGATTGTTGTGGTAAACTCCCTCCCAACAAAATCTACTACACATGCTAGGAACTGGCCCCACGCTGATAAGAGGCAGTAACCTTGATACAGCTGTATATGGCAGGTTTCCTGGCTTGTGTATAATTAATCCTGAGCTTTGCTTAAAGTTGTTAATACAGCAGGCATATGCTTAAAGGAAGCCATGTTTAAAATGGTATTGGATTACAAGAGTGAAGCCTTTTTTGGCACACTTGCATGTACCTGCCCAGGTTTCCAGAATGCAGTATAATAACTGTATTTTTCGGAATTCTGAGCAGGAAATAAGTTTTTTTTACTTATTTTAGACATTCAAATATGAACACAAATGTACTATTTAATTAATATATATATATATATATATATATATATATATATATATATATATATTTATATATATATATATATATTTATATTGAAGAGTGAAACAGCTGTGAATGTCCAGTAATCTAGTAATTTAGTAATTATGAATCTATATATATATAGATTAATAATGAGTATTGCAGTATAATTTGATACCTTTTGTATTGGACAAACATGTTATTTATATTGACAAGCTTTCGAGAGGTTCAACCTCTCTTTATCAAGTATCAAGCAATACTGACTTGAGACTTGATAAAGAGAGGTTAGTAAGCAAATGAGTGTAGTATAGAAGTGCGTGCACACACGAGCAAACAAACGTACACTAATATAGAGTAGGGAACTGAATCCACCAATAATGATAATATTTAAAGGGTGTGAGCTAAACGGTAAGTAGTGTCTGTAGTAGTAGGCAGAGCAGCCAAAATAATTTTACTGAAACCAAGTAAAAATAAAACATAACTTTTAATCAAAATGTATAATAAAATAAGACACAATAGCACAAACAGTTTGTGCAAGAACCTTGTATTTTTTGTCTTTGAGGCTGTCATAGAACTCCTTGGTTTCTTTTAGATATGTACAGGCTTTGCATTTTCTGCAGCTGAAGCATCCTGTATTGCCTTGTGTCAACCAATTCTTGTTCGATTCAGTGGAATGGAAATGGCTGTACACTAACTGATCATACAGGTTAGGAACTTGTTTCCAAGTTATATTAGGACGATAAGATAGGGCGTCCAACAGGTCCGAATCTTGAAATAAGATCTCCCAGTGTTGTTCTATGACTCCAAAGATCACTTCCCATTCGTTGTTGTATGTATCGACGATTCTTACTGAGCAATTTTCATCCTTTTTGGTTTTGTGCTGTAGAAGTTCGGCATGAGTTCGTCGGGGTGTTTTATGATAAAGAGAGGTTGAACCTCTCGAACGCTCGTCAATATAAATAACACGTTTGTCCAATACAGAAGGTATCAAATTATACTGCAATACTTATCATTAATCTATATATAAATATATATATATATATATATATATATATATATATTAATAATTACTAAACTACTATATATATACTATATCTTCTTCATAAGAAAAGGCTTTCGTCTTGCCACTCTACCCCATAGCCCAGACATGAAGAATACAGGAGATTGTTGTCACATGTACCACACAGCCAGTACTTGCCAGATATTCCTGAAGCTCCTTTAATGTTGCTGTAGGCCTCTTTGTAGCCTCCCAGACCAGTTTTCTTCTCGTCTTTTCATCAATTTTGGAGGGAGCTCCAGTTATTGGTAATGTCACTGTTGTGCCATATTTTCTCCACTTGATGATGACTGTCTTCACTGTGTTCCATGGTATATATAATGCCTTGGAAATTCTTTTGTACCCTTCTCCTGACTGATACCTTTTAACATTAAGATCCCTCTGATGCTTTGGAAGCTCTCTGTGGACCATGGCTTTTGCTGTGGGATGCGACTAAGAACATTTCAGGAAAGACCAACTAGAGCAGCTGAACTTTATTTGGGGTTATTCAGGGGCACTTTAAATGATGGTAGGTGTATACTGACTCCTATTCAAAACAATTTGGTATGTGATTTCTTAATTCTGAACACAGCTACATCCCCAGTTATAAGAGGGTGTGCAGACTTATGCGACCACATTCTTTTTTTTCTTCCCTCCACCTAAAAGATTTCAGTTTGTTTTTCAATTGAGTTTTACAGTTTATAGGTCACATTAAAGGTGGAAAAAGTTCTGAAATTATTTATCTTTGTCTCATTTTTTTACAGCACAGAAACCTGACATTTTAACAGGGGTGTGTAGACTTTTTATATCCACTGTATATATATATATATATATATATATATATATATATATATATATAAAAAAAAAAAAATATATATATATATATATATATTAAAAGAAATTATAGAAAAGTAAAAAAAAAGTTAAAATCAAAGAACAAATGAAAACTTTTGGTTGAAATTCTGGACAGTTCAAACATTTGTTGTTGGATCTTTTAAGATTTGTTTTGACTACATTTTATTTAATCTTTGAAGGTAAATGGTACCACCAGTTTAGGGCAACTATTATAGGTAACCCATCTGCCCCTAGTTATGCTAAAAAAAAATTGGGCTGTTGGGAGCCCACACATGTTTTCGATGATTCAATGTCTAACTTTACTGAACACATACTATTGTGGCTTTGCTTTATTGATTATGTGTTTTTTGTTTTGGACAGGCATTGAAGAAGAATTTAAACAATTTGTGAATATACTGAACAAAAATTATATTGGTCTAAAATTCACCTATGTGATTAGTATGTAAAGGAAGGGGATAACGAAATCAATGTTTGCAACAGCAATGAATAGTGTTAATTTATAAGGTTAAGAGACAAGATGAACAAAAAGTAATCTGATGCATTTTGACTTTTGTTGACAATTGGAATGAAATTAAATTCATCTGAAATCTGATGCGGATAATATAGATATATTAATGGCTGATGTATCTATTACTTATTGAAGAATACAAAGCCTCAAATACACCTTAATAAATAGTCACTTTCAGATGTCCCCTCAGTAATTTACCTGGTTCACACACTTGAAAGGCACACACAGATGTGGTCATCGCAAAGCATCTAGCTATATTACTGCTAAAAATAATTACCTTCATCTGGTTACTGAACAAACTTTTGCAATAAACTAATTTTTCAGTTGTAGTTCAGTGGGTGTTATATATGTAATTACATGCACATGTAATACAATCTATGTTAACAAAATAACTAAACAATTCAGAAGAATTTTGGAGCATATTACATTAAAAAAGATTTTCATACCTTGGGCTAGACATATAGAGCCCGATTCAATTGCAAGCCCGCATCTCAGGGTACAGGCCGTATGTCTGCGGGAGTGCTGCAGGCTCCTGTTCGTCTCTGATTCCGGTGCTATTCATTTGAAGAAGCTCGCAAGCTACGGGCCGAAAGCCGATTCCGTAAACCATGCACTTGTCCGTTGCAGTTCAGGGCGGGAATATGATCAATTAGGCAAGACCTTAACTTCCCATTTCGAAAAAGCCAGTATAAAATGGGACAGTCATCATTACGGTAGTAAAACATGGATGTTACATGTCAAACAAACCTCAAATCGCAAACCCTCAAAATATGAAATAATAAAAATGAATGCCTATACTGTTCTAGTCCATATGGGTGGCATGATATGTATTAACTCATTGATTCCTGAGATCAATATAATCCCAAAATGAAACATAGAAATAAATGTATTTTTACTGCCGATTTGCGAACTTGAGACTGTTGTGCAATTAATTCTAATGTCTTTCCTCCCTTTACCCGTTATTTACAGTGCAGGGTTGATTTTGTATTTGCATTTACAGTGCTGCGGACAGGGGTTAAACCTCCTTGAGGGTCCTCGCTAGCACTCGTAGGATTTTCTCCTACATTTGCCATTTACGGGTGTGAAACCATTTGCGGGCTTAGGGAATTGGAGCATTTGAATGCTGATTTGCGATTTTAACCATCGTAACTCTTGCGGAATTGAAAGATCAAAGGCTTCGGGAGGCTGTAAGTACCGGGTTTAACCATCACAAAGTTTTCAAGCCCGTAACCCTTAACACGTCCGGAGCCCGCAAAAAGACGCCAATTGAATAGCAAATTAACCTACGGCCTCATTTACGGGCTCCAGGAACTTGCGATTGCTCAATTAAATCGGGCCCATAGTAATTTAACATTAGAAAAATACAAAATATCTCTGCTTCTGTGCCATTGATAGGGCCACTTTGGGACAAATAAAGGAATATCTGTAAAAATTGCACCTGAAAAAAGAATGCAGATAGATCTGTTGTTTAAATGCCCAAGTACCTCATGAATTACATGAAGAATTTTCCTTCAATTAACATCTATAACTTGGAGATTTAAACCAGTAATGGTGTAGAGCTATTTGGGTTTTATCCCTCCCTTGTATATCTCGGTTAGTTTGCACCTTAAAAGAGTAGAATCAGCATTTTTTTTTGCATGAAAAAATAACAACAAAAAAAACATTAACAAACTCACCTTGATGTTTGCTAAATCTCTTAAATCTGAAAATCCCTGCTAAAATTAGCATAAATTCATATTTCTCTTTGGCCAATCACAGGCAGCTATGCATTTTAATACAATGTAACAATTAGATGCCAGTTTGTGCAGGAAGGAATCATGGGATGTGTAGTCCCCTTGGCAGAAGGAACCAGGAAGAGTCACTGACACTGATCTGTAGATCTCTGCATTGTGCTGCTGTTGGCCTGAAGGTTAGTAAGGGGTTAAAATCCATATTTGAATGCAGTGTTTCTATTGGTAGGTACCAGATGCCTATGAAGGCAGCTGTGGGGTGTGGAAAACAAGTTTTATTTTAAATAAAATAAATCTGTGTGTGTATAGAATGAATCAATGCAATGTGTGTTTCTGATTTAAGCAGTCTGTGTTAGATTAGAGAAAGGTAAAAAGAGGGAAACTTAGATATACCTTTAAGTTATGGGAACATTCTTATGAAAACATTGTAGTTTAGTACATTCGGTTAACCCAGAGATTGACAACAATCATATACAAAATGTGAGTATAAGCAGAAATATTTTATTGGTTGGTGCTATTATCTGACGTTATTTACATTTTTAATACAGGGTATAGTTTGTTGAAAAGATAATTTTACAGTATTTTTAGGAAATTAATTCATATATGGCAGCATATGGCACTTATATAACTAGTTTGATTCACATTTTGAAGTCATTTTCAACTACCAGTTACTAATAGAATAAATATGCCACTGTTTAAATATGCTAATGTACCAATTTGTTTGAAGTTAATACAATAGAATCAACATGAGTAAGAAGCAGCAAGTTACAGCTTGTTGGTATTAATATATTTCTGTTTTAATGTTTCAGTAGTTTTATCATTATATGATTTTAGCTATATATATTCCATAACAATCATTATACATTTAAATGACAGATCAAAATATTATAGTTGGTTATGTTCCATGGTAATGTATATATTCCTTTGAAACATACCCCTATCATGTACTTTTCATGACTGGATTTGAAGTAATATTTAAAAACACTTTGCTAACAATATTTTTTTTTAAATACTTAGTTTTGATTGGCGCTTTATTCACGGTTACATATAAATATATTTTGACACATAATTTTATTGTGTTGTGTGCTTATAATTATAAATGATAGCAGTGAACTGGTTATTCACACAAATACCTTGATTTCAGAGGCTTTACATTTTTCTGTATATATCTTTCTTTTTATACATAGTTTTGTGACATCAGATCATTACATATTCTTGCTATAGTTCCTTGGTAATTGAGCTTCTAGGAGAAGGTATATGGTAGCATTGAATAACTCGCTATATGGAGATATATATGGTACTGTTTGAACCATAAAGCTAAAGGACCACCCCCCTCTGACGAAACCTCTGACTTGCCAAAACTTATGTTTTGTATGTTCCCTGTAGAGCCAGTGCCCATGATACAAGTACACTAACAGCCATTGTAATGCTGAATGAGCAGGCATGTGGCCGTGACTTAAAATGTGTTTGTATCAATTTATAAAATTGTTTAGGATATTTAATCACCTTTGAGGCTTAAACAAGGCTTGGCCTTCCAGTTAGGAGGTACCTCTTTAGGGTTCATAGATAATATTCACTCTTTAGTAATAATAACACTGAGCCATTAATAATAATATAAAGGTGAATTATATATATATTTTACCACCTACCTTAAGTGCATCCACATAAATATGCAAATTGGTCTTCCCTATAAACTCATACAAGATTATGCAGCAATTTATATAGTTCAGGACAAGTGTCCACCTTGACAATGCTATTAACCATAGTTCCTGCTCATCAAAGAATGCATACCGATAGAGCCAAATCAATAAATTGAGGACACATATTATTGAATATAGAATATTTGCTACTAGATTTCACCTTTGAAGGCTGTAGATTTAGCAGTTTGACTTTAGAGATTTAGAAAAACTTACATAATATATGCACATTGCACACTAAGCACATATATACTGCAAGACAGACATAATCCAGTATTCTCTTTTTTTCTGCTGAAAATGTGGAGAAAACAGACAGAAAGTATTTGAAATAAAGGAAGAGTGACATAATCAGACTGAAATCAAATGATTTTCCTTAAATGTATGATAGTCACATTACAGATAAAGGATAATAATAATAATGGTGACCTCAATAAGTCCCATGCAACCCCTAGCCTGTTCTCTTGAGTGGGAGGGCATTTCCTATTTCAACAATGCATAGTTCATTTTACCTCTCCATAACTAGCAACGCTCTCTATCTCTTACACTCCAAAACCCATCTTCTTAGTATCTACATTTTATTAGCAATCAATTATCCTCTACCTATCTCCTACAGTGATTTTACCAGTTTTCCAACGCATAAAACCAAAATCGAAAAAGGATTGTTTAACCCTACTAAGAACTTGGGGATCATATATGTGGCCCATCAAGTTTAAAAGGCTGCCTGTCATTGTTCTAGAGTGTTTTGTTTTGTGAAGTGGTTGATTTTTATAGTGTTGATATTTCTAAGAAATTGGAACAAAATACCGAAAATTGATGGAAACTGCTTTTTAAGGTTGCAGCTTTCATAAACTGCAGTTAGTTACCTCTAAACTGAAAAGCCCCAAGCATTGTGGAAAAGTGGAAAATATATTGCCCAAACATATTTTTATAGCAAAATGCTTATTACTTTGAACTGGTGCTAAAGTGGTACCATATGATAGTTTAAGGGTTTTGTAATCCTGGACAGCAATTAAATAAGTTGTCTATACTCAATACCATATTCACGTTTACAGTATGATTTTGCCTCTAATCCACAGTTTAACACTTTTCACCTCTGGGCTACATTTCAACAGCATAAAAGCCTAAAAATAATATGTGATTTGTTTGTTTTTCCTGAGGTTGGCATAAGCCATTTATGTGCGTGCATCCGAAGAGCTGACATAATTCTCTAAATGTACCAACCAATTTGTTTGTTCTCCTGTTATACTAAATTAATGTACCAAGCTACTGAAAGTAGCTGGTAGTGGTTTGCTTCTTTAGACTTCAGTTTGCAATAAGCAAAGTTGATATAATCTGTTAACAGTTACTTTTTACTGTCACTGGAACAGAGTGTGTTCTTCAAATAACGTCATGACAAGTTCAGAATCAAAATGATGTGGTTGACGGTGGCATAGGGTTGGATTTTATGTTTATTTTTCATAAATATTAGAGGCAGTGAGCAAATATCATGTGTGTGGCATCCAAATGGTTATGATCCTTTAGCAACGTGGTCGGCTAGGTGTGCCAAGTATAAGGTCTACCAACATGTCACGAATTAAGACTATCCATACCTTTGCATATGAAGCTTAAAGTCATATGGAGCCCACATATTTGTTGAACATTCAATTAAAAGATCATATTTTTTCATGAAAAAGAGTTCTCCAAATGTTTAAAAACTTACTGGCAAAATTCTAAGACCCAGAACTCCCTCTCACAGCCACATTTATGAAAAAAACGGAAACATATTCAAATCTAGTAGAAACACAACAACATTGGAAACATCAATTACATGGTTACACAAACTATAAATGCTAACAATTATAAACATTCATACACATGCTTCAGAGGCTGTGACCTCTAACATATTTGGTGGACCTGCCCCAAGAATGTGGAACTTAGGTGCAATTTTTGTAACATATTCTTCACTTGTCTTCAAACATGAATCATTGCAGATCTGTGGCATTGCTTCCTTAACATATCAAATGTTAGCCTGACCCATAAGCACATTTTCTTAATACACTATATATACAATGCTACAAAAAGTTTACCGAGTGGCCTACTGACATTAGTCTCAGTTATCATCCTCAGCACTTATCAACAGTATTAATCAAATGTTAATTCTCAAAAAACTTAGAAGCACATAAGATAATTCAGTGCCATGTTTAAAAAGGTTTGAGCTCCTTGGCTTCTATCAAAAATACCAAACATCTGACAAGATATCTCAGTACTTGTGATGACATGGACATCTTTTAATTACATATATGTTTTTTGCATCCAAAAGAATGGCTGAATTCCACATTCTGATGACTTGATAATAACCCTGTCACAAAACTGTTAGTGTCTGCAAACTGCGACACAATAACGCTTATATAAAAAAAAATATGTTATATAGAAAAATCTTACACAACTAAAATCCTAATCCTAATCTAATCTCTACTACTGCAACTCTCTCGTTGCTGGCCTCCCCATAACCCGCCACTCTCGACTCCAATCCATATTTAACGCATCCGCTAGACTCATCTACCATACTCAACGTTCTGTATCTGCAGCTCCTCTCTGTCAGCTACTCCTTGCTTCCCATAGACTCCAGAATGACATTTTAAATTATGACCCTAACCTATAAGGCCCTCAACAATAATGCACCCTCTTATATCTCTGCTATCGTCTCTAATTACACCCCCAACCGCCTTCTTCTCTCTTCTAACAACCTTTTTTTCTCCTCCTATTTTCTCACTCCCGTCTTTATGACTTTTCTTGTTCTGCCCCTATTATTTGGAAATCCATACCTCGCTCCACTAGACTATCCTCCAGCCTCAAATACTTACACCAAATATCAATTATATTGTCATGTAGACATATCTAAAATTGTGTTACTTGTGTTAAAAAAGTATTGGAAAATAATCTTGCTGGCAAAACTATTAACACCCCTTTCAAAAACAAAAATATGTTTGTGGGATATCTGCTGTAGCTAACTGGTACAGAGGGAGTAAACTGTTTCTCCATAAAGCTCCATAACTCAGCTGGTGCAATGGTGTAATATATGTTAATTAGAATATCCCAAAGGGAAGTTTTAACATTGTTGCAAATGCCGTTTGCAGAGGGAATAAAGATAAATGATGTAACCTTTCCTTTGCTTGGGAAAAAATAGTCTGCACAACCCGATCATACCTTAGAACATAGATTGCTTATATCTCCTAGAAATTGAAGATGCCAACCATGGCATAGCATTGTAATCCACAATATAACTCCATATTTCAAACTATAATATATGATCGTATGCCATTATGTTACAATATTGTAGAACAATTACCACCCTCAAAAACATCTCTTATATAATTCTCTAAAACTATAGCCAATATACCCAAAATGGGACAAATCAAGTCATGTTGTTCCTGTACAGCAGACTGATACTTCAAATTGTGTAATGCAATTTGAATATACAAGGAACAAAAATGCATTTGTGTATAAAAGATATGTATTATGTTCCATGTATAGCCAGCATAGAGCAAAGACTAGCATTTCATTATAGCTAACACAGGATATATCAGCGAGGTCCCCTTGAGAGGATCCATTTTTCTTAACTTAAAAATGCAAAACATATGGAGCAGAAAGGGGCATATTAGGGTTATAAAACTGACTGAAATAAAACAGAGGTAAAGCAAAACTTGGAGAATTAGTAAGAGGCTAAAACATGTACCCCGCATCAAAGGAGTGTTATAAGGATGTAAAAGCAGGCAAGCCTATTGAAGTATATGCTTTAGGACATATTACACTTTCCTTTACATCGGGTAATAGAAAACATATTTGTATTTATTAGTGACTATTAAAAGCAAATATGTTCTGAGTAACAAAACATAAATATTGCCATGTCCTCTTATATTTCTATACAAAATTAAGACTAGTTTTCTATAGTTGTAATACATTATAAATCTTATTTATTGGATTCAAAGTCAGACTTGTTCCCACACAGCTAAACTGTGGTGAATTCCACAGTTTCATGGTGAATTTTAAAGGTCATCTACCATTTGGATTTCAAAGCATATCTCTGTTAAAAAAAATATAACCATTTTCCCATGAAAGAGAGAAATGATGGATGTGACTAGCAAACAAATGGTTGCTGTTTTTAGTAATAATATTCTGTTATAGATACAGTTTTTTTCTCTCTGGCAGTCTCAAATAATTTAATAGTAGATTAGGATAAATGGAAATTATGAAAGATAATTATAAGTTTATTGGCAAGGACTCATTTGGTAAGGCCCCAGTCACTACATTCTCCAGGCCCAGGTGCTTTAAGTCCTGTCTTCAAGGTGCAACAATAGGTCCGAATAAGTCTACTGGAGCACGATGTCTCAAGCAGCTCCTATAGATCGTAAACAAGTGATATTAACAAAGATATTTACACCTATATATAAATATTAAATATGTAATATGAATATAGATTCATTTGTTTTTGCTGCACATTTTCTCAACTTTTGTTATATGTGAATTGAATTTTCAAAAACTGCTTACCACTTTGAAAATGCAATTACCTGTGTGGGTGGCATTTTGCCATCTTTCATCAAATACAGAAAGATCTTCAATTCTAAAACTTGGTTTTAGGTATCATGTTCAATCCACAAATACTGAACAGTTTCTGATTTTAATTAGTCAAGGAATGTACTTTAGAATTTGACCTTGGGGTGACCCAACCTGCTTGTAATACCATGTAATCAGTTACATAGAAGCCTACATATGACTTCAGATCTTTTCTTCAGTAGTTATTTAATTGGTAGGTGAGGTGCCCATTGGAGCGTTTGACATGTGAAGAGGATGTCAAGTTTGGCGATATCAAGTCAGCTGGTATCAAAGCTATTTCTCAGTTCCCTGAAGGGCCTCAACATTGAAGGAAATATTGTGACTGTATTCAGAGGCTTATCTTTATTTTATATAGCTATACATCTGACAGATATTTGGGTTGAATAATTTAGAACTGAATATAGGTTAACAAATCCAAATATTGTGTCAGTGCAGTGCTCTTTAATGGATCTTGTTTAAAACATTTCTACTTTTTACATTAGAATTTTGGTGAAATAAAATAGAAAAAAAATACATTGTAACGGTACAGAAAAGGTGCAAAATGAGCCATTTGCTAATTTGCTTTCACTTCTGATATGTTTGGATCCAAAGTATTAGTGTTCAGAAGAATAAAAACTCCCTAATCTCTGCAGCAATCTAGATATCCAAATATGAAGTACAGAAGGCCAAATATCTTAGTGATCATGGTGGTAACCATATTTATGCAACAAAAGAATGTTTCCACCAAAAAGTGCATTTCTGTTCAATTCACATTTATATACAATGGTATTGTATCTATATTCATTATTAATCTGTTCCCGAGGGATACTGAATCAGATGAATATAGAATCATTTTTTCCTTAGGAATTAATTAAAATTGGAATATTCTGTACCCAGCCCCTAATCTGATACATAAATCAATACAAATGTAACCAGAACTTTACCTTTACTGAGGAGCGATGATAGCAGAAGAGGAGCGAAGGAATTATTGTTTAGAAGGGGAGTCACCTGCCATTAAATATCAGGTAACTCCAATTCTGGTGATCAATTTATTTTTTGTTCCTTTCCCCACGATTCACTAGCAGTCGATATAGCAAAGACCTTGCCCAATGTTGTCTGTTTTTAAATTGTATGATTAATATTGGATTTTTGGATGAATATAGGAGCAAAAAACAAATAAACAATAAAACAAAGCAGCAACTGCCATGTGATTATCCTGTTTGTTATATTATTTTTCCTCATAATCCTACTGTAGTGTTAAAGGATAATTGCCAGATTGAATTTTCTCAGGAATAATATTTTCGCACTCCTGCTTAGTGAATCGGAAGGTATGCTTGCTCAATATTTTTTGTTATATTGAATTTAAAAGTTGTTTATACTGAAATCTAAGACAGGAAATTTCATGAGAAATATAACTTCAGGTAATTGGTTTGTTCTTTTTAGATTGGTTTGTATCCACTGTAAATACTTCGATTTATGTCTGGCTGATAATAAGCTACATGTAAGAGGATGATTACTTGCCCTCTTGAGTTGTGGATCTGTAATATATATTTTTCAGTGATTTGGAGAAAGTTAGCGTTGTAAGATAATAACATTTAATAATAAAGAAGTAATATTCAAAAAACAGTCAAAAGAGTACTAAGGTTATATAGAAAGCACAGTCCCATGAATAACAGTACTAGCAAGATGATAGTCTTGATATAAAGGAAGATTTAGTAATGGCATCTATAAAGGAAAATACAAAGTCTAAATCATTACTAAGTTGTGTTATCCACATATTTTAATAGTATTATTAGTAGAAAATGCGTTATTAAGAAGAATACATATTATATTAATACAATTTCTGACTTCAGTGTCCCTTTAATAACAAAAAAGAAATTAAAAAAAATCAAATTCAGGATGAAAATTCCACCAAGGCTTTTTCAGCATTTATCTAACAGTAGTGCCACATAGCAAGATCACTGCCTTGTGTGAAACCAGTTTTGCTAAGATTTTTTATGGGAACATTCTAACGTCTAATGCTAAAAAAATCAAAGACGAATTCTCTTTGTTACCATAATGTGCATGGGTCAGTTTAGTTGGATTAACTCAATTGCTCAGTGGTGTTGACTCTTACTAAAAAGCTTTCATCTCTTTTATTTCATTTAATTGCCTAAGGAACCATACTCATGAAATAATCCTTCACCCCATAATATTTTACCCATTGATCTACAGCTGCCTTGAATCAACAGGTCACTGTGGTGCGAGCCTTAAGCTCCACGTCTCAAAGAGCCTTTAATGCATCCAACAGCACATTTGGAAAGCAGTCTGAAGCAAGAAATACCAGGATTTTAACAGATCTGTTTCCTATATATAAAATATAGGAAAGGCTTTTATATATCAAACAAATGGTTCCATTTTAGTAATTTCATTTTTTGGTGGTGGTAGGGCCAACAGTGAATAGTTCAAGAGTGCATGATATATGCAGAAGGCTGACCCAAGGATTCGTAAGTTAGCTGCCAAGTAGAAACTACAGAATATATTTATTCTATACATTAATATATGTACAAATAACTCTTATCATATTCTAGCAGAGCAAATAAGAATAAAACCAAATAAGAGTTCATTGAGATCAGTTCATTTATGAGCCCCTTTAGGCAAACCGCGTCTAAAGTTAAAATGTAAAGTTATAAGATGACCGGGTAAGGAATCACGATGATGCTGGTTTATTTCTTTGGTATACACAAAACTCACTTATTTACCTAACATTCATTTAAAAGAGCTGGCTTTAAACATTAGTGCTACAAAGGATGAAATCCTTACTGGGAATGCAGCTTTGCAGTATGGTTAGAACCCCCTTTAACAAATCCTGACTTGTATCTGTCAGCTACAGCCAGTTAATCAAGAGGGTGTACATTATTTCTTATTAGAGCTCAATAACTTTCTCCACGGTAAATCATTCCTGAGATATACCACATTATTTGTAAGGATCCTGTAAGCCAATATGTTGCTTAATATGCTAATTTGTGGCTCATATGCCTGATAAGCCTGGAGAAAGGGATCTGACTTCATAACATTGGAATACATTGTTTTGGTCACAACAGCGACAGACAAGCAAACAGTGGTGCTAATTGGTATTAGTATTGCTCACTTTAGTAAAAAATGGCTAATATAAATTATTATATATAATATATAATTCCCTAACTTCTAGTGTCTATGTTGTCTGTGGCTGTTTTTTCACATGGGAGAGAATTCTGCATCAAGAGTGACAGTAGAGGTGACAGTAGTTCATATCAGCATAGGCCAGTTACATCCAGGAATAGATCAGCACATTTTCTGGGGACCACAGGTTGCTCCAAGTCAGTACAGTGCCATGGCTTAGAGGGCATATGCACAGAAATATTTATATACACTAACACTTCAGTATATATCTTGTTTTTGTGACATGTACGGTATATATGCATAAACATGCATATGCTTATTCTTTATATATATATATATATATATATATATATATATACACCCTTAGATTGTAAGTTTGCGAGTTTTCAATCTTGTGTCAGGCCTTGGAAACAAGCTCTATGTACATTTGATTTTATGCTCAAAAACAGGGCCCTCCATTCTTTACAAGGTGTTTAATTTGTTTTCTGCTATGTACTCAACCCCTGTACAGCGCTACGGAATATGTTGGCGCGATATAAATAAAGATAATAATAATAATAATATATATATACTGTATATGTGTTTGTGTGCATGTAGTAATCTTGTGAGCAATAATTAGTGAGTGGAGGTGTATAAATCCGTGCAAACAATGGGAATGTAACCAGTCCCTTATCTCATGAACTAAGTATTATCATGATAGGCGTGGCTATTCGATTAAATGTATGGATGGATAGATAGATAGGCAAAACACATTCAGACATTTTTTCAATATGTGTAGGATGATGATTAAGCTTACAAGCATGAGCTGCACCTATAGCATGTGCTGTCCTGTCAAACTATATTCCTGTTTTAAGAAAACCTAAATAGACTTAATATTGAGTATTGAAACCTACTAAAAGAATAGAAAAGTGATTGTTATTCCACCCAAAATGGTTAACACAATTGACGCTTAGCAATAATGTATCATTCTCTGGATATTTAGTTTACTAATTTAAAAGTAAAAGAATTGTTACTGAGCTAGACTGAGAAAATGTTTTATTAATCAGCTGCAGGCAAAAACATATTGTGTCAGTATGATGCATTTGGCATAGTCTTTGGTATTTCGCCACCTTTGCAAAGACTTGCTTAGCCAAGATGAACAACTTTGGCAAAATACAATAGATTGCTGAACAAGCTTTAATTCTGTGCAATTGGTGGTTTGATGTTGTAGTAACATAATATAATGAATAAACTATGTCACTGACTTCTCATTTATTATAATGTGCTGGGCTAACAACTTGAGAACAGAAATTTAAATACCACTAAGTGTGTGTGAAAGGTTATGTTATGCGTAAATGCTGTTCATGGGCTATTCTTAGAATTACATGATAAAAAAAGTTATGGTGTTGAAAATAAGTCCAGACGATTCCTACAAAAATATCTGGTTGGTGGCCAATAGTTCGCTAACCAGATGGGTTTGCCATTTAGAACTCTTAATAATGTGTAGCTGGTAGGATCATATTATGTTTAATGTTTTTCTTTGATTAAAAAGGACACAAAACATTAAAGGGTAACTGTGATGACTCAGCACTCTACAGAAAGCTGTTGTATAAAGTAATTGAATAGCTTTATTTTGGTTAAAAAATCTAATTTTCTTAGCAAATTTTTACTTCAATCATTGTATTTTTACACTTATTTACACCGAAATAGTAGCTTTTTCCATCGTAGTGGCATATTTAAATCCCTGACATAGACTAAATGAACATTTTATGAAAATATTTGCGATTGTCATTTTAAACAAACTAATCAAAATTTTATTGCGAATCTCAGTGACCTCATGGACTGCAATACACCATGCTGGTCCACTTGCATGGCAGAGATACTGGAGTGGGTTGCTAGTTCCTTCTCCAGTGGGCCACAGCATACAGCTCCTGGTATTCCTAGGTGGTCTCTCATCCAAGTACTGACCAGGCCCAACCCTGCATGGCTGCAGGGAGATGTGACCTCTTGGTTCCCTGACTGGAATCAAACCCAGATCACAGGGGTGACAGCACCAAATCCTAAACACTGGACCACCAGGAAACCAGTAGAGCAGTGCTGGGAAACTTGTACCTTTGGGGTTCCATGTCCCGGTTCTATTATTATAATTTATCTTTAAAATTCCAACATATATTATAGTGCTAAGTACATGGGCCTCATTCAATTGCTACTTACTGCAAAAAGTAGCAGTAAGTGGATATCTCAAGTTACTTACCTATTCAATTGCCTCCTACTTGCGTTCCCCGATCGGGTTACTTACTGCAAGCTATTATCCCTTACTTTACTCAGAATCACAAGTTAATTGCCCCAACGCATTTGATCTTTAATGGCCGCAAAAGTTGCGGCCGCGAAAATCCCACTTTGCTATTCAATTGCTTGGATTCACCCTTCCGTCAAGCCCCTAAATGGCTAAACACGAACGACAGGTTATTGGTACCAAGGAGGTCTTGCAAATGTCTTACTTTCAAAAAGTAGCACTAATTAAGCAAATAAAAAAGCAATCCTGTACTTTTAAGAGAAGTGAGAGTTATGTTTGGTCTTAGAATTAATAGCACAACATACTTTATTTCATTTTCAATTCTCGTCATAAAGTCCTACGGGCTTTAACCTCCAAGCTCGTAGAACTTTGGAATCCAACTTCCAGTTTTATTCTAAAGGCTTGAATAACTAGTTACGGGCTTGGAGGTCATTCAAGCCCATAGGACTTTGGACGGAAATTAAACATGAAACAAAGTATTTGATTTTGCCGATGTGCAAGCTTGAGAAAGTGGTGCTTTTATTGCTAATGTCACTCACTGTGTTCCCCATAATTTACAGTGCTTTACAGTGCTGTCTTGAATTTACATTTGCATTTACAATGCTTCGAGTTTGCAGGCTTGAAACACGAGTTACGGGCTTGCGGCCGCGATCATGTTCAAGCACTCAAATGCTTACTGCCGATAGCATGGTTTGCGAACGGGACTAACTTGCGGGCCCGGCCAATTGAATAGGTAAGTAAAAGTAGAGCTACTGGAGCAAGTAAGACAAAAGTATCAAATCGCAAAGTTACTTGCAAGTAACAGCCCCAAATTGAATGAGGCCCATGGGATACAGTGAATGGGAATGTGACAAAAATATACATACTGGAACAACAGCCTCTAGTTTTTTACATTTTACATGGAATTATGATGTTGCAGAATCTGATGATAAACCTTCTGTTCCCTTCAGAGCTTACTGTCTAAGTAGGCTAAGGGTGTTAAAGATAAAAGGCTCAGTTCTACAGCAAATCAGCAGTTTTACAGCACCTAGGCCTCCATTCTATCGCTCTGTAACTATTTCAATTTTCAAGTCTGTATGAAGGCAACTTATGAAGGCAAAGTAAAGCTACCGTAAGTAGCATTTCAGAGCATGATCATGATCATTTAAGCAAGGCCGTAACTACCGATTTAGAAACAGCCAATAGTAAATGTGACAGATATCATGACATCATTAAACCATGGAGGTTAAACGTCAATTAGCGTTTAGAGGTCCAATACCCGATCGGACTCGCAATCCTGCAATGTACAAAGTAATAAAAATGAATAACAATACTTTTCTAGTCCATGTGGGTGGCCTGATATGTATTAACTCCTTGATTACCGAGATTGATATAATGTAAAAAAATAATAATTTTGATTGCAGATTTGGGAGCTTGAGACTGTTGTGCAATTGAATCTAATGTCTTTTTTTATTTGTATTTACAGTGCTATGAACAGGTGTTTAACCGCCTTGCGAGTCCTATCTGGTACCTGTAAGATTTTCTTCTACATTTGTCATTTAAGGGTTTGAAGGCACTTGCGGGCTTGAGGAATTGTAGCAACTGAATAGCGATCTGTGATTGTAACATTTACGGGCTTAAAAAAGATCAAAGGAGTTATGATTTTGACAACTGCAGAGATTTTGGTCTTCTAACCCGCAAACCGATTGCGGGTAGCTAAAAGATGCCAATTGAATAGCAAACTATTTTACAAACTCCATTACGTGCTCTTGTAACTACAATTTGCTCAATTGAATGGAGGCCATAGTCTATTTTCCCCACAACAACTAACATGTTAGTCTCTCACTTCCCCCCACTACCTAAACATATATCCTCTGAATGTAACTCCAGCAAAATGAAATGATGGCCCATCACTACTATAGGGTATTTAAACAGTGTCCCTTTAACATAATATTGCTAGATCCCCAATTTTTTAATACTGGTAAAAATATATTTCTTTACTAAAACAACTGAAAACGTTGATAGTTTCTTATAATCTTTATTAGCATATAGAAATATTCAAAATGATCTATTGTTTCATAAATATTTGCTATAACAACCAATTATTTCCTCTACTTTATCAAAACTATATACACTTGCCTTATCTATATCCATAAAGCAGCATATTTTCTTATAAATCAAAACTACTGTGCATTTGCATATTATATTGTAAATGTAAAGTATTTGGGAAACTGTTTAAAGCATCCAAAAATATGTAAAAAAATGGAAATGATAAACTCAAACCGTGATGAAAAAGATCTTGCACTGTATCCAGACTTACTTCTATTGCTTTATTGGATAAGTTCAGGACCCTAAAATAATGATTGCCTTTGGTGAGATATGCTATCAGTGCTCCATGTAGGAAAAAATGGAAGAAAAACTTGTACATTTATTTAATGTGTTCATTTTCTTTCTGTATGGTCTTTTGAATGACTAAACGTGATAATGGGCAAAATAAATAAACACTTTACATTTATATCTTTCATACCCAATTTTCATTCCGACATGGTTGCATGCAAGCTATCAAAATACAGAACAATGTTGCTATCTACATATAACTAATTGATAAATTACCGGTACAGTATATATTACTACTAAAATATTTGAAATGTCTGAATAAAAGTGCTATAATAGTTTTAATACATGGAAAGTGAAAATACAATGTATGTTGGTTTAAAATATGTCACAAGCATATTTGAATAAAGTTTTGATTAATATTTAATTTGCATTTCAAGTAATATTAAAAATAGCTGCATCGCACAAACATTTTATTGTAAACTTAAACAGTTTTTCCTCTCTTTATAATTTGAGATTTTCCATAACTATACCTCATAAAAACATGTGTTTTTAAACTCATGAAAAACATGCTGCATAGCAATGACTTCAGACATTGTTTAAAACCAATTTATAAAACCTGTATATTTTACAGAAGCATTTCCACTCAGTGGCATTTCAAACAATTGATGTTAAGGCTTTTATTGTTAGCCAAAAGCCAAACCTTTTATACCTTATGCATAAATCAGACATTTTACAACCACTCCCTTTTTTTTATGACCTGGAAGCTGCGATAATAGTCTAAAATTATATTGTGGTAATAGGTGAACTCCTGTGGAAAACTACATTTCTAGATTTTTATGAGACTTGCCCCAAGCGATGAATTGACTTTAAGGAGTAATTTTGCTAGGCTAAAATACCTGTGCTCTTTTTATCTTGTGGAAAAATTCAAAATGGCTCCTAAACCACATGCAAAGAGCATACAGATTGAACACACAGCATGTGTAGAACATGAGGTAATTGGTATTCATAAAAGTGCCACAAAAACATAGGAAACCTTCACATTTTTACCACAGGAATGAACTCACACTGTAACCTTTGTTGTCTATGCTAAAACAAGTAATACTTGGATGGAAGAAGTCGAATGACAAAGTTCCAAGAAAAATTGTTTCTGACAGGCATAATATCAGCAAACTGTCAACTTAACAATGTATGTTGTTTTAATGCCTTTGTAGCTCATCCAAACCAGTCCTAAATATTCACCAGCAATAACATTATAGAGACCTTGAAATACGGAAATATATCATTTTTTTAGATTGTTGACTTAGTTAAATGTTTAATGCAGCCAGAATGAATCCGGTTATACAGCATTGGCTTTTTTTCATATCTTAATTTAGAAAGATTTATAGGTAAGCGGTTATTTGGCTACTGAAACAAGACATTGACAATATAATTTGCAATGTACTAGGACAGAATGATATAATATATACGCATAGATAGGTATTCGTTTCTACCTAGGCCCATAAGGCCCAGGCCTATGGCAGTACATTTTCAAGGGATAGCAGGCTGCCTGAAGATGCAGTGCAGTACATTGAAACATGTTTGTATAGTCACAGAAATGTCTATATGCAGTGATATCACTGTCCGTAAGTGTACTTGACACTTTCTGACATACCATACATAAATGCACATAAATGTATGATTTGAGATTTAAAAAAAGGGTAAAGGAGGAGCTGCAAGTAGGGAGTGGGGAGAACGCACATCTAAATGGCATACTATCTAAATACGCCCATGTACCTAGATTAAATTGTTTGAACATACAGGGAGAATGTACTGCATATCTCCACAGACTCTAGGCAGCTGCAGGCTTTACCACAGTTTGAAAAAGATGGAAGAAGCTCCAGCCCAAGTACAGTAAACAAGCACTTTCAAAAAATTCACAAAATTCAACTTTTTGTAAAAAAAAAAAAGGTGCTTGTTAAGTTAAGTTAAGTTTCCTGGCTTTTAATAGGTATAACATATACCTGTGTGTCTATTTACTTGTATGCAATTTGTTTTATTAGGGGTTATAAGCTCTGCCTAAAATAAATCAAATAGTTCCTATATGGGTCTGCCCACTGCAGTGTATACAGACACAGACTCTGTAGAGCTGGATGTGCAGTGTAGTGTCCTAGCCTACCAGGGACTACGTGTCCGCAGCATGTTGCAGAATATTGCTGAGAGATCTGATTGGTTAGTATGAGACAAGGCATACACTGCAGTGGGCAGACCCATATAGGTTTGATTTTAGGCAGTAAAATCAGAGCTTATAAACACTTCTTAATAAAATAAAATGCATAAGAGTAAATACACAGGTATATTATATACAGAAACATTTCATATCCCTTTCATACTGATTTTTACTACTTATTAGTCATGAATAAAAAATGAAAGTTGCAAAAATCCAAGGTGTCAACACAATACAGTGGTACCTTGGTACTTGTCTGCCTCAGAACTCGTCGAATTTGGTATTCAACGCGTTTTGATGAGCTGAATTCCTTCGACACTCGACCCCTTCTCTGTACTCATTGCGCTTGCTGTAGCCTTTATAAGTCAATTTAAATTACTCCTTGGTACTCGTTGTGTTCACGTGTACCCTTTTGCTGACAGAGATATTGGCTGAATATTAAATTATTTTAAATTTCAATATTGTATTTTCAAAAGTAAAAATAAAAAGTGTATATCAGTAAGCAAATTATGGTGATGGTGTTTCTTAAAGGCTTATTCAATGTCCTCCCATTGTGTGTGTTCATGTTAGTGTGAACTGGTATTAATATTGTGTTCATATGTGGCTATGTTATACAGCTGCAGAACATGGAGGATCCAAGTCATTGTTCAAAGGACCCACATGCTTTAAAGTGGCTAGGATATATCTCCCTCACTCCCAAGATATTTCCACATGAAATATTCTAGCCATATTTTATTGATAAAGTATAAAAATGAATTGTGTTCTTCCATGATCTGAGTTGAATTATAGGCACTGTGTGAGATGCACGCATGCATGGATTCTTGGTCGTGCTAAGTACATTTATATATTTTTTTATTTTCATATGACATTTTCTGGGAAAGCGGTACAACAAATTGCAAAGAGATTTATATGAAGAAAATTGAGATTATCCTTACAACAGGTCATACAATTACTTACAATTCATGTTCTTGAAAAATATAAGGGTATAATTACTTATAAATATAGCTGTGATTTATTACTATTTTGAGCAATTGCTTGAGAATCTTTCTTCCTCAAAAACAGAACAGTGCCAAGTTAGCATGAGAAATATGTATTACAACAATACAATTAAATAAGACAAAATGCTTATTGTCGTCATCAGTCTGGGGTTTAATCTTTATAACACTGTATTTTATCTGTGGTCCAATTGCAGTACATTATATCCAACAATTGAAAGACTTTCTGCAAATTAAAATGAAACTCATATGAGCAGGGCCCTCTGCTTCTTTTGTCTCTTCGTGTAAAAACATATAATAGCATCAATCTTAAATGCATATCTAAGTTTCCTGGATTATGAATACATCTGATAGAGGAGAATCAGTAGTGCATGCAAACATTTTTTTGGATGAAAAAATACCAAAATATTTACCCTGATGTTTGCTAAATCTTTTCACTTTGCAAGCTGCAGCTTTTGTTAGTTGACACCCCTGAAAATCCCTGCTAAGATTAGCATAAAATTCATAATACGTTTTGACCAATCAGGAGAAAGCAGAGGTTAGCTGAAACATTTGTATCAAGCTCTGGGGTTCCTGTGTTGCAAAGCAGCCTGGGATATGTAGTCTCTCTCTCCTTGTGGTCTGATTCAGCTGTGAGCTCAGACCCTGCCAAACCATGTGATTTCACCCATGTGATTACTTCTTTTGGTCTCTACCAGAAAGGTTAGCTAAAACATTTGTATCAAAAACTGTGGTTCCTGTGTTGCAAATCAGCCTGGGATATATAGCCTCTCTCCTTGTGCTCTGATTCAGCTGTGAGCTCAGATTCTGGCCAACCATGTGATTCATCCCTGCAGCAGTGCTTCCTTTGGTCTCTACCAGAAAGGTCAAACTTTGTACCTTACTGCTTTCCTCTTTGTACTTGGTTATCTTAGCTCCCCATGGATGTGCAAAGCTGGATTTTACTTTCCTGCTTATAACTTTGTAAGTTCACTGAACTTTTCTATATAACACATCCTTTTCCAATACTCACTGCCTGTTTCTTACCAAACATTTGGAACCTAGGAAGCTTATATATACATTTAAGTACACATTTTCCAAAATGCTACCAACGACTTGCCTGTGACGTCAGTTTTAAGTGAGAGCGTATTCACTCAATTTTCATAATAAGCAACAGTCTTCTAGCTTCACACCATTAACACATATTTTCATAATCAATATGGGAGTGTTGCTAATATGAGATCTGGCAGGGTTTCTCACTGTAGTCACAAAGGACCAAGACTTATGAGAAGTTTTTATGTTCTTGCAAAAATCACCTTGTCATTTAAATTTGCATATTTATTTTTTATATTACTTTGAAACATTATAAATTCATTTTTAATGAATGATTGCACCATAAGAGTTTTGCATTCACATTGTTTATCTGATAGCACGGTTTGGTTTCAGGGTTATCGGTTGGTATTAGAGCTTAAAAGTCCAAACAAGGCAAATACAAGTTAAATTCTTGAGACACCTTGCATAGTAATATAACAAAGAGTTTTCTTGACTTGGGAAACATTTGTCTTGCATTTTAATACCTCACTTCACTATTATCTCTACCTTTAATTAATTTAGTACATTGTTTCCATTTAATAAACATGTAGGTGTTTTGTAATTAATAATATAGAAAATATAATTTGATCTGAAGTCTTGGTTAAAATATATCCACTATTTTTATTAGATATAATTATTGTCTTCTAGTTAGATAAAAATATTGTTTATCAGGACAACAGAACAGGATATTAAGTCATAAAATATTTACAACCTATCTGCATATAAAGAACTGTACATTATTCTGTAACCTTATATTCCCCCTTCTGGGTCGCTACATTATCCCGGTGAAGAGTCTTGTGTACTTCAATGAAGCTGTGAGCTATACCATATAGGGTCACCCAAGATGGGCAGGTCATAGCAGAGGGCTCAGACAAATTGCGGTCCACTGGAGAAAGACCTGGCAACCCACTCCAGTATATTTGCCATATGAATAAGCACAACTGGAAACACAGACAGATGTGCCTGGTGTACTGTGTCCATATGGTAACCGAGAGTTAGACATGACTGAAGGACTCAATTACAACAAAACCTTATACTATTAGGCCTTGAGGTATTACAGCATACATTCAATCTTTGAAATGTATCAGTTCCTCCTGGTTTTGAAATATATTGTAGAGAACAATTTGACAGTTGGGGTCAGTAGGTATTTCCTTTAACTTGTTGAGTTAAATTATGTTATCCAATATCTTATTTACTGTTTATGTTCAGCATGTCCACCACATTATGTTCATTATTTGAAAAGGATTTTCTCTAGTAAATGTTCATTAATAAATATTCAATATTCCACTTTTTAAATGGAAGTAGTGCGCAAATACACACATCCTTATAAATTATGGTATTAAAGCATAAAAAGAAAAAAGTAATGAAAGAAAAAAAAACACATTAATGTAGTGCATCACAAAAAAAAAATCTCAGTGAAATCTGCTGATGTTCTTTTTAATATATATATTTATATATATATATATATATATATATATATATATATATAAATATATATATATATATATATATATATATATAAATAAATATATAAATATATATATATATATATATATATATATATATTCATCTGGTTTCTGATGCTTCACAAGTGATCATCCACCAACTTGTTTAAATGTCATGTGTACTGGATCATATGCACTTGACCTAAGCAAGGCCCAGTTGGTATGTACAGATATAGGTTAAACACAATTACTTTTAAGTTAACATATGACAATTAGACCCAAACTACTTCATAGGCTAAATTTAATGATTAGACACAGACTACTTGTTGGGAGGAAGACTGGCCACAACATTTATTGGTAAACACAAGTAAACATAATAACCATAACCAATAATAAATAAACATAACCACGTGAGGGGAGGAGCCTGGCCAGAGACAGTAGGCCCTATGCCCTGAAGCCTCATCCAGGGCCTACCGTGTTGTAACATCCGTACCACCGTAGGGTAGGATCTTACCCATTTTTCCACTGTCCCTGCGACTCCCCCCACGAACCGCCGCTGTGACAACAACATAAACATAATTTGTTCGCATATAATGCACACTTAAAGAATATAACAATCACAAGTGCTCCACCAAACAAGACAATCTTTAAACTTGACAATGTACAACCATCATTTTATTTATTTTATCCATTTCCTTTTTTTTTTTTTACTTTTTTATTTACTTATTTATTTTTATTTTTGAATTACAAACATATCATCATTAAACAAAATACTTTAGGGATGGGTGGGTGGGTATCTTCCCTCATGTCTAGCTGGGGGACTACTGATAACTTTTGGCGGCAAACCAGCCTATAACAGCTCCGCCTCCCCCAGCTAGCCACCTCCTTCCATACCGGTCCTGCCAGGTCAAAGTGCCCTACTCCCAACCACAGCAGGCTGGGGTGGCCTCCAGGCCCTCCAAAAGGATGATGAAAATAATCATAGTTTAGTATGTCTGGCTTTCTATGTATAAATTGTGTACCTAAAAACCTCTATAAAAATTGCTTTAAATAAGTAATCTTCCAAATAATTAGCATTTCATTTGGTGAATCTGTGAGACTGATCTGTTTGTTTTTTTTATTGGAAAATTGTTAAAACTTAGACTTTATTAAAATATTTTTTAAATAAAATAATGATGCAATCACTTGAGCACATGTGAACACACAAAGGAAGTTTGTCAGTTTGCAAGATAACAAATAATGAGTTTGAACGACGCGGAGGCTGCACAGGCTCCCTGGGTCAGCCTGTAGCGTCACGTGACCCAGCGGAGCCTGTGAGGCTATTAGCCAATCAGGAGCGTCGGGGGGCGTGTCGGAAGCCCGTTTCGCGCCATTGAACACAGCAGCGCGGTCTCCCGACTGGATGGACGGAGGTCTGAGGTCCTGCAGCATTAAAAATACAGTAGGAAGGTTTAATTACTGAGATTTCACCCCAGCTTACCAGCATATAAGGGGATATCACTGTTGAGGCTATCCCTGTCTGTTTTTGTGTTCTTTTCCTCCTCCGTTTTTTGTGTCTGTGTGTGTCCCTGTCTCCCTGTGGTGTGCTGTGCCTGTGTGTGTTCCTGTGTCTGTGTGTGCCTGTCTTGCTGCTTGTTGTGCCCCCTGTTTGTTCCCCTGTTAGCTATTTCTATGGATCCAGAAGGCTTAGAGGCCTTACTGGCTGAGGTTAGGACCCGTGCCTTAAGCCAAGGGGTCAGGTGGGTGCAGGACAGGCTGGGACCTCCCATGCCTTCTGCGCTTGGAGCTCAGCACATTGTACAGGAACAGCCTGCGGTGGCTGGTGTCCTAGCCAATCCTGATGCCTCCAGGGAAGTTTTTTCCCATCCCACCACTGTAGGGCTGCCAGACCCACGTCCATCAGGTAGCAGAGACACCAGAGATGGGGGGGTTACAGGTCAGGGCGGCCGGGACCCCATACCCCCCAGGCAAGCGAGCGCCAGGACCACGGGCGGTGGGGGTGAGGGCCTAGCAATCCGGCCACCACCTGCCAACTTGCCTAAAGGTCCTAGGCCGCGACAAAGGTCGCGAAACACCCCTCTAACACCCCGCAAGGGGGGTGCAGGGGGTAAGAGAAAAGCCGGGAGTCCAAAAAAGGCTCCTACAGGCCCTCACGGTGCCAAGCAGACGGTCCCTGGGGTTTCCCTAATTAACAGTGCTTCTGGTACTTTACAGGGACGCCCAACTGGCAGCGAGAGGAGCATGGCGACGACGAGAGAGAGAAGAGATGGGGTCATCAGAGAGATGAACAGCCAAGACAGCATGGTCATGATTGATGACATGCCTGTGACAGCGGCAGTGGCGAGGCTAGGACGCCCCACTCGAGCTAAGAAGGCTACGAGCAGGTACAGTCCGCTGCTATTTACGCACACACCGCTAAGGCGTAGCAGAGTAGAGACTGAGGGCGATACGGTTAGGCCACAGCGCAGAGGGTCTAAGACTGACCAACAGCTGGATATTCCAACGCCCGAGGAAGTCTCAGGGGGCCCCCTACAGGGGGCGGCGGAGGCAGTGCTAGCCTACTCCAGCCGCGCAAGCTTAGCTGACCAGGACCCTTCCTCAGACGAGGAAAGGGCGGTATGGGCGCGGGCATGCAGGTCGCGGAGAGCTAGTGACTGTTCTTCTTGTACCCACAGATCTAGAAGGAGATCCCGGTCTAGAAGCAGAAGATCTTGTCGGTGCAGCTGTGCTTGCACGGGATCTGAGAGGAGAAGCCCGCGGAGGGCCAGACGGTCAGAGTCCCCGGAGCGTCAGGAGAGACGCGGGGATACTCCGTTGGCCGTATCTACTCCTAAGCTTCCAGAAGCAGGTGAGCGCTCAGAATTGAGCTGCGCAGCAGACAAGGGTGATTTTATTGGGTCATTAAGGACTCTATTAGCTGCGCATAACATTGCAGTTAGCGAGCGCGAAATGGGAGCGTGGATAGGGGGGCTAGCAAAGGGTGCATGGTCCCAGCCAGCAGCGGTAGTGGCGCCAGCGAGCGCGAGCGAGGCGCTAGCTAGCTTGCGCGCGCCCGAGCCGGTAGGCAGCGCAATAGCAGCAGTTGGGAATAACACTATGGGGGTTACCGACGCAGCCATGAGGCCCATAGTCCTCTGCTCGTTGGATAATTTGGGTGCACACCTTCCACAGGAAGTAAAGGAAAAGATCTGGAGGAGGGAGTTTATAGAGTTGTTTTCCCTTCTCCCTATGTCTAGGCAAACAGACCTGGCCGAGAGGGGCCCCAGGGAGGGGAAATCCTTTGCTAGGCTACCCAGGACGTTTGATACCTGGCTGCAAGCATTTTCTATTTGGGCTTGCGTACTGTGTGAGCGGCACCCTGAACAGAGTTCGGGATTGTTCGTCTACATAGACGAAATTCGGAATGCTCACAAGGTTTATGGGGGTACAGCCTGGTGGCGGTACGATGAGGAATTCCGGCAATACTTGGCCTCAAGGCCAAGTATGGCGTGGAGCGACAAAGCGGTGGCGTATTGGCTAAACATCATGACACCCATGAGAGTCACGACGCCCTTTTGGAGCGGGGCCGGTGGAGGTAAGGGCCCCACCCACGCCTCAGGAGCAGGTCTTAAGACCTGTTTTTCGTACAACGAGGGGGTCTGCAGATGGGCGCCTAACTGCAGGTTTAAGCATGCATGCTCAAACTGCGGAGGTGAACACCCCCTGTCTAGATGCAGTAGACCCAAAGAGGGAGGCAGGGGCGAGCCTCCTGCAAAGGGGCAAGACGCCCATACGCCTCCCCGCCATGCTGCCGTGGCTAAAGCGCTACGGTAAATTGGCAGGCACCGCCGAAGCGGCGCGCCTATTGGAGGACGGGTTCCGAGAAGGATTCCGGATTCCATGTGGGGTCGACATTCAAGGTTTTCTTGTCCCAAACCTGAAGTCGGCTAGGGATTTCCCAGGGGTAGCCAAAGCTAAGGTGCTTAATGAAGTAAAATTGGGGAGGATGGCCGGGCCATTTGCGGCCCCGCCCATCCAGGGTTTAGTTGTGTCTCCTCTTGGGGTGGTCCCCAAGAAGGAGAAGGGTAAATTTAGACTGATCCAGCATCTCTCATACCCCAGAGGCCGTTCGGTAAACGATGGCATATCAAGAGACCAGGCTACTGTGTCTTACGAGTCATTTGACCGGGCGGTCGATTTGGTGAGGAGGAAGGGTCAGGGGGCCCTTATGGCAAAAGTGGACATCGAGGCAGCATTCAGATTGCTCCCCGTGCACCCGACAAGCCATCGGTTGCTGGGGTGCTTCGTAGACGGAAGTTACTTCGTTGACTTATGTTTACCCATGGGATGCTCGATATCCTGTGCTTACTTCGAGGCTTTCAGCAAATTTTTACAGTGGGTGGTGAGCATCGAGGCGGGGTACAAGAGTGTTACCCATTACCTGGATGACTTCCTTTTTGTTGGCCCAGCGAGAAACGACGCTTGCCGTTTTATGCTGGAGGTGTTCACCGAAATCTGTACAGAATTCGGGGTACCATTGGCCCATGATAAGACGGAGGGCCCTACGGAACAATTGACTTTTCTGGGGATTCGGATTGACTCCTGCAAAATGGAGTGCAGTCTTCCCTTAGAGAAGGTGGAGGACATGCAAGCCGAGATTACGGCGCTGCGGGGCGCACGGAGGGTGACCCTCCGGCGGCTGCAATCAATATTGGGGAAGTTGAATTTCGCGTGCAGAATTATCCCCATGGGGCGGATATTCTGTAGACGAATGTCTCTGGCTACGGTAGGGATTGCGAAGCCGCATCATTTCCTAACAGTCTCTAAGGCCATGCGTGATGATGCAGAGGTATGGGCAAGGTTCCTTGCAGACTTTAACGGGCGGGTGGTCCTTCAAAAGGAGGGCACCACCAGCGCAGAGCTAGACCTGCACACCGATGGTTCTGGACCGATCGGTTGTGGGGCGTATCTCCAAGGGAGATGGTTCGCTGCGGCATGGCCGGAGGAATGGGAAGAGGCGGGTTTACTGCTGAACCCTACATTCCTGGAGCTGTTTCCTATGGTGGTAGCAGTGCACTTATGGGGTCCTTGTTTCAGGGACAGGCGAGTCATTTTCCACTCGGGTAATAAGGGGTTGGTTGAAGCCGTGAACAACATCACGGCGGCATCCGTACCAGTGATTAGATTGCTTAGGCATCTTGTGCTATGTTGCCTTCGCTTGAACATATGGTTTCAAGCAAGACACGTGACAAAGGTGAATAACGGAATTGCTTACGCCCTCTCTCGGTTTCAGGAGGATCGTTTCAGGGCGCTGGCTCCTCGTGCGAACGCCCTGGGGGAGCTCATCCCCGAGGAGCTCTGGGAGATTGGAGCTGTCAGGTAACGAGACTCGTGAGACAGTCTGTTGCCCCAGCGACGTGGAACGCTTATAGACGCGTGTGGGCTAAATGGGATAGCCTAGTGGCACTGGCAGGTGGTGCCACGACGGAGGACAAGAGCGTAGGGATCTTGCTTTGGTACCTGCTGCAGTGCGCCGAGCAAGGCGAATCAAAACCCGTAGTAGGGAGACAGGTCACGGCGCTTGCTTTTATGTTTAAGCTTGCTGGGCAGAGGGACCTTACTAAGGAGTTTCTAGTGCGCAAAGTGGTGCGCGGAATGTTCAGCGGTGCGCAAAGGCCAGATAGTAGGCGGCCAATAACATTTGCGCTGTTGCTGAGATTGGCTCAGGAATTGGTGGTGGTTTGCAGGGATCCCTTTGAATCTCTACTTTTCCGAACGGCTTTTTCCCTGGCGTTCTTCGGAGCGTTTAGGATAGGGGAGTTAGTCGCGAACAGTAGACACGGTTCGGGGGGTCTGCAATTGGTGGATACCTGCCTCAGGGAAGGTACGGTGGTATTGTGGTTGCGGAGGTCAAAGACTGACCAAGTGGGTAAAGGAAGAGAAGTGGTTCTGCATCAGGTTGGCACAGAGTGTTGCCCATATGCATGTGTAGTGGAGTACCTTAAGCAGCGACCGGTGGGACGGTGTTCGCTGCTGGTCCACGCCGATGGAACGGCACTGTCTGTGTATCAGTTTAAAAGAGTTTTAAAAAGCGCACTGCATCGGCTCGGTTTCAAGCAGTCCGACTTTGGGACACATTCCTTTCGGATTGGAGCTGCCACTGAAGCGGCTAGGTTGGGGTTGCCCGACGCGGCAGTAAAGCGCATCGGGAGGTGGGACTCAGACCGTTTTCGTTCCTATGTACGGCCAAATGCAGTGGTTTAATGGTGTTGCTTTCTACTTTCAGGGGAACAGAAGCAACTATGGATTGTGGGCCATTCCTACGTGTACTGGGCCCATAGGTTAGCCGCAGTTACCGAGGAAAAGGCACAACTGGGCTTTCCTGTTACGGACTTACGCGTAAGGTGGTGTGGTATTCGGGGTCTGCGATGGGCGCAGCTCGACGGCCTCTTGGAAACGTACGCGCAGCGTTACGGGCAGCCCAGTCTTATCATTCTTCATGCCGGCGGGAACGATTTAGGGACAGTTCCCATGAGACGAATGCTAAAGGTGATGAGACGGGACATCGAAAAATGGGTGAAGAAGTTCCCTGGCACGTTCCTTATCTGGTCTGAGATGATCAAGAGAAGATCATGGCGTAACGCGCGCGACCCAGTATGCTTAGATAAGGCTAGACAGAAGATAAACCAGCAGATTGCGAGCTTTGTGAGAAAACAAGGTTTCTCGGCCATCCGGTATAAAGATTTCGAACCGGTCGGCGCAGATGATTTTTTCTCAAAGGATAAGGTTCATCTTACGGAAATAGGGTACGAGTTGATGATGTTGGAGTTTAGGGAGAGTGTTTTGCGGGCTTTGGCTTTAATGTCCAGCAGGGGGGGATCGCAGCCTCGGGAGGCGTCCCTCGCATGCTCCGTGGCGGGAGGTGAGTTGCCCGGCCCACTGGCCTAAGGGGGCGATGGCCCCACCTCACAGGGCGTGCTTAAAGATAAGCATTGGGGCTTTGGGCAGGGCTCAAAGCGTGAGGTCACTGTTCGTGGCCGGGCTCCTCCCCCGGAAGGAAGGACTAAATTAGTCATCTAAACAAGTTATGGTTGTTTGTTTATATTGTGTCTAAATAAAGCTGTGGCCCGTTGTTTCTCCCAACTCAAGTTGTCGTGTCAGTTATTCCATCAACTAGCCTGAATGGATCATGCATGGGTCATGAACGACGCGGAGGCTGCACAGGCTCCCTGGGTCAGCCTGTAGCGTCACGTGACCCAGCGGAGCCTGTGAGGCTATTAGCCAATCAGGAGCGTCGGGGGGCGTGTCGGAAGCCCGTTTCGCGCCATTGAACACAGCAGCGCGGTCTCCCGACTGGAATCCCACCCACCCACCCTGTATTTTGTTGTTAACAAATGTTATGGTTTATTCTTTAAAAAAAAAAAAAAAAAAAAAGTATATATAATATATATAATATAAATAAGAAATGTTGAAATTAATATATATTTTTGGTTAAGAATTCGGAGAAGTGGCTATTGTATGTTGTGTATTGTTAATTTATGTCTGTGCGGCGGGAGGTGAGTTGCCCGGCCCACTGGCCTAAGGGGGCGATGGCCCCACCTCACAGGGCGTGCTTAAAGATAAGCATTGGGGCTTTGGGCAGGGCTCAAAGCGTGAGGTCACTGTTCGTGGCCGGGCTCCTCCCCCGGAAGGACTAAATTAGTCATCTAAACAAGTTATGGTTGTTTGTTTATATTGTGTCTAAATAAAGCTGTGGCCCGTTGTTTCTCCCAACTCAAGTTGTCGTGTCAGTTATTCCATCAACTAGCCTGAATGGATCATGCATGGGTCAGGAATGATATGCAATGTGAGTTCATCATCTGTTAATCTCAGGCAGAATATAATGATTACAAATATGTGGATGCAATGTGAGACTAGGAAATAAATGTTCTTGTTGAACAAGAGCAACCCCTTAATTGTTTTAATATTAAAGTGCTTGTGGGATCCTTGTCAAATGGAAGTATTCAAATAAATTGTACACAAGCATGTAAAAAAAAATAACATGAACATGTGGAGTTAATTCTTAGAACCCCACTGGAATAATTTTAGTTACAAATATGAATTCTGCGTGTTACAAAGAAATGCATTCTATTAATCAGTGGTATATAAATATGTTTTTTTCAGAATTATTTTGCTAAATCACATATATGCTAAAAAAAATAAACATTTGATGGGTTATGATGGATTTTGATAGCAGGGGCTATAGATTAAGGCAATACACATTTTTATAAATGAATTATTATAGACAACCATCTTCTTCAGAGCTATGAGACTGAAAACAAATTATTTACATAGATAAACCAATACAAACTATGATGACATGGTCATGAAGGTTTACAATCTAAAGGGAATAGAAAATAATGAAACACTAGACTGAGTAGATAAAGTTTGGTCCAGCGGCGCAGCTGTTCATCCTTTCTCTCTTTCTACATCTGTTTCCCTTGTTCTATAGCAATTCAATATGAACAGTGAGGTACCACAGTGTGCTCTATGGAACAACTGTCCATTCTAAATATGATCTAGCCCTGGTGAGACAGTTGCTGCTACACAAGTACTGGTTTTACGTTAACTTTTTGTATTTTGGATTTGAACAGGGTGAATCTCGTGGAGATAGCATACAGTATGTAACTTCTTAAGAATTCCAAAAAACATAGTTAATCAATAGCTGAGTTTAGAAAATGCATTGGTTATGTGATTTGGTCCAGAGAAAGACAAAAAAAAAACTATTGAAATGTTGAAAATTGTTTTATTTTGGAAAAAAAGTTATTTTGTTGCTCAAAAATAGTAGCCTATTCCCTGGATACAGATCATACTAAAAAGTATTGCCATTAATGCATATAGATTTATGGTTGCTGTGGTGTCCATTAGCTTGTGTTTTGGTTACTTAGATTCACACCTTGGTGGTGACTGGACAGTTCCATTATTCAAGTTATACAAACCTATCCAACCATGGTGTGGCAAAAGATCTTACAGTCATGTTTTATGTGATGCAAACTAAGCTTGTAAACGTTTTATCTATTCCTCAAGTAAAGACTTTGGAATGTATTATTTATCAGTGAATGTATGTACTGTATATGCTTAGTGTATTTTTTGTTGATTAATATTATATCTTACTAGCGACTTGCCCGTCAAAAATGATGGCATAACATTTTCAAGCCTCATAATGCTGTTGTTTGCCACACATTGTGAGCTTTGCCATGTGCAAAACAAGCCAGGCAATGCAAGCCTCGCTGTGAATGGCTTCTCTCTCTCTCCTTTCCTTGTTCTGTGTCCTCTCCCTCCCTCTTCTCTCCTTCTCTCTCCTCTCTGCGAGCCTTGCAATGAGCACCCTTGGCGTCCACTGCAGGCCTCCCGTCACAAATGACGGGATAATATTTCATTTTTCCCTTCCTGTGTCTCTTTCTCCCCTCCCCTGTGTCTCTTTCCCCCCTCTCCCTGCCCTGTGTCTCTTTCCCCCTCTCTCCCTCCCCTGTGACACTTTCCCCCTCTCTCCCTCCCCTGAGTCTTTTTCCCCCTCTACCTCCCCTGTGTCTCTTTCCCCCCTCTCCCTCCCCTGTGTCTTGTTGCCCTGCTGCTCCTCCCCTGTGTCTCTTTCTCCCCTCTCCCTCCCCTGTGTCTCTTTTCCCTCTCTCTCTCCCCTGTGTCGCTTTGCCCCCTCTCCCTTCACTGTGTCTCTTTTTCCAGCCCGCAGCTTGGAATCCTTTCGGAGGCTGTCAAAAGACGCCAATTGAATAGCAAATTAGCTTGCAACCTCACTTACGGGCTCCCTGCCTCTCCCCCTGCGCCCATTGGGGCACACGCCTGTCTCCCTGTCTACCTTGTTTGCCCGCGAGGCCCGCAATAGGCGCAGGGGGATAGGCGAGGGCCGCAAAGTGTGCAGGGGGAGAGGCAGGGAGCCTGTAATTGAGGTTGCAAACTAATTTGCTATTCAATTGGTGTCTTTTAGCGCAAGTGGGCATCGTTGGTTTATCACCATTTTTTTCTCAAGCCCGTAACTCGGGAAGCCGTTCGGAGCCTCCTCCCCCCTCTAACTTGCAGGCTTCACAATGAGTGCCTTTGACGCTCATCGCGGACCTCTCTGCCCTCTACATTACGGGCCTCGTGATGAGCAACTTCGCCACTCATCGTTGGCCCCACAATGAGCAGCTTTGCCGCTCATTGCAGGCAGTGGCATACTCTATGCACATGTGCCAGCCCGTAACTTTGCGAGCGTTACAGACAAACTCGCATTTACGACAACTATTTATATGATTAAAGTAAATATGTTGTACATTTCACTTTGAACTATAATTACGGTAACAGCCACATATGGAAATACCACTCTGTTTCTGCTTATTGTTGATTTGTACAAAAGTCTTGCTAGCATAAAACAGTTTACAGCATTGGACTGTGAATGGTTATATATTATCACTGGGGTTAACTAAACCTTCACAGTGGCATTACAGCTAATCTGCTCTGGAGACCTCTTTAAAGTGAATCCAGCAGAATGTTTTTTGCACATTTGAAATGGGATTATATGTTAAGGGTCAAGCTGAAGCTTGTGCACTCCCATCTTCTACCCATCAACATTCAAGATTGCAATACTGAAAATATATATTTTTATAAATCCTAATCTTGTTCCATACTGGGAGCTCTACATTGTTAGACTATATGATAATATAGTTTTTGATTTGCGTTAAGAGTTTAATTGTATGCACACGCTATTTACAGTTTCATACATGTGGTTAAGATGTTACCGCATTGGCCCGCATGTAAGCTGCACCTGTTAAAAACAAGGAAAAAAACAAAACATAATATCCGAATACAAGCTGCAACTTTGCTATTGTAATTTCTTTTGCGGGTTACAGACTAAAAATCGTACCCCGCCAAACGTTACAATTGCTAAATCGCAAATAGCTGTTCAAGTGTTACAATTCCACAGGCACTCACACCCGTAAATGGCAAATGTAAAAGAAAATCCTACGGGTTCCAAATAGGACCCGCAAGTGGGTTAAATGTTTCACCGTAAATGCAAATTAAAAATCAATACTGCACTGTAAAATACGTGGAAAGCTATGAATGACATTAGAATTAATTGCGCAACAGCCTCAAGTCCGCAAATCGTCAATTCGGAAAAATAGTGCGGCTTATACTTGGGCCAGTACGGTATATTTCTGTGTAATGCTGCCTGTAACAAATTAGTGATAACAGAAAAGGCTTCAATGGAAACTGGAATCGGAAACATCTCATATATTTCCTTTAAATTAAAAAGGTATTCTGTGAATATTTATTATATACAGCTTCTTCGTACATGTATGTCTTTGGATGAATAAAAGTATATTGTAAGGGGGAAAAGAGTGTTTGGAGATGAAACCTATGGTCAGTATGTAGGGTTTTCAATATCTCAGTGGTGTATTTATTAATAACTTATGTTTTTTTACTTAAAGGCATACGTACATGTATAAGCCCTGTAGCACAGTCTTACATTACTTTTTGAGCATACGATGTTAAAGAACTCTTGTTAAAAACTCTTATAGCTAATATACCACACAAGTTGAAAAATACAGGGTCAAACTGCAATAAATGGGAATTATACCAGGATTTATAGCGGCTTGTTGATTTAAAAATAATTACAAATAGATGCTTCTAGCGTAAAAGCAGGAGCGGCAACATAAGCTTCTGTGCCTGCAACAAATGTAAAACATATGTTATATCAATAGATTTCCTATATATTTTGGCTACATTTTGTAATAAACATAAATTGTACTTTGAGTTACTCCATTTTTTTCACATATTCCCCAAGAATAAAAAGACACTGTACCTACCATGCTATTCACTGCAAATATCTGGCCTTCCATTTGAATTTACAGCTATCATCTTATTATGTTAATTTTGTGTCCCTTCATAGCTTGTGTTGCCCCTATTCTTTGTAACTCCTTGCCTCGCTCTACAATATTATGTTCCCTCCTCAAATTCTTCAAAACCTCATTAAACACACATCTGTTAAAGAAGCTTATAATCTTAAACCTTAATATGCACAATGTATCTATCACCCCCTGTACCTCACCCATACCCATTAGAATGTAAGTTGTCAATTTACAATCTTGTTAGGTGCTTTAGGGAAAGCTATGTGTTAATATGATTTAAAGCTCAAAAACAGGACTGTCCATTCTTTTGCAGTGTGTTCAAATAGTTTTTGACTTGTACTTAACCCCTGTATAGCTTTACGGAATATGTTGATAGGTTATAAATAAAGGATACTAATAATAATAATTTGTCTTTCCTGTCACATTTAGAAGAACATGTTGTAAACATTATAAAATGTACTCTCTGCATTAAAAATTAATTCTGGAAAACAACTTACTTGCTTGTAAACAGGAGGATTTGTTAAATGGTTGAAGCTTTTAGAATTGGTCACCTACCACCTTCTCCATGCTCAGAAGTAGGCAGCTAACAACAATAATTGCAAGCCGTGTCCTGTAGAAACGTAAACACCCTTCTCACATACACTTTCATCTATGTATTGTGAATGTCTCCAGGGACCAAAAAAAAGCATCAATTTATTTTTCTAATTAAAAGTCCGCTTTATGACATTTTCCTGCTCAATTATGCTTGGTTCATAATGAAATTTTTCATTTTTTTTATTTTATCAAACAGTGGTGCTTTAATTTTGGCCTTTGCAATCCTGACTTAATCACACAGACATGTAAATTATAGTTATATTTATAATATTGTAAGCACATTGTAATTTGGGCCAATAGCTCAGTTTCATCGCCAAAACAAAAGAAGTGATGATTCTTCATATGGAGCCAAGCAGTTTGGAGTCTGATACGGAAAATGTTTCTTGCCTTGCGTTTTTATTACAACCAAGTAAAAGATCTCGGTTTATTAGCCATTTTGAAATGAGTATTGGAATTTGCACAGGTGACTTATCTTTTATGATGCCTGATTTATAAGTAACTTCCCATTATACTGTATTAATCATGACCAAAAATGGGAAAATAAATGCTCAGTGTTTTTGTATTATTTTATCTATCCTAATAATATTTAGAATTTGGCCTTCCGAATGGAGAATTATGGTGACACATTACTTGTGCTGATTCAAACCTGTTCCACATTATTATTTTTTTCATTTAGACATCAGGAATCTAATTTACTGATGGAGATACATGTTCAGCCAATAAGAAAGTCATTCAAAGTACAGTGCACTTTTTATTACCATCAATCATGGATGCACTTGTTCATTAAAGTACGTTACAACTAGAACAAAAATAAAACTCTTGTATAATAAAGTGCTCTTATGTGATGGCTGGCTTCTGCTGCACTTTATAAATGAAAGGTTGTAAATAATATTGCACCTACTAGCATTTTACTTTAGCCATGTCTCCTGATCAGAAACAAAATAGAATCTTCACTATTTCATGTTTTTAACTGAAATGTAAATACAAATGTGATAACTTCTATCTAACACACAAAATAACATTGTAAGTGGAAATATATTCACTTAAATTAATTTTGAATATATTAATATAAAGATAGCTATGAAAAAAATAAGGAGACAGAAATATACACTGTTCCTTAAAGGACCACTGTAGATTGGGAGAAATGTCATGTGTTTATGAAGTTTGTAACAAATTATCAGCATTAAAAGAATTACTTTTGTAGACACTGCTGACTGAAGGAGGATTTTTTTTTGTCTTCTACACTTCTTGTTGGTTTGGACACTGAGAGATTTTTTTTTAATTATTTATTCAAGAGTGGAATGAGGGAGGGGAATTGGTTGATTCATTGGAGGATTCAGATAAGATGTCTGCACAGGACACTTCTTAATCTTAATAGAGTCAGCATACAAGTATACTCACAATCCATGCTTGTCCTGGTTTGTAACTGCCCCTTTACTAAAGCTCCAAGAGGTGGCAGTGTGGAGCAGGTCATCTCGCTGGAGATTAGGGAAGAAAGTAAGAAATCAAGGACTGAAAAGTGATAGCAAAGTACAGGAGGGACGGGTTCTGTGAAGGGGAGCAAAGGAGTTAGGGATGGGTGCTCTGTGAAGGTGCTGAGAGCGGTTGGGTGTTGTGTGGGGATGGATGTAGAGAGGGGGTGGCTGCTGACAAGGATAGATGCTATTTAGGAATGGCTGTGAAGAGGGTTGGATGCTGTGGGAAGTGGATGGTTAGAGAGTCTGCCTCCCCCACCTGGCGGTACCAGCCCCCCTGTAAAGGATGTTGCTGGAAAGTGGAGCAGGTGCATACTGGAGCTGTGCTGCAGGAGGAGGAGCTTTGCACAGAAAGGAGGTAAGGGAAAGGTAGCAGCGTATGGAAAGGGATCTTGGGGGAAGCAGAAATGGAAAAGGTTCTTAGGGAGGGTTACTATTATGGGAAGGGATCTCAGGAAGGGGAGCTGTTATAGGAAGATGTCTTGGGGAGAGGCACTGAGTGAATTGGTACCGGGGGGGGGCAGACCCAACACAAACAATGTGGGCGCAGCATTTATTTTTCACTAGGGCCCTCCATTATCTAGCTCTGCCACTGAGGCTACCTTCCTTTTAGCAGACTCTGCGATTGCATGAAAGCTGATTTCTTAGTCCCATGTGCATCCCAGGATTTCTCCATGGTTTCATGAGTGAGTGAGAATTCAGTATTGCCAGTTCTTAGTGAATCATGGAGAAAACATCCAGTAATATGTGTATGTTTGACATTGGATGGAATTTCTCTTTATGGATATGACATTTTATGGGGCATTTTTAGGGTGAATTTACAACATTGTTGTCACAATCTGATACTTTAATTGGACTTAATAAGAACCTGGTTCAACCCTATCCAGCAGAATTTTTTAATCGCCTTTCTACCCAACATTTTTGAGCTATGCATAAAGCACACTAAATCTTCTGATGTTCTTTATATCTACTATTTTAATAAACACCAAACAAGCCATTCTGCTGCTTTACTTCAACACTTTTACATTGTGGTTGTGAACAAAACAATACAAAAATAAATATAGGAATAGGTTTCTTGTTTGGTGGCTTTTTATTCATTCATATTAAGTAATTTTCCCTTCGACTCTTGGGGTGTGCAGTACTTCAGAAAAATACACTCAGGCCAAAAATAGCAAATTACATCATCTTATTGCTTAAGAGAACACTTAACAAGTTCTAAAAATAAAATGATGGTGCTGGGAAAGTGCTAAATAATACTTCTGTAAATCATCAATATGTTTAAAGAATAAAGCAATGATTGGCAATCTTAAATGTATCTTTATGCATGCATCAAAATGGTAAAATTATTGTGGGTGGAAGGTGAAGTTGTAAATTAATGTCAAACTGTTTAGGACAATAAGAGAAAGGGATCTCCTAGTTGTTGAGAGATTGTTCTCCAATAGTCTGGGGGTTGCATGTAGTCTCTAGGCAGTCTGTTGCCCTCCATTGGAAGAAAGCAACAATACAGAAAATATTAATGTATTTCAAATTGAACTGCTCTTGGAGGCTACATTTTTTTTTCCGTGTAAACTGGCCCTGCTTGACATAGGTGGGGGCAGTATTACTGTTGGTGAGGTAGTGCTGTGTACGCGTGCACCCACCCGATTAACCAAAGAGTTTATTCTGTCATTAGACCCGTAGGGACATCATTATTTCACCAATAATAATACTACCCTTCTCCTTTGTTCACAAGGATCAGACACACTCTTTAAGAAACTCCCAATTTTGAAACTTTAGTTTAGAATATTATTATTATTGTTGAATTTCATTTGAAGAGCATTAGCTGATTCTGTACATTTGTACATACATTTGAAAAGAGTGTAAATAATATGGGACTGCACATTTTTACATACACATTGGTACAGGGGGAGATGAGGGACCTGTGATTTTTCCATTTAATGTTTTATTAAGCTAGACATATCACTACTTGAAATAGTAACCTAGAACATATTCGCAAAATTTGTCATTTGTATATCAAAATACTCTGTATAATGAATAAATCTATTTTATATGAATATATCTATCAATAACAGTCTAGAGTCTATAGCAGATGTTCCCAAATTGTGGTCCATGAACCAGGCTTGGTGAATGAGCTGTATTCAAATGGAAGACAATACAAATTAATTTACAAAACATTATGAAACAAAATTAGTAAAATGATTAAAAATGTACTCAAGTTGACTACTTTTAAGGGGTCTAACTAAAAAAAGTTTGGGAACCACTAAACTAAAGCTACTTTGACACATCCCAGCAAATAGTTTTTCTCTTGTTTCACCTAAACTCATGAATGTAGATTATGAATTAAACTGTACTATTAAGAACAAAAGTTGAAAAAGCTGATGTTTACTTGGTATTTACAAAAGGGAATATGTACATAGACTGGACTGTGTAAGGTAAGATGGCCAAAGTTATAAACTCAATAACTGATTCTTGAGATGTTATTTGATCCAGGTTCCTTGAGAAACAATGGCTTTATATTGCAAGTTGCAAACGTTCAGGGGAATTGGATTACGATTGTGAGCATTCTCTTACTTCATAAAGAATACAGAAGCAGTTATGTTAACGCGTGGTTCACAACATAATGCATTCTCAGTTTTCTGTCTTGTGTTCTAAATAAATATTTGTTGCCATCAAAGAAATGGAAATTTAGGAGACGGTAATTTCTTCACGTTATTACTTTTGTAGGAACTTTTTATTAGTCAACACTAATCTGAATTTTAAAATGAATTTTAAATGAAAAGCACCTTAGAGAATTAGTTATTTTATATATTTTTATTTAAATTCTGTATGTTCGATATCATAATCTAAGAGTAAATACAAACAAAAGACAATTATATAATTTAGAAATGATATATATTACATTTATATTATTTGCTGTCATGGTACATCTGATCACAAAAAAGATAAGTAAACATTTTTTGTTGAAAAGTGTGAAAGTTAATAAGCAAACAGAAAATAATCCATAAAACAAAATACTAAAAAAAAAAGAAAAAAAAAAAAGATTTTTAGCAACCCCACTCAAAGCTTTAGCAGACACATGTAAAGGGTTTTCCAAATGATCATTACATTTTTTAAACTTTTAATACCATGTATATGTAAACATGAATAAACTTCATACAATAAATACTTTTTCGGAGCTCATATTATATGCCTCCCAGAAGCTAATGGGTTAGCCTTAGTGTTTGTAGTTTGGATGCTTAATAGTAATTTACACTTGTTATTCAAGAGAAATCAGTTAATGCCAAAATTAACCTTTATGCTAAAAAAAAAAAGAGAGATTTTCAGTCTTGGATACAAAAAGGCTTGAAATGAACATTAAAAAGGCCTTCCACACCTAATAAAATATTATATTCACACTGCAAGCTCTACAGAAAAAAGAATGTTAATTTTGTCAATGTCAATAAATCTTATACAGTTTGTATCTCATGTATGGAGGTAACAGAATATATAAAAATAACAATATTCTGTTTTCCGTAAATGGTACTTCCCCCAAAAACATTTTTTGCAGGTATGTATTCAGAACCCTAAGTATTATTGTACCATTTTAAGGAATATACATTGTTATCCCTTCTTGTCCAGTGCCTGGTTGTAATAAAGTTGGATGCCAGGAGACATTTCATGTATTTTGATCAGATTACATTTTCCAAGCAGGTGTACTTGGAAAAAATATCATCTGCTTAATATGAGATTAGTGAATGCTTGTCACCAGCCTTGCCACAGAGCAGCCCACTATACTTCTACATTGTTTAGTATCTGCTGCTAGGTCTTTCCAGCGAAATATGGAAACTTGAACTCACCACAATTATACCCATGTGTTATATATGCAGATAGGAGAATGCTATATGACCTTGATGTGTTTGAGGTCCTAATATTGATCTATCAAGACAAAATGATCACAATCAAAATAATTGTCTTTGACGCATCTGCTCTATCTCATAGGAGTGAACAACCTGGCTGTTATTTAATGATACTGAACACACACACATGTAGCTTCCATTATTACACTATTTTTAGTGTTATGATGAGTTTTCCTAGTCGCGCCACAGCATGTGACTTCCATTGGCTTTTTGTTGCAATTTCAGTGTCTACATCTGTACCTTTCAGCTTTTTGACTCGTTATTTTCATAAATGAAGTCTGAAGCAGCAACTTGGAAAGGGCGTAAAACAATTATCTAAAATTCTTTAACAGGCAAGAAAAGGTATTTTGTACTTTAGCATTCCATTAGGTAATGTCCCTATTATTTTTCACTCCTTTGCATCTGCTTTATCATTTACCCTGCAGCATTTCTTAGAACAAATACTCAGATTTTTTTTATGAGAAGCATTCTCCGCACTAATTTTAACAGCGACTTTCTGCAATATTCATTGAGAGTCTTTGCAAAAATATTTTTTATTTGCCTTATGTGTGTGTGTGTATATATATATATATATATATATATATATATATATAAAATATATTTTTAAACATACACAGTTGAGTCACATTATTATGACCAACAGCTAATATCCCAAATAACCACTGGGTGCACTGCTGAAGAGTCCTGGTGGCGAATATGGCGATCGAGGTGGTCCTACAGGTGCTCGATGGAGTTCAAGTCCGGGGGAGGCCAGGGAAGTACATGGAAGTCTTTGTTGTGCTCCAATTGTCCTACTGGAAGATCCCACCCACTCCAGGGAAGACAGTCAACATTTATGGGTTTACTTAATCTCCATGGATGAATAGATAACCCAATTAGTTAAGAGTGCCATCCGGAGGTATCAGTGGACCTAGACAAGGTCAAGAAAACATTCCCCAGATCATAACATTGTAGCCATTAGCTTGTGTTGGTCTAACAGTCGTTGCAGAGAGCTTGTTCTCAGAGGTTTTGCTCCTGACACGCCAACGTCCTTCCAGTCGATGGAGCAGCATATGTGACGCATCAGAGAAGGCAACCAGAAGAGGTCCAATTTTGGTACTGTTGTACAACTTGAAGCCGTTTCTGATGATGGGTGCAGTGACCAGCCTTTTACTTTGGAGCCCCATACGCAACAGGGTTCCCTATACTGTTTTAGACACACATCTGGTAGCCAGGTACATTTGAGGGCCAGCTGACATACTACAGTTGAGTAACTCACCGTTCACGCACTGTTGCAGCCGACATTAACCTTGTACATCAATGGCACATGGTGCTCCACAGTTTCAATGCTGTTTATACACAGTGGTGTCATTTGTCCAGTCACGGTACACTTTAACCACATCAGCAGTCGAACAGTTCACAAACCGGGCGGTTTCAGAAATACTGTCACCCTTGGCCCGAAAGCCAATGATCATCCCCTTTTCAAAGTCAGATAAATCCCACATTTTACCCATGACAGCTATGGTTTATATGTTTGCAGAATGCCTACATGTCACCTTATACAGTTGTGCTCAAATGTTTGCACACTGTTGGCAATTTGGTAATATATATACAATTTTTAAAGAAAACATGAGTGAGCAGGCAAAATGCATTTCTTTTATTTCTTATGGGATTCATATTCAACTGTATCTTATAACAGAATGGCACAATCATAAAACAAAACATGGCAACAAAGAAAACAATTAAATGACCCTGTTCAAAAGTTTGCATACCCTTAGTTCTTAATACTGTGTATTGCCCCCTTTAGCATTAATGACAGCGTGCAGTCTTTTGTATTAGTTGTCTATGAGGCCCCTAATTCTTGCAGGTGGTATAGTTGCTCATTCGTCTTGGCAAAATGCCTCCAGGTCATGCAAAGTCTTTTGTCGCCTTGAATGAACCGCAAATTTGAGATCTTCCCAGAGTGACTCAATTATATTAGGTCAGGAGACTGTGATGGCCACTCCACAACCTTCACCTTTTTTGTCTGTAACCACTGGAGGGTCAACTTTGCCTTGTGCTTAGGGTCATTGTCATGCTGACAAGAGCTTCCCATGCGCAGTCTTCGTGCAGAAGAATGCAAATTGTCTGCCAGTATTTTCTGATACCATGCTGCATTCATCTTGCCATCAATTTTTACAAGATTCCCTGTGCCTTTAGATCTCACCCTCTCCTCCCCAAAACATCAGTGAGCCATCACCATGCTTTACAGTGGGGATTGTATTATTTTCACTATAGGCCTTGATGACCTTTCTCCAAACATAGCGCATATGGTTGTGACCATAAAGCTCTATTTTGGTCTCGTCACTCCAAATTACAGTGTGCCAAAAGCTGTGAGGCATGTCTAGGTGTTGTCTGGCATATTGTAACCAGGCTTTTTCTTGTGGCATTGGCAACTCCACCATGCAGCTCATTTTTGTTCAAGTATCATCGTATTGTGCTCCTTGAGACTACCACACTGTCTTTTTCCAGAACATCCTGTATTTCTCCTGTGGTTAGCTGTGGGTTTTTCTTTGTATTCCAAACAATTCTTTTGACAGTTGTGGTTGAAATCTTTCTTGGTCTACCTGACCTCGTCTTGGTATCAAGAGACCCCCGAATTTTCCACTTCTTAATAAGTGATTGATCAGTACTGACTGGCATTTTCAAGGCTTTGGATATATTTGTATCTTTTATCTTTTTATATCTTTTTCCATCTTTATGAAGTTCCATTACCTTGTTATGCAGGTCTTTTGACAGTTCTTTTCTGCTCTCGATGGCTCAGTATCTAGCCTGCTCAGTGCATCAACGTGAGAGCTAACAAACTCATTGACTATTTATACAAAAATACTAAATGCAATTTAAAAAGCCACAGGTGTGAGAAATTAACCTTTAATTGCCATTTTAATCTGTGTATTTCACCTTATGTGTCTTTAACAAAGCCAAACATTCAAAGGTATGTACTTTTGATCTGGGCCATTTGGATGATTTCTGTTATCATTATGACTTAAAAAGGAGCCAAACAATTATGTGATAATAAATTCATATGATCATTATCCTTCAATAAAATATTTTTTTTGCATGATGATTCATATTTTCAAAATAAATGCCAAAATGTCACAATTTCTACCTGGGTATGCAAACTTTTGAGCACAACTGTATATATAAGTGTGTGTATATGTGTATAAAGATAAATAGATACTTAATGTTCATAATTTCGCTTATAACAAAGCATCTCTTATTTTGTGTTACTGTTATACACAATGCTACATCAGATTTATTTCAGGCATTTGTGAGTTTAAACAATATAAAAACTATTTACAGTACTGCAATACTTCTATGTAATAAATAAAAAGGGCCGCCATCAAGTTGATGAATACCTCCAGTTTTTTTTTTTAATAAGCATCCTCAATTAAAATGGTGATATAGTCATCTTGACATGCATCTATGCAGCGGATACGCATTTAAAATAGTTGGCAGCTTATTTTATGTCTATATTTGAACACTAGCGACTTGCCCGTCAAAAATGACGGCAATAAAAACTGAAGCCTGGCAATGCTGTTTGCCACACAATGTAAGCCTCTCCCCCTCTACTTTACTGGCCTTGTGATGAGCGCCTTTGGCGCTCATCACAGGCCTTGCAATGAGCCCCTTTGGAGCTCATTGCGAGTCTCTCCCTCTGTCTACTTCCTCCCTCGTGTCTTATTTCCCCCCTCCTCTCCCTCCCTTGTGTCTCCTTCCACCTCGTCTACCTCCTTTGTATCTCCTGCCCCCCTGTGTTTTTACCTCCCTCTCCCTCCCGTGTCTCTAAACTCCTCCCCTGTGTCTCTTTCCCCCTTCTCCCTCCCATGCATCTCTTCCCCCCCCTGTGTCTCCCCCAACCCTCCCCTGTGTCTGTTCCCCCCTGGCCTGTGTCTCTTTCCCCCTCCCCCTGTGTCTGTTCCGGCCTTCCTCGTGTCTCCATTTCCCTCCCTTGTGTATCTTCCCCCCTGCACTCTCTCCCCTGTGTCTCTTCCACCTCCTCTCACTCCCCTGTGTCTCTTCCCCCTCCTCTTTCTGTGCCTCTTCCCCCTCACCCTCTGTGTCTTCCACCCTCTCCCTCTGTGCCTCTTCCCCCGCCTCTCTCTGTGTGTCTCGCCACTGTGTCTCTTCACCCCTTCCTCTGTTCCTCTTTCCCCCTCTCTCTGTACCTCTTCCCCCCTTTCCCTCTGTGTCTCTTCCTCCCTCACCCTCTGTATCTCTCCCCCCTGTGTCTCTTCCCCCCTCTCCCTCTGTGCCTCTTCCCCCCTCTCCCTCTGTGCCTGTTCCCCCCTGGCCGGTGTCTCTTTCCCCCTTCCCCCTGTGTCTGTTCCCCTCTTCCCCCCCATTTCCCTCCCATGTGTATCTTCCCCCTGTTCTCCCTCCCGTGTGTCTTTTCCCCCTCCTCTACCTCCCCTGTGTCTCTTTCCCACCTATCCCTCTGTGTCTCTCCCCCTCCCTCTGTGTCTCTTCCCCCTCCCTCTGTGTCTCTTCCCCACTCTCCCTCTGTGCCTCTTCCCCACTCTCCCTCTGTGCCGTGCCTCTCCCCCCCCTCTTCCCCACTCTCCCTCTTCCCCACTCTCCCTCTGTGCCTCTCCCCCCCTCTCCCTCTTCCCCACTCTCCCTCTGTGCCTCTCTTCCCCACTCTCCCCCACTCTCCCTCCCCTCTTCCCCCACTCTCCCTCCCCTCTTCCCCACTCTCCCTCTGTGCCTCTACCCCCCCTCTTCTTCACTCTTGTCTCGGGCCGCGCTGCGCGTAAGCGCGGCTTGCGCCGCGCTCCGCGCTCTGCGCATGCGCGGCTCGTGCCGCGCTTTGCGCATGCACGGCTGGGGCGCAGAGCGCGGCTCGCGGCATGATCTGCGCATGCGCGGCTCGCGCCGCGCTCTGCGCAATGCGCAGCACTTTATAATTGTCAAACTGCGATTCGTCTGAAGCGTGACGACGAATCGCAGTTAGACAATTATAATATGTGATATTTAATACTTCATTTGTTTTTGAGTTTAAAATACATTGCTAATGTTTTATTATTTTCCTTAATTTTCCATTACCAACGAAACAACAGAGTGCATGGAATAATACAGTGCATTATAGTTTGTGTTTCCTTATTAAACAGAGAAGTTATGATTCATCATCCTTAATTCTGACATGATACAAAAACAACACATGGGTTAATTTGATTCTCATAGTCCAGAACAACAGCTCAATATCTATTTGGCTTCCTGACTTAGAATAATCCTGTCATCAGAGAGGTTAGATTTAATTTTTGTGTGTTTGTTCAACTGTCTGCAAAGACTTTAAGAGATCAACTTTCAAAGTTGACTTTGAAAAGCAATGCGGATCTTACATGTGCATTCTAAACAAGCCAGACATATTTTATTTGTAACAGGGTGATAACAAGAGGTCGATCAGATATTTACAGAAATAAGAATATGCCATAAAAGAAAAAGAGCGTATCAGTTGATGAGTATGGAATGTAATCCTCCAAATATTATGCATAACACTTCAGAGAAAAAAAAAATGTCTTGCTTTTCTAAGCCAGAGAACAAAGGGATAGGGAGAATTTGTTTTGTATAAGTGTATCTTAGGTCATAGATCTATGATTGTCTTGGTGATATGTATTAATGATGTCCCATGTGTATCCCCAAATAAATTATGAGAGGTGGATCAATCAGTATAACTCACATTTGTCCAAGAGAAATTCCTAACCTTTAACCTATTTGCAGTCCTATATGTCTGTAGTTGGACATTCCAGTTCTAAACTATACAACATTATAATATCCCTCATTTACATAAATAAACAAAATGTCTGCAAGCTTTATGAAAATATAAACAGTCTACTCACAGAAAAGATAGCATTTGTTAGCGCTACGAAAAATGCTGGAGCTTTATAAATGAAGAATAATCATTTGTTCCTGGAACAAAATAAGAAGAATATGGTACAAGCCACGATGAGAACTAAGCCTACAAAAAAAAAAAGACATAAGCCTCTCAAACCAGGACAATGCATATAAATATAGGGTAGCGTTTCAGCACTTGACAATAAATGTATTGGATTTGAAGCGCTGCTATTAGACTTAAAATAGGACCCATTAGCAATGAGGCAACTTGAACTGGCATTTGTACATGTCTAAGTCATTTGTATAGAGTGATATGTGGTCAGGCATTTAAGCAGGTAGGTTGTATAAACTAAAATTTACATTTTGTTATTCTTGTTTGTATTGATTATTTCTATATTTTCTTTTTACTTAAATATCTTCCGATAAGTGTGCATTTGATTCAAAGCCCAGTGTAATGTGGTGGGACTGAAATATAAACCATATAATACATATTTGGACATATTATACACATACAGCTTTTAAACTTGGTGACTAATACACTCAATTAGTTGTGTGTGCATCCATCGTATTCATATATGGCAGGTTTGTTCTTTTACCCTTGAGTTGCGTATTTTGAGTACATATCATGTACCTATATGTAAAATATGATTCAAGGCTAGGTATAACATCTTGGAGATTCAGGCACGAGAATGATTACATTTTGACTAAAAGGCATGATAAATTGGTTCAAGTTTGTGCTGCATAAAAATAAGTAATTCACCTTGAAGGAATGTATTTTTTAATTTCCACTGATATTAAATATTTTGGGTCCTTTCCTATTATGAGTATGCCGGCATGCTGCCAGCAGAGGCAGCAGCAGCTAGATGTCGCTGCCAAAAGTTTACTGCTAATGTCATAGCTTTAGGGATAGGGTTTGGGTAATGGTTAGGGGGTAAGGATTAGGGTGTTAGGGTAATGGTTAGGGTAAAGGTTTAAGCTTGGAAATTGTGTATGATCTCAGCAACGCTTGCAAACTGTGCACATCTTCAACAGAGCCATCTAGCAGCTCTTTGCTGTAACTGCCGCCTCACTCATAACAGGAATGATCCATATTTTGAGTGGAAGTGTTAGCAAAAAAGAGCTTGCAAATTGGATATTTTAAGCATAAATTATGTGTAAAGGACCCCACTCTAACTTTCTTTACTTAAGGCCATTAGTTGCCTCTCACAGTAGGGATGATAATGAAATAGAGCATGCCCAGTTGTATAAATAGTCACATAGACTTTTATTTGTTATGGTCTTATCATCATTCTAATCTATACAAATTGGGTATGCTGCATTCTACTTTATTACCCCACACTGTGAGAGTTTATTAATGGCCCTAGATCAAGACAAGAGAGGGAGGTCCTTTGTAGATAATTAATGCATAAAATACTAAGCATTTAAAATGAGTAATCTAACACTTCCATTTATTTTTTAATAATACCTTATGGCGAATATATTAACTTATATGTGCACTTTTCCTTTCTACAGTACCTGGGACCTTTATTCACTGTATATTGTTAAGTTATGATTTGTCAGCAACAATCCAGTTGGCCTGGATGGATTACCTGCATATTTTCATATGGGTTCAGAATGCTGTCATCCAATTGGATGCAATTGCTAAGGCTCTGCTGCATCAGTTATGACTTGAAGCTTTATGCAGAGAGATAGAAAGAAGACAAAGAGTGTTGTGACATAGGGAGGTTGTTTTTTGCCTACAAAGTGTAACTTCTAAACGATTTAACCATTAAAGCTCTATACCCATCTGTATACATTTTTAGAGGACTGCAGAACCATTTATTTCCAAATGGGTTGATAATAGAAATGATTGCTCTGATCTGTCATAGGTTTGGCAGTTACTGTATTGTAAATTGCTGTATTAAAGTATGGATCTTCATACAGTTCATGTTCCATCACGAGAGAGAGCACCACGTGGATTTTTTAAACATATACACATGGATAAAATCATTCTGCTCAGGGGGAAAAACAATTAGGGGCAACACTGCCAAAACAATGAAATATTCTCTACCCTTAACAATCTGGTATTAATAGGTCTCTGTGTGATTCTTTTTTATTTCCGGAAAGATTTTTCACCTCCAGCTGGCCCGAGATTATTTCCAAAATTGCAATATGGCACAATCTAGCATTTGGAATTGGACCTTAGATTGTAAATATTAAAAATATTTTAAGATGTAATGCAGAAAGACTTATTCCACCATTTCTTCACTGTAATGAACATAAAAAACACATTAAAGTGATTATATAATAACATTTTGTACTTCCAGTCATAAAGGGATGTGTTGCAACCCTACAATTAAATACAAATAAAGCAATTGTAGCTATAGTTGTTTATGGGCCACAATGTTCTGAAATGGAGAAGGGTGGAGAAGTCAGGGGAGTATTGTACCAGTGTGTCTCCAAGGTATTGTGTCATTAATTAAACTGGGATGTGATAGTCTGCCATTTGTGTAATCTTCCTCTGGAGGAACGTGTGGCTAAATGACAAAAAGACCGAGCCAGGGGTGTAGTATGTGTACCAGAAGCCTTAGTGGTGCAGGGTGGGAAACAATTAGACATTTTTATTTTTACCACAGACAATATTAAAAGTAAAGAACTGGATTTAGTGGTTGAGTGGAGAAGGCGAGTGAATGGGAGCAACTGTGAGTAGTGAACATGGAGGTGAGGAGTGTGAATAGAAGGGGTATTAGTAAGAAAACAAAGTGAGAAAGAGAGATGGTGAAAGTGAGGGCTGAGGAAAAGACATAGGTTTCAGGAGAGTAGTGAGAAATGGTGGAAGTTATAAGATAGACAGCGAAGTTGATCAGAAACGTTGGGATGGAGATGATTAAAGAGAAGCAGTTGAGATAATGTGAGAGGTTTAATAGATGGAAGAGAAGAGGATAATTTGATTATAACAATATATATATATATATATATATATATATATATATATATATATATATATATAGTAAATAAATAGTACATTCGTTCACGTTTGAATGTCTAAAACAAGTTTTTTGTGAACACAAATACCCACCATATGTTAAATGATGATATATATGTATATATATAAACTATTATTGTTGCTCCTTATTTATAAAGCGCCAGCATTTTCCATTGTGTTATTTACAAATTAGAATAAAGTACAATGGGTACTATTAGCAAACTAGAAAGATAGACAAATTGTAAGGTAAGTAGAAATACAAGTACAGATGCAATAAAATACAAATATGAGACAGAGCTGAGGTTCTTACTTAAAAGTGTTTTCCATCTTTAAAGTAAGGGTGGGGTGTGAGACAGGAAGGTGATAGATCCAAGATGGCAGAGATGAAATAATCACTGATTCTAATTGAGGTGGTGTGTTATAATGTAGGTTGTGTGTCTGAACAATTTGGTATGCAATTATATATATATAGTGGTGGACCCTTAGTGTTTTGAAAGTTGTTTTTTTTGCCCCCTCATCTATTTTACTGGCTAACAGAGTTTTTGTTCTTCCTCTAAAAAGAGAGAATGAGGAAAGTGTTTATCTATTTTTATAAATGAATAACCTTTTTTATAAATATAATATCAAACAACACATGTCCATTCAATATTAGCAATAAATAGCTATGCTATTTCCCTGCTTCGCTCAATAAGCCATGTATTAGGCACTACAAAACAAAGAGCTCATAGTCTCAGGTAAGTGCTGTTGTGTTGAATGTGAGATGGTGTGACCATAAAAATTAGTGTTAGAAAGCAAGCCATAATGAACTTGTAACAAGACATAAAACATAGTTATAGGGTTTTCTCAGCCATACTCACCATCAGTCCAGACGCACATTATGGGAGTCACGTGTTCAGAGGGATGAAAACATCAATGTTTAGACTGAACTTTATATGTGTAATGAAACTTAACATCTTAACTTCGGTACCATATGATGAATGATTGCATGGCATTTAATCCCCTGCTTGCATCTTTATTTAACTTAATCCACTCAAGTTTTTATATGGTGTTCTTGAAGCAAAAGCTCCTTTAACTAAGTTAAATAAGCATTTCAACATTTCAAGTGTAACACTGCATGGTTAAAGATTGTATACGAATAGGAGTGTTTGTTTTAACGTCTGTGAAAAGGAATCTCAATCCTAATTAGCTATATGTTAAAGAAAAGGCACATTTTATTATATAAGAATAGTGTAGAAATGAGCTGCTAGCATAACACACTTATGTATAGTTTTTATTATATGGTAACTGCAATATGTCTTATTGATGCAGATATATATATGCCACAATGCTGTCATACGAGTCTAACAAAAACAGAAACAGATTTGATGGGAGACAATAATTTAATATAATGATGGCCTTATACTTATCTCAGGCGTGCTTACATTCATTAACTCATATTGAGCTTACCACTTTCACTGGAAGGCTGTTCCACTTATCTACAACTTCTTCTGTAAAGTAGTACTTTCTCACATTATCCATACATTTTACACCTTTCAGTTTCAAACCATGACCTTTTGTTCTTGCATTTCTCTTTTTCTTGAAGAGGCTACCATATTGAACTCAAATCTTTATATATATTTGAAGGTGTCCATCATATTACTCCTCTCCCTTCTGTCCTGTAAGTTATACTGTCACAACCCGCTCTTTGTTGAGCCTGAAAAGGCAAATGAGACAAAGGATCAAAGGGGTATTACTCGCAAAAGCCTAGTTAACTATACTTGATGACTTAATCAGAGCCGTGGATCTCCCCTAAAGAAGTCTATATTTACCACTTACCATGCGTTTGAGCCAGGAACCTTAGCCCAGCCCTGGAACTGGGAGCGAACAGGGTACTGGAAGTGCCTACTGATCGTTCTTAAAGTGGTACTACCTTCAAAATATCTAATTACTGACTCAACACAAATTTTACACTTCAAGACACATCCTACACATTAAATAAATGTACAAAAGATACAAAATTGTCCCCAAAAGCTCTAGGCCAAAATGACCTCATAGTAAGGGGTCTTATAGGTCCAAGACAAACAACCAGGGTTTGGGGAAAATATCATACAACATAGCATGTCAGCAACTGAAATAGTCTTTTCATTGCATCAGCTAGCCACATGGCCAGTGTCCATCAAAGTCTGTTTGTCAAATCTAAAAGTTCCAAGAGTCCTGGGGGTTCATGACATACACATATTCAGATCAAGTAGTCTTTCATTATAAGTTTTATATTTTAGACCAGGGGTAGGGAAATTCAGGCCTGGAGATGCACACACAGGCATGGACTTGAGTATTTCAGTTCTGTGCACAGATAAGTCAGTCAATCAGGATGACTGAAGTGATAGTCTGGTCTGTATGCAGGAGGGATATCTTCAAATCCTGGCCTATGTGTGGCTCTCCAGGACCGATCTTGACCAGTATTCAAGGTGAGGTCTAACTATGGATGAATAGATTGACATTAGTTCATCTAATTTCCTGCTGCTAATAATACATTCAATTATCCTACTCACTCTTCCTGCAGCTTTATTTGCCTTTTCATCAGCTGGAAAACTTGTTGACACATTTGCACCAGTTTGGTATGGCATTCTTAGACTTGCTACATGGCTATCCTCCCTCTTTAAACATTACACCTTAAATGTTGATAAAGGAGCACAGCGTCGGTCCTAATGCTGAATTGAAAAGAATGCATATACATAAATATAATTTCAGTTTGTTGTTATTGACAATTTTGAATGGAAGTGTTGAATAATAGAAAGCATATGTAGTAAATTTGACAATATAGGTGAGGTCCAGAAAAAGGAGGTTGAGACTCCTGATTTAAACCCAGGTTTGGATAATATTGGCACGTAAGAAAGGGAGGAAGGACAACAGAATGCCATGAAGAAGGGTCGGCTGGTTGATTTAACAATAAATCTCAATGGGGTTAGATAATTTTATTGCAGTGTACAGGAATACCCCGTTTAGCGATTCACATGCGTTCCAGCATGCAAGAGCGTGAAACAGTGATAAATGGGGTATTCTATTATCACAGTGCTTAGACATAGCTATGGTGAATCGGAAAGCGATAAGCAGGGATTTAAATGGCCAAACGAGATTTAGTCCTGAGAGGAGAATTGGTATGTAAAAGAGAGCTATGGCAAATCAGCACTCATCAGTGTAGCCTTAAGTGGGGTTTCCCTGTACATTGCAAACTAATGCAGTACTGTTTCATATTAGTATAACCATAAGGTTGTCTCATTAATGCATATGTGCCCAGGAACAGAGCTATGGAACCAGGTATAATATTATGATGAATTTGTTATCCACTCCTCCAAGGCTTGGATAATTATATATGATATCTTGCATGATTGTCCTTGGAATGTTAATATAGGGATATACATGTTATCATCTGAATTTCCCATTAGACACCTATAAAGTATTATTATTATTATTTATTTGTAACGCGCCAACACATTCCATAGCGCTATACAGGCAAAAACAATATTAACATATTGCAGAAGAATGGGGGTCCTGTCTGTGAGCTTAAAATCAAAAAGCACAGAGCGCTCGTTTCCAAAGCGCCTAACAAAAATGAAAACTCATACATCTACAATCTAAAGTAGGACAGATACTTTTGACTATAACATAGGAGAGCAGACCTTTGAGTATAATGTCACTTTTTATACTAAAAATATGTTGATCACAAATCCCTTTTATACCACTATTGGGTCCATCCACTGGTTAGTTCCCATCTAGCACCATAACTGCCAGTTTAAATACAACACTGAAAAAAATGTTTGCAATCCCTTCATAAATTTGGCAGCCAGATCATAAACATTGTTAAATGAGTTTGGTCTATATGCCTGATATATTACATTCTACTTACAAGTCCAATACAGCTAGTGAGCACAAGTCTGTAGATAATTATGTGCTACAGAAATCTTACTTTAAACAATTACGTGACATTGTAGACATAGTAATAAAATAAGACTTTTCCTTTATCAGTGTAGAATATTTAATCATATTTCTATGGTATTGGTTTTAAGAAGCATTGCAGTCAATTAAGCATGCATCTGACGTCTGGCTTTTCTCTGTGTTTAAATGGCTGTACAAGCCAACATTGGGTATGGCTGAGGTATCTTTAAATATGCCTTAATTTAAAGCATTAGTGTAACCCAGTATTATGCAGATGTCACATACAATGTTTTTGAGAAAACATCAACTGTGTGATGTATGTAACTAACAACGTTAGCAGCTATGTAGACCAAAAGCATTTTTTTTTTAGAAAACCTAAATTTGCTCATGTCTGGAGGCTTCCATCTTGGACTGCTTTTTAGCTTAGAGCTTGAGAATTGTTTTCCTTTCTCAGCTTGACTGTTGTTCCAGTACATTCTATGTTAAAAAGTCACAACATTATGACAGGCTTTCAATTGAACTGAACAGAGATCTGCCTTAGCACAAACGCAAATATCTTGCTCCAGTAAAGCAAAATTTCAAATAATAGTTAATTTTTGGAACTTCCTTAAAAAAAGTTTGAACCTGATCTTTATTTTAGATCATCAGTAGAATGCATGTTTTAATCAACAGTTCTTTGGAAATGTAGTAAACAGATAAATTATAATATTTCACAAAATCCACTGTAGATCGGGTAAAACTTCATGTATGTCAAGTATATAATCTAAAGGATATGGATGAGGTATAAAGATGATAGATGTGTTATGTATATTAAGGCTGAAGGTGATAAGCTTCTTTAAATAGATGACTTTTTAGTAAGGTTTTCAAGGTTTTGAGGCAGGGGGAGAGTCTAGTGGAGCGAGGCAAAGAGTTCCAAAGAATAGGGACAACACGTGAAAAGTCCTAAAGGCATGAATGAGAGGAGGTGATAAGAAAGCAGTACAGAAGAAGGTCATTAGCAGAGCGAAGAGGGCATTTGGGGGAGAGTTTATAGACAAGAGCAGAGATATAAGGGGGTGCACAATTATTGGGGGCTTTATACATTAGGGTCATGATTTCAAATTTAGATACCTCTCCTCAAGGACCCCCAGACAGGTCAGGATTTAGATTTAACTGTTTGTGAACTCATGCAATACTATTAGTATTCAACGGGCCATGGAGCCGCTAATTTCCTCACCTGTGTTCACACACAGTTAATTGAAATCCTGACCTGTGAGGAAAAGTTTAGAAACCGCTGCTCTAGCAGATGCATTCATTATGGATTGGAGTAGAGACAGACTGGTGATGGGAAGGCCATCAAGGAGTAAGTTGCAGTATTCGAGGCGAGATATGATGAGAGAGTGAATTTTAATTTTAATTGCGTCTTATGTAAGAATGTGATGTATGTTGGCGATATTTTTTTAAGTGAAGATGACAAGATTTTGTTATTGATTTTATGTGAGGAACGAAAGAGAGGGCAGGATCCAGTAAAAACCCAAGACAACGGGCCTAAAAGGCTAATCCTACTGGGCCTACTGTTTTATTTATTTATGTCTGTTATCAAGTGGCAATTCAAAATGTCAGTCCTTCAACAGAACAGAATAGAAATATGAATTCATGACTTTGCCCTTTCCTCTTGGGTGTCTAATCCTGTTAAAAGACCACTGTTGATTGATAAAAAATTGTGAACTTTGTGAAGTTTATATTTAATCCGTTCGCTGCTTACGCCTGAAGGATGGCATGTTTCTGCTTTCCAAACTCCCTGATAGCTTGGATACTGAGTGTGTGTGTTCTGCAATTTTTATCATTTATAAAAATTGGAAGGAGGAGAGAGGCAAGGGAGGATTTGTTTGCGGATTTGTGATTTATATAATATTTCAGAATTGGAACCTTGCTCGTGCCTCCCATAGGATTAGTAGAAGCAGATGCAAGTATAATTGCTTGCCATGTTTTCTAAGAGCTGATTTGAGCATTTTGCCCATAGTTTACAAAGCTTTTAATGTTAGTTTGCTGCATATTTATGTCTGCTGCCATTAAAGCAACTTTAAAGGTTGTGTTTATTTATTAAAAACATTCTGAAAACATTTTGCATATTATCAAGTCAAGTTCTTTATGAGTATCAAATACACATATGACTTAAGTGGTCCTTTAACGCTACATTATTTTTTTTCTATAAATCAGTGTCGTGCAGCAGTTTTCTACATTCATGCTTAAAGTTAATCTTGAGAAAAATTTAATCTCATATACTTTGTGAAATATCACTTTCCTGATTGTCGATGAATAGATAATTATGCATAAGTAACAGAAAACCTTGAACAATTGCTTTTCCATTTAGGTTGCCAAATACTGTCAATAAATATTGTATGTAAAAGCGCTTTGTACTGTAAGATTTTCCACCAACGAGTTCCATTGCCCACATGCCTCATATAAAGACATTTTTGCTGTCTTTTGGCAATATTATAAATATTATCAGGCTTCTAACAATGCTAAAATACAAAAAAATGTTCTGCATTAAAGCCTACATGACTGTGTTAGTGTTAGAGAAATATTTTTACAAGACCACTTATTAACTGTAAATTCCCATTTTTGTTACTTTAGTAGAGCAATTGAATGTTCACTGTGTTTAAAGGATATTGTGTGATCCCAGTTACTGAGAATTCCATAAACTAAATTACAAAGCCAAATAACCACTTGGGCTTGTTGAAAGATCAGCTATTGTGATAACCTTATAAGATAGGCATGTACATTGATTTTACCTAGATATAATACGTTTGTACATGAAGGCTCTTTGTACAGGCTTACCACCATTTTAATTAGAGTAATAATGGAAGTACTAGAGTATTAGAGTCATGTATAACAAGGGGTGTATTTAGGTTTTATGTTGCCCTAGGCCTATATAAATTTGAGCATCACCATCTACTTCTCTTTTTACTTGATATGTCCCCGCACACGCAAGTATAAAGGAGCATAAGTTTACGTTTATATATATTATATATTGAATATCTATATATATATATATACTGTATATATATATTCATTCTGTGTCAGATACGCCTACAGACATAAATATAATAGACACTATTCAATAGCTCTGCAGCAGCTCTTGGGGCAGTCTTCTGCCCACTGAAGATGCAATTATTCAGTCTTAGGACTGAGCCTTCTTGGCCTAGGCAGAATTACCCCAGCACAATGTATACGGTTTAATAAATAAAGCATCCCTTATTATTAGCTTCAAACTTGAAAACATTCCTGTGCTAAAATGTTCTTGTCTCTTTTATCCTTATATGATAAACATGGGACACATTTTTGTTGAATCATTTTTGTTGAAAGTGTTTGTCAGTTTTAGAAAAAAAGGCCGGAGTACTGGATAAACTTTTTGCATGTATAATTCTACTGGAAGGTATGTCTGTGTCAGCCTAATAAATCTATGACCTTCAGCCAGTGAGATCACTGTGTGATGAGTCAGATATTTCTTGCAAGTCTCAAGCAAGTTTAAGTTTTTTTCACTTATTGAATGCATTTTATATTCTAACTAGCCGTTTGCCCACCATAAATGACGCTATAATTATATGATGCCCCCTCCCCTGTGTCTTCTGTGTCTTTCCCCCCCTCACCTGTGTCTTTCTCCTCCTCTCCCTCCCCTGTGCTCCTTTTGCCATTTACGGGTGTGAAAACATTTGCGGCTTGGAGGAATTGATCTATTTCCCCAAGCCCGCAAAGTGCTTCTGAGTTACGGCCTTGAAAAAAAGTTAAGTTTTTAACGTCCGCCATTTTTTTTCAAGCCTGTAACTCTGAAGCCGTTGGGAGGTAGCCAAAAGACGCCAATTGAATAGCAAATTAGTTTTCAACCTCACTTATGGACTCTCCCTGTCTCTTAACGGCTTCCGAGTTACGGGCTTACATTTTTTTTTTTTTTTTTTAAACATAACTTTTTTTCAAGGCCATAACTCGGAAGCACTTTACAGGCTTGGGGAAATAGATCATTTTCCCCAAGCCGCAAATGTTTACACACCCGTAAATGTCAAAATGAGCAGAGGAGAGGGGGGAGAAAGACACAGGGGAGGGAGAGGGGGAGAGGGGAGAAAGAGACACTGGGGCGGGAGTCGGGGGGAAAGAGACACAGGGGAGGGAGATCAGGGCGAAGAGACATGGGGTGGAAAGAGACATGGAGGGGAAGAGCCACAGGGGAGGGAGAGGGGGAAAGAGACATAGGGGAGGGAGAGAGGGGGAAGAGACAAAGGGGAGGGAGAGGGGGCAAAGAGACATGGAAGGGAGAGGGGGAAAGAGACACTGGGGAGGGAGTGGGGGGAAAGAGACACAGGGGAGGGAGAGGAGGGCAAAGAGTCACATTGAGGGAGAGGGGGGCAATGAGACACAGGGTAGAGAGAGAGGAGGAAAGAGACACAGGGGAGGTAGAGGAAAGAAAGAGACACAGGGGTGAGAGCGTTTGCCTGCAACGCTCACAAAGTTACGCGGCCTGCAATGAGCGGGGAAGGTAAAGCAGAGAGGGGGAGAGCTTCACATTGTGTGGCTTCAAATTTTTTTTGCTATCCTTTTTGATCGGCAAGTAGTAAATATATATATATATATATAAAATATAATTACACAATATGCTAATTAGTGGCAGAGGCAAGTTGTACTAATTCTCTATGTGCAAATGAAGTTCTATCTAAGGCCCGCATTCAATTGCAATTTGGCCAATTGAATGGGGCTCTAAATACGCACATAGCATATATTTTTTAAAGAAGTTTTTAGTTAGTAAACATCTATCCAAAAGCAAGTTTTTCACTAACTAAAAACTTCTTTAAAAAAAGATGCTATGTGCTTATTTAGAGCCCTATTTAATTGACCAATTCGCAATTGAATGAGGGACTAAGTCGGGTTTATAATCATGAAAAACAAATTAAAGCATAGGTAAAGGCAGTTGATACAGCCTTGTAAATAATGCGTAAGGGTTTTCAACAGGTCACACTGCTCAAAGATTATAGAGACACAGCAGAGGTTTCAAATATGGTATCATTTTAAAACACGCTCACGTTAAGAGCTTTCTATGTCCTGTAAATATTCTTGAAACATTTTAAATACTAAAAGGAAAAAATATCTTCTGTAAATAGAATGGGGTGATTTATGACATAATATGAGGGGGGAATAACAGTCACTGCTCACACTTGGAGGATTAGTTAGTGGACGGTGAACATGAGACAAGGAAAGGATTTTGGAAAGGAAAGGCTATCTCTAGTGTTTCTGAGATACAATGGCAAGCTTTCAACTGGGATTGTATCTACACCATAAGGTTTGGAGATTTACAGTGATAGGATCAGGACAATACTTGTAATTGGCCACTTTTAATACAGTGTGCTTTTCTATCTAAAATGTAATCTTAGATGGGATTTCCCCTTACTGTAAAGTTACAGTTCTAAGCAGTTCTTGGCTGCAAAATCTAAAAATGAAATATTCTGTGGTCACTGTATATTTTGGCATTACAACAACAATGCCTTGCAAAGGCATCACAACCATTCTGTGATTATTGTGATTATTTGCTTTCTAAGTAGTTAAACTACTGCTAAAAACACATGTTTTCTATAAAAAAAAAATATAACACATGAGTTATTTCTTTATGGTAATAATCAAGCATACCATATTGCATCGACGTAAAAGCCTCAGAAACAAAGGTGATCAGCAAAGGAAGTAACATCAGTGGTTGACCAATGGCCATTTGCCACATGGTACCTCCTAACTGGTGATTCAGCCTATAAAGAGAATAACAAGAGAAAAGCTCTACTAATTATCAAGAGAATGTACTCAACAAGCAGTGCCATAATACAAATCATATAATGGGCCTACAACATGGGCGTAGGAGCCCCAAAAAATCTGTGGAGGATAATTCAACCTTACCCCCATGACAAGAAGCAGGGGCGGATCTACCACCAGTGCACTCTGGGGGGATCCCATTGCTGCAGTGCCCCACAAAACTGTTTTTTTTGTATTTATTTTCTTTGTTTAAATGCTCAATGCCCCTGCCCACAATATAATAATAAAAAAAAATATATATATATATACCGTATATATATATATATATATATATATATATATATATATATATATATATATATATTATATATTATCATATATATGATAAATTATGGGTCATAGCTTTCATGGGAGAGACATGCTGCTCCATAGTGGCATATAGCCTTTAGTGGAAATAGACTACATCTTATAAAACCTGTATAATATAGGAATTGCAGGTTTCATAGAAAGCATATGATTTGGGGACATCTCACATCATTAGTGGAAATGTGAATATGACTCAATGTCAGATTTTACCAACTGATGTCTGAATTAAATTACTTCTGTAAAAATTCTGTGTAATCTGCTTTTGCCTTGCAAGCTTTTTTGACAAGCAAGTTTACAGAGTGATTACATTGCCCCCCCAAAAATGTACATAACTGTTCGGACTTGTACACTGGGCGTATTGCTCGTTACATGCTAACTCTTATGTCTGCTCACATCCTACAAAATGTGTAAAGAAACTATGAGTATGAAACACAGTAGCCTCCATAGAGACACTATATGAACATACGATACACTAGCCTTCCATTCCAAATACCTCTATCTATCTATCTATCTATCTATCTAATCACTCCTCCCCTGGCAGGGAAGGGGTTAATGTAAATTACATTGAATGCCAATGACCTACTCCTTCTAACAAATGAAATAAAAATTGGGGTCCCTCTGTACTGCTTCTACACCTTGGGGGCCATCAAGCCCCCATGCCCATGTGCTTAGCGGTGGGGGCGCTTATTATCCCCTTACCTGCCCTTACCTATCCACCCCCATCATAAGTAAACAATAACTACCTCATGGGGGTCCCAAAGAGACTCCAGAGACATCCAAAGTCCCTATCACTAGCAAACATGGTGGTCACTTTTGACCCCCATGGACCCAATCTCCCCCTCGAAATATTAGTTACGGTAATTTATACAATACCATTCCTGGTTCCAGTGCAGTCAATATCCTGGTCCCCACTCTTCATCTATAACCAGTTCATTGAGTAATTCATCTTGATAGAAGTCCTTGTATCCTCATCTTCAGACCATCCAGGAAGGAGAAGATGCTTGATCTTCATCTTTAGTCCATAGAAAAGGTTGTCCAAAAATATATATTTATATACTGTAAACTAATAGAGCTCCTCCTCATATTTTACTTACCCCCTCCTTTTATTCACCACCTGATCAGCACTAAGCAATTGAACTATAATCTGATTTCTTACTCAGTAAGGTTACTGTCCCTTCTCTTTTTGGTTAAGGAGAGCAGTTGAGCTTCACTTGAGCTCTAGTGGAAAAGTCTAAAAAAAAACAGCAAAAAAAGGACTTTAATATCTGGTTTTGGTCCAGAGGAATAATTAAACCATCGGTCTACAGTTTGGACCAACCGGTAAGAACCTTTCCCCCAGGGCTTGGGGAGGACACCTCCTGATGCCTACTACATGTAATACACTAGGGACCAAATCTGCACACAGGAAGAGACTCACTAGACCATATACAGAAAATATTATAGCTGCCTCTCCATCATCGTCTCTAGGCCATGGATCTCTCTCCTCCCAATTAGACCACCCTTCCTCAAAGACACAAGCACAAGTAATCATTATCCTACAAACAAACAGGCTTCTAAGCTACTGAACCTGAGAGAAGTCCTTAACAATAATAATAATAATAATAATAATAATTAAAAAAAAAAAAGAATAGAGAAACAACAAAAATCCTGATGGTAATATACTTCACTAAATTTTGACACCAGAAGCAAAAATTATAGCCTCAACCAGCAACAAAAAAAACAACTAAACAAATAACCACTCACAACCGGAAGAAAAGAGACATATAAACAAAGTAAGACCTCAAAACCAACAACCTAAGAATAAAAATGCTGCTTTAAAGAAAAGGAAAAAGCCTAAAGAGTTTCTCACAAGCATCAAGGTATGTGACCTAAAGAAATATACTGAAAACTATTCACAATTTAAAAACATTAAGCATGTAAACAAAAACTGTAACCAATATACAAAACTGATGAATAAAATTGAATCCACAAACCAGATCATCAACACTTTCTCTATGCATCAGATTAAATAGCCAAACGTCAAGATGTGTAAACCACAGCATAAATATTTCCTACATGCAAATAAATTATCCCCTCTGCTAGCTAGGAAACTGAGGTCCAAGCAAAACCAAAATTTACCAGATGAGAACACCAGGAGGACAAATAGCCCTGAGCCAAACAAAAAAAAAGAAATGTCTCTTAATTATTATCAAAAAATATATTCATCCCAATTAAAAGCTAGTAACTTCACAATAAAATAATTTTTAAACAAACATGATATCCCATCCATCTCAAATCAAGGCCTGGGAAATCAAAATGCTAAAACAACTTTAGAAGACATTTTAGAAACCATAAAATCTTTAAAACTAGGTTCATCCACTGGGTCCGATGGCTTCTCCAACATTTATTATAAAACTCACACCAATAATCTTGCTTCATAACTAAATAGATTATATGATGAAATCCTACAAATGCCACTTGAATTCAACCAGGCTGACATGGTGTTCCCTAAACCTGGACGAGACCCATTGCAAGTCAAAAGCTTCTGTCCAATCTCATTGCTTAATGGAGATATTAAAATACTAGCAAAGTTGATGGCAACTAGATTCTCCAGGTTCTTACCTAAATTGGTTCACAAGGAGGATTTGTGCCGTTCAGACAGGCGGGGGACAATGTTAGGCGGATTCTCAACTTATATCATATAGCCAAATCTAAGAATATCCCCTTATGCACAAAAGCCTTAAACTTAGAGAAGACCTTTTATTTACTGGAATGGTCATATTTGCACGAGGTCTTGGCCAAGATGGGCATTGAGGGTAATTTTATTAATCTACTTAAAACTTATTATAGAAATCCAATAGCGCACCTAAAACTACAAGGCTCAAATAGAGACCATATCTCCATACAAAGAGGGACTAGACAGGGGTGTCCTCTCTCCCTGCTTTTATTCGCTTTAGCAGTTGAGCCCCTGGCCCAAGCTATTAGGTCCACGTCATGAGTAAAGGGAGTCACGGTTGGACTGCAACAATTGAAGTGCTGCATGTTCGCTCATGATATCTTGTGCACATTGAAAGATCCGGTAAACTCCATATCAGCCCAAATGGGCAACTTAGATTCCTTTGGATCAGGGTAAATGTAGATAAAACGGAAGCAATAGGAAGATTACTCCCACAACAAGACCTAGGCCATCTTAAAAGACAATATCCGCTCTCTTACCATGAACACCACATAAAATACCTGGGATTGAACATAACCTTTAACCTGTCTGCACTGTACAAGGCAAGCTATATCCCATTATTTAAGTCCCTTAGAACTGATATTAACAAATGGAGCAAATAGCCATTATCATGGACAGGGTATATAAACGCCATTAAGATGAATATATTACCAAGAATATTATATTTATTCTGATCCTTACCTACACCAATTATTCCAAAAGAGAGAATTTTCAAAAATATATAACTAGATTTATATGGAATAATAAAAGAGCAAAGATAGCCCATACACACATATTCAGAATAAAATAAAACAGGAGGGCTGTTGTGCCCTAACCTAAAATTATATCATAACGCGTCCCCAAGTGTGCCCCAAGCACACTCCAGTGAATAACAACCAGACTGGGTATTTCTGAAAAATTACCAAATGAAAACTCAAACATGGGAATCCGTTATATGGAATCAATCAACCCCTCCACATATACTGAAACATAACAACCCTATGATAAAGCTTTCGCTAACTAACTTGAAAAAAGCTAACTCAAAAAATCAATTAGCAGCTAGATTAACAGAGCAACCCCTACACTTACATCTCAGCCTATTTGGGACAGCTTCAGAGAGGATTCTAAAAATTGGTGGACAACAGCTAAACTTGACAAATTAGGTAATTGGTTATCAAATGGACAATTACTTACCTTTGACCAATTGATTATTAACTATAACATCCCACTCAAGGAACATTACAATTATTCTAAAATAAAACATTTAGTGACCACACTAATAAAAGAAATGGGGTAAACTGCAAACCAACTCGTTTTTCATTATATGCAGGAATAACCAAGTGTCCTTGAATCTATTTACGCTATACTAAATGCCCCAACAACAAATTTCAAAACTAACTTTATGTAAACAATGGAAATCAGACATGGGAACTCAATGGACTCCATATAAGTGGAAAAAAATCTGTGCAAATATAAGCAAAGGCTCACAAAATTACAGTCTACTAGAAACTTCTATAAAGGTGCTGCACAGAGCTTATCTCACACCTGATAGATTACATAAAATTAACACACAAACATCTTCAAATTGCTATAGACTATGTGAAACTGCAGGTACATTTCTCCACACTTGATGGGAATGCCCGATAGTTCAGAAAATTTGGACCAAAGTCATGGAATTGGCATCTACCATTTGCCTATTGCGACATTATTTTCCTCTACTACAAAAGCGACATAATAAATGGCTACAATTCCTGCTTAAGGCCACGGAAAGCCACATTGCAAAAAAATGTAAGATGCCACAACTTCATCCCCAAGAAATAATACATAAACTAAATTTCATAATGATTAATGAAAAAATGGCTCATGTCATATACAATACATATCCAATATTTACAGAAATATGGGATGTATGGATCAATTCCCCATAATCAATCACAATCATACAAATATCACATAACAAACACTAACAAATTATATTAAAACTGGCTGAACTGATAACCTCTCGGAGTGGAAAGCGGAAGCTGAACAGGTACAGATTCAAGGACAACTTTGACAATATGTTTTAGGTTTATTTAGTTAATATGTTTTACTGAATATACAGCTACAGTCAAAAGGAGAAAAGAAAAAAAGGAAAAACTGGAGGAAGGTCACAGTTAAACAAAAGTACTACAACAACATTTTTTTTTATACAAAGACTTTCAGATTGTATTAAATGCAGTTTATGACATATGTGTTTTAATTTACAAGTATAAAAAATATTCTGACATATGACTGTGAAAAATAAAGATTAATGACTAATTGGTTAAACATTAAACCAATTCGAATGGAGGGATTAAAATGTGTGTGTTATGATTGATGTTTAACCAATCAGAAAGCTCTACTTAACCAATCAGTATAGAGTTGCCCACATCTGATTGGCTATTCAAACTGCTAACCAGAGAAGAGAATGTAAAATTTATATTGTCTTCTCTCTCCCACAATGTAAAATTTAGAAATCACTTTAATACACCTGGCCCTTTATGACTAAGTTACTGTACCAAATAAATAAAATGCTGCAGCTGAAGGGATTTTATTTGCAGTATAATTCCTTCTCTGTCAAAACACCCATGCATGATTTTATAACATAAAGTTTTATAACTTTATTTTTGTATGTTAGATTTCCAACAATTGAAGAAACTATGTAACCCCGTGGATTCTAATCTGACTGACGCAGATGCTTTTATAAATATTTAAAAAAAAAACTTGCAAATTATTCCAGGTTTATTTTTTTAAATATATATTAGTTCTTCACAATCAAACATGTCCTACTGTGCGCCTCATCTCTTACTAATGGAAACTGATAGGCCTGATCCCATGAGAAAACTGATTTATATACTGCACATAATGTGTATCTATGACCTATTCTCATTAATGATATGCTGAGTTCTCGGACCTCACATTTCCAGATGTTTTAAAAAAAAAAACAAGCATTTCCAGCCCTGCAGACAGGTGTTTACAAGTGGGAATACTGTGATTGCAAATCCAGATGGGTGTGTAGTTTGAGGGGACATTTCTCTGAAATGGAAGACAGTTCATGCCAAAGAGACTTTTTCCCCTCCTCATGATAACAATAATTTTGGCGTGGATTATCCCAAACTATTTTTATTAGGGAATGATGGAAATTGTCTAGAAGTATAAACATGGGTTCCATCCAAAGGACTAGGAATTAGCACTACCTATCATTAACCACTTCACAACCCGTCCATGTGTGCTTTATAATGCACTACTGTCCCCTTCTGTTAGTGATAAGCAAATTATAATATGCAGATTCATAATTATATACAAAACACGTTCTGATTATAATAATTCTAATTACTATGTTGTATTAATAATAATGTACTATTATAATAATTAAATACAGAAATAAATATTTGACAGTAGGTAAGGACTAAACAGGCCTCTCTAGTCTGCCCATTATATCTATCTAAAAGATTGACTTAATTAAATTTCAGGGTGGATTTATTCTTATCACAGGCATTCATTAGCTGTGTTTGATTCTACCACTTCCATTGGAAGGCTGTTCCACTTAACCACTTCGCCTTCTGTAGAGTAAAACTTTTGCACACAATATCCCTAAATATTTCACTTTACAGCCTCAAATAATATCTTGTTCTTCCATTTTTCTTATTTTTCTTGAAGATGCTTCAGAACTGTATTAAATCCCTTTGATGTATCTGAAGGTTTCTATCATATCACCCCTCTCTCTTTTGCCCTCTAAGTTATACATATTAATGTAATTAAGTATTTCCTTTAGTATTTTCTTTTAAGTTTCCTCTTTTAGACCATGCACCATTTTAGTTATCCTCCTTTGAATTGTTCCCTGTGTAATACTATCCTTTTGGACACTGGACACAGTATATTTTACAAAAAATAACCATAGATTGGCCCTTCTACAGAGCCAATCCATAGTATTTCACTTCCTCACCTGATGGTGGGGAGGGACATGTCCAACGATCGCAATTTTAAGTGTTAACTGTAAAATTAACAAAATTAAATAAGGAAGGTGAGTTTAAAGGAAACCGGTTGGGGTGATAGCAAGCAGAGTACACCACCTACAGTCCACTGGGAGACAAACTCATCCATTTCCTCAGTGGACAAAGCAAGGTGATACTCTGCCCGTATACAGGAGCGCACCAGTGCCCGGAACATGGTCTCAGGTGGATACTGGACACGGTATTATAGATGAAGACTACCTAGGGATCAGTAGATTGTCATTAAAGATATATATACGTTTTCTGGGTTTCAAATGTTTTGTAAGAAACAGGCAGTGATTATCAGAAAAATATGTGTTATATAGATAAGTTCAGTGTACTTAAAAAGTTATAGGCAGGAAAGTAAAATCCAGCTTTGCACAGCCAGAGGGAGCTTACATAACCAAGTATGCAGAGGAAGAACAGCTAGGTATGGAGTTTGACCTTTCAAAGGAAGTAACTGCTGCTGGATGGAATAACATTGTTGGTTGAAGTCTGAGCTTACAACTGAATCTGAGCACAAGGATAGAGAAAGAGACTACATATCCCAGGCTGCTTTGCGGTTTGATACAAATGTATCTACTTACTCCTTATTGGCCAAAATGAATTATGCATTTTATGCTAACTGTAGCAGGGATTTTCAGGGGTGTCAATTGGCAAAAGCCTCCACTTGCAAACTGAAAAGATTTAGCAAACATCAGGGTGAGTTTGTAAATGTTTATTTTGGTATTTTTTCATGCAAAATAATTTTTGCATACACTACTGATTCTTCTATATCAGATACACTCATAATCCAGGAAATTTAGATATGCCTTTCATTTTCCTGCAGCTCTATTGCTTTGTTCGCCTTGTTATTAATATGCCAACGTTTTCTTTAGCTCTAAGATAAGGTAACAATAAACTAAAATAAGTACAGAAATATGTACAAAACACCAAGAGATTAGATAATTGATGCAAAGAAGTTGAGGTCTGTATTCGATAGAGGTTACAACCTCGAAAGGATGACTGGGAGTAGCAATCACATAGGTTAGAGAGATGTCTGAAGCATAGTGTATAAGAAGATTTTCTCTACTGGTGATTGGTAGATCACATATCCATGGGATGGCTCATTTTTAAGTCAGAAGTGGATAATGGATCAATGTGCCTCAAAACAGTATTCAAAACCGTTCCTTCCTTTACAGTGTTTGAAATACTACAGTGAGGAAGATGAATGCACTCATTTCTCCTCCATCACTGCTTCAGAGGTAGAAGAGTGGGAAAAAGGTAACTGTGGAAAAAGGTGTGATGAAGAGAAAGTAATTAAAGTTGTTGTAAAGAAAAAGTTAGAGAAGATCTGTTAGCAAAATGGGAGCAAAAGAAAGATAGAGGCGAGGAACCGTGAGTCCAGGGAGGTGTTGAATGGTGAGACGGCAGAAGAGATGTCAGTGGAGGAGAGTTGAGGAAGGGAATGGTGTGAGGATAGGGGAGAAAAATGTAGAAAGAAGGTAGAGAATGATGATAGTGTATAATGAGACGAGGAGAGATAAAGAAATTGAAAAACACCTTTATTTTCCATTCTTTTTAATATGTCAGAACGTAATTTTAAAATGTCAGACCGCAAACTAAACATGTAGCATTTCTGACTTATTAGGTGTAAATCAAATACTGTAACTATGATTTAAAAGCTATGCCTGGACGCTATGTTGTACGTCTCCACTGCAGAGATCACAGGCCACGTTTGTGTAAGACTCCGTTCACCTTGACCATTCTTTCTGCTGTCTTAGCATTCCTAGCCAACACACACATTCGAGATTTAAGTTTTCACGAAGAGTGAACCATGCCAAAATACTTTGGGGAAATTAAAAAGCTGTAGGGTGTAAATGTAGACTGCAAAAACAAATTAACAGAGTCAACCCAATTTACAAATTTCATGCTTGAAAAAGTAATGTGTGTATGGCGCTCGTTGAAGGATTGCCACGTAAGAGGGGGTATTTTGACAGTAAAACAATTAAAATGATTTATTACAGATTGTGCCTAAAATCACATGTGCTTGGGGCATAAAGTTTGGTTTACTTATGGATTAAGGAGCTTTTTTTAACCACTCAAGTGCCAAGAAGCATGTGGTGAATTGTTAATTTAGGGTGCAATCTAAATGATCCATTGGCAGTGATTCGGACATATTGAACGGCTTATACATTTTAGCAGGATGATCTTGATGATTCTGACACTTTCCCATTGTGCAAGTAGAATCTTCTGCATTCAAAGTCATCACACCGTAGGATATTGATCAGCAGAAAGTAAAATTGTAGATTGTGCAGGAATATAGTTATATGTAAAAGATAATAATTAGATGCATTAATATTTTATAGAAAAAATAATGGACCACATGGACCCTTTAAATAAATTTTATTTGGTGGTATCCATTTAAAATAATTGTTCATGTATTCTATATATATATATATATATATATATATATATATATATATATATATATATATATATATATATATATATATATAAATAGTACATTTGTGTTCACATTTGACTGTCTAAAAACAAGTTAAAAAACATGTTTCCTGCTCAGAATTCCGAGAAATACAGTTATTACACTGCATGCAAATGTGCCCATAAATGCCTCGCTCTTCAATCCATAAACCATTTTAAAAATGGCTTCCTTTAAGCTTATGCCCGCTGCATTACACAGTTTTATACACAGCCAAGGTTGCATTATACACAAGCTTGGAATCCTACCCACGTAAAGCTGTTTCAAGCTTACTGGCTAACATCAGCATGGAGCGGGATCTCAGCCTGTGTTGGGGATCTTATGAGTAGGTAGTTCACCACAACAATCATTTATAATATGGTGGGCAAAAGAGCGATAGAAGCCTTCCACCGTACAGTAAATAAATAGTACATCTGTGTTCACATTTGAATGTCTAAAACAAGTTAAAAAACCTGTTTCCTGCTCAGAATTCCGAGAAATACAGTTATTACACTGCATTCTGGGAAGCTGAACTATATGTGAAGGTGAAGATTAACTGCTGGAATTCAGTGATGAAAGAATTAACATAAATAAGTGCTAACTATATTAGGTTTGTTCCCAATGTAGGTTAATAGCGGAGGTGTAAATGTTTGGCTGCAAGACTGGAATCTGCCCAGAAATGGGAGGCACAGTCCCATAACTTGCAATAACAGGAGGAAACACTGTCTTTTTGTTTAAAACTAGGAACAGTTATTTACTTTTTAATTTATAAAGTTGTTTGAATATTTATCTAGATATGAATATTTACTCCGACTGAAACATAACAGATTTGTTTGCATCAACATTCCCTAAGTTGATTCCTGATGCATCTGGTCAGACCAAATTACTTGTTTTTGATGTATTGGTGCTAGAATATAAGAAAATGATTGCTGCTTGTGACACTGGACCTGCATACATATCCTGTAAAAATAAATACTAGGGCTTTTGAAAAAAAAACTATTTAAATGCTTGCTTTAAAGGATCACTGTACTGTGGGAAGATGTTTGTTGAAAGTGTTGCAGCTATGTAAACCAATCATTGGTGCTTGGATCTTGGACTGCAAGTGTGCCTGTAGCCTGAGGGGGAGAGCTACGCTACTTGTAGTTACGCTACTATTTAGTTATATTGCTAAAAGAGAATTTCACTTATTTTTTATCTTTTTACTGTGGTCGTCTATTACTTTCTTTTCATTCCTGAATTGTCACTTGGGAGGGCGATTCAATTACGAGTTACGGATCTGTCCCGTTGTGTAAGCGCAAATAAATCGTCAGCACTGACAGCTGCAGTGCCAGCAAGTAGCCACTAGATGGCGCCATCCGGTTTCAGGGAAGGCCATAATTATTCCCTCCTCCGACGTGGCACAACTCAACAGCGCTGAATCGACAACAAGGCCATCGCTTTGTTCAGGGCGGACACTCGGCCCTTGAGAGTGCCTCTCATAGCTCAAGGCCTCTTCTGTCAGCATGCCTTATATGCATTGTGCAGCACTACTCAGAAAATCGTCAGCGCCATCTAGCGGTTGGCGGCGGCACTGCAGCTGCCAATCTTTTACATAGGGGAAGAGGGAAAGGACCCAAGTTACAATTCCATTTAACCCAATTGTAAGGCCAACATAATTGTGACAAGTTTTCAGAAGTCGTTTATAGATATCTTATCTGCATGCAAGGCCCCTCCTTGGTTACTAATCATGTTACAAAAATGTCTCCCCACAGTAAAATAAAAAATAAGTTGGTAAAAAATGAAAGACTGTGTTTACTGTAAATATAGGTAATTGCAATAAATGTACTAGTCATTTACTATAAATGTTATTTAAAACATCAGTTTTTGATATGTCAGAGCCTCATCAGTTTTTGATATGTCAGAGCCTCCATCCACCAAACCCAGGTTTGGGAATCTCAGGAAAGCCAGTGAAAAATGAGCAAACTATTTCTCCGTAGAGTTCAATAATGCTAGTTAGTTATTTTATACACCTAAATACAAGTTTAACAGTGGGATGTCCGGACATTTGCAAAAAATGCATTTATTGTGGGATGACAAAATATTTAAACATAGGTTTTTAATATTTGTGTAGGACATCATTAAACAAATCCTCTTCAAATAATTGCTTTTATAAACCTGATTGTTAATATTTAATTTATACCTTGCCATTATTATAAAACTTTTTTTTACGTTGTATTTGTAATTTTTAGATCTAAATAAACCAACTATTTTAGGAAACACAGATTTGCCATAACCAAAGAACATTATAATAGTATAAATATTATATACAAACATACATTTGTTTTTAAGACTTTAAAACATGTTTTGATGAAATAATTGCCAGACATATTACTCTAGCATACCACAATCCCTTCTATTCTCCTTATGTAATGACTTGCAACTGTTGATGACAAAAATGAGAAATTCATATTTCTGTTTTTTGTTTTTATTTATCATTTAAAGAAAAACTGACATTACATATATTTTCTGTTAAATTAATGATTGTAATTATTTTATTTTAAATATGTTTTCTTTCTGAATAGATTTCAATGTATATCTTAACCGGAATAAAACGTATCTTAGTCCAGAACCCCACATACTTGCTGGATTAGTTATTTCTCTCTATGAAGCAGGTCCTGCTTTATTGTTGATAAATAACATGGTTGCAGCCATGGCCGGATTATCCTAGGGGCGCTTCCCTAAAAGGGGCACCACTTTTTTTTTTTTTCAATGGTTCCTGGCTTAAACCAAAAACAAAATGCTGCAGTTCATAGGCTGGCTAACAACCTAGAACAAGAAGAAGGGAACCTACACGCACAGAAAAGGCAAAAGCTGGTCCATTCATAGCTTGTGTGCTCACTCGCAGGGACTCCTCCACTTCACTGTCTAGGGACTCCAAAAAGGTAGGTCCGGCCCTGGTTGCAGCAGCCATATTTGTTTCCGGCAGCATGAACGACGCAAAAACACAATGACTGTTACTAGATACCCGCAGAAGCATGGTGCCAACAATTGCCCCTGCACTGCAGCACTTCACAGGAATGTGCAGCCAGAGTCAAAGGTCACCAATTTATTATACAACTTGATATGTTGATTATTTAAAGACATTTGCATAACTTTTTATGAAGTGCATAATTATATGGACATATATTAATTAAGAATGAGTTCTGAAATCTGCACAGCTTTTGTTAATTTTAGTTCTTATTGGTTCTCATGTGATTTTTTATAATCTCACGTGTTACCTAAAAAGTATGCTATGAACCAAGTCTTTGGCCTCTCCAGTGATCCTGTGCTTTTCCATGCGAGAGTGTAATGCCGGTAGTGATGAATTCCATAGAGAGACTGGAAGACAGCAATTTATATGGTTGGCAGGAGTCTGACTAGACAGAATGAACCTGTTTCAGCTCCACACCCATGCTGCCAATTCAGGGAAATAGCGTATAAATGTCATTTCGCCAAAGTCCAAAGCTATTTTTATGATATTGGAGTTATGCAGCTAACTAATGAAAGATTATGGAAATGTCCAAGATCTTAGGGTTTTGACAGTAGAAATATTTAGAAAAACTAGTTTACATTTTCTGAGCTGTACATACATTAATTGTAAATGTTGGTTCCCTCTTCTGTGAGTTTAAAGGGAAATTACACCTATACACGCTCTGATAGATAAGAGTTCCCTTATAGAAGTTCATATATAGATATGTAACTTACCTTCAATTGTTACAAGATCTCTGCATATTAGGTGATGTGAGCTGCTGAAAAACACAGAAACATATACTGCCAGCTTCCACTATCCACAGAGGAGTAACTGGACAAATGCCATAACTTTACAAATATAGTTAATCTTCTCTAAATGTGCTCTTTAATAGCAACACAAGTTTAAATGGAATTTGCCATTTAAAATACCCTGGAGTGGTCATACAACAAAGTTTACTTTCAATATAACTCTTAAAGCTTATCTTTCATCATTGTGGTTTTAAACTTCACCAGATATGCTTCTCTCCACCCTCTATCGGGGTATATGAGGTGCAACGGATAAGCCCAGGCTGTTGAATGTAAGTGCATTCAACTGCCTCTGTCTACAGTAGCCACTATGGGCAAACCTAGACGGGTCAGAAACAATATTAGGGCAGCCTCCTAGCCATACCCTCTTCGACACCCCAAAATCTAAAAGGGTGTAGAGATATACAAGTGCCCTCATCCCTGAAACTCTAAGGTTCAAATGTATAATTTAAGTGACATTGAATTTATTTTCATCAGGAACTGATTGCATTGCTATCAGTTACCAAATAAATATGTGAAACCCTATTGTATGACCACTACTACAGCCCTTTAAAGGGATACTGTATTCTAGTTAAACAGACAATTTCCCATTAGAATTATACATTTCATCCAGCATAATAATTGCCCAAATCACAATGTTTTATTTTTATCTATTTTTTTTCAATAAGTGATTATCATTTTTTAAGAGCTTAGAAATAATAACATTTGTAAAAATGTTAATATTTCCATGCTTCATATGTTCCCTACAATATAACTTGTTTATCTTTTTGTTGCACAACTTAGTGTCAAAAACAGATGAGGAGATTGAGTTACACTGACATACGCCCTATAGAACGGGTGAGAGTTTCAGGATGGGCTATTATATTCTACTGGCAACTTGCCCATCAAAAATTACGGCAATACAATTTTAATCCTGGCAATACTGTTTGCCACACAATACAAGGCTCTCCCCCCTTTAACTTGCAGGCCTTCGGCACTCATCACCTCCGGGGCTCATTGCGAGCCTCACCCTCCCCTCTACTTTACAGGCCTTCGGCGCTCATCTCCGCTCATTGCAAGCCTTGGCCAACCCTCGCAATGAGTGCCTTCGGTCTGTATGCTGGACTAAAAATAAAGTATGATCAGTGTAGGCTCTACTCCAGACTGAGTATGCACAGTAATGAGGGGTAGAAATATGATGACTAATGCACTGTAACTGGTTAGGGACTATGGGGCAGCTGCTATGATGTTACAATAGAGCTGTTAACTCTGTGTCAGGAGTGGCAGCTGAGCAAATGTTGTGGGGCAGGGCCAACGACATCAGCCCAACCTACTTCCAACTTCCATGATAATCCAGTAAAACAGGTAGAACTGGCCACACCTCCTGACAGAGGAGGGGATATACAGCTCTGCTTAAGGGGAAAACTGACAACTTAAAAACCAAGACAAAATATTTATGCAGTCGTCCTAAAGAATGATCTGTGTAGAATTCAAAATATAAAAGGCAAACTTCATTTGCCCATTAATTTAGCAGTGCTAAAACATAATTAGAGGATGTTTCTCAAAACTACTTAATTTCTAAGCCAAGGTGTTCTCTGTTCATGTCCCTACTCCAAAGCATATACAGTATGTCACTTATCAAGAAGTGGATATGCAGCTTCAAGTCTCAAGTAAGGTCAGCTTAAATATACAGTAGTGACAGCCCTGGTGTAATGAATGAGTGCATGGTAGATTTACATTGCATTTCTAATACCATAAAAAAAAATATTTCAGATCTGAAGTTATCTATTTTTTCTCTAAATCTTTCCTATGATTTGCAGCACTCAGTAGCATAAAGGACCAGTGTAGCTTGAGAAATGCGTCAAATGTTTGAGAAGTGTGTTACAAACTAACTACATAAAAAAAAACATAGTCCTGATTCCACATACTAGTATAATTATAGCTTGGGGGGGGGGGGGGGGGTCCCTACTGGTAATTTTATTTAATTCTACGGTCAATTGCCAATTTAAATAAAAATTGAGGAGATTTCATCTGAATCCATATACCATCTATTTCTCTCAGGTTTCTAATCCTGTTATGAACAGAGGTAAAATGTCTACAACAGATGGATATTAAAGGCTGTATTTTATTTATTCTAAACTTCATAAGGGCATACTATAAATATGACACATACATAGTCCTCTAAATGCAGGTGGTTGGGGTTTTGACACGTGAAAGACAGCCTGTGAGCCTAAGTGCTAACACAGGAGAGGGGATGCCTGCTAATACTAAAAATAGTATTTATACTGATGCTAAAGTTACAAAACACAGCGCTGGTGCAGTACATATGTCAGGCCATGCTTGAGGTATGCCATGTGCATATCTGCTTGCAGTGTGTCCGGGATCACATTCCCCTCGCTCTGTAACTAAGCACAGTGCAGAGAGCTGCAGGTGTGTAACACATGAGATGATATATAAATCCTCATGTTAGAGCTATGATGACAGCTCATCATACTTTCTGGAGTGGGGAAGTTTAAATGTTTTAATAAAACTCTGGATTTGTGCACTGGAAGTAGGACTTTCTACTAAAATAGTCAGTTAAGGACACACTATGCCAGCGAAGCTACTGCTGGTGCAGCATGTGCAAAACACTGGGAGCCAACAACAGGGTAGGGGCCCTCTGCTGCCAGCAGAACCCTTGAAGAATGGGGGACTTTTAATTTTTAGGGAAGAAAAACAGATAATTATTTTTAAAGAAAGGTGATCTGCCATCTAAATATATATTTTCGGCTTTTTATGGACCCTACAGTCACCAACCTTGTATAAAGTTACAAGGGTGCACCCAAATTATTTTGCACTGGGGCCCACCATTCGCTAGCTCCGCCATTGTACTATAATATATATATATATATATATATATATATATATATATATATATATATATATATATATATATATATATTTATATATATATATATATAGAATTGTAGAATACAGTGTTACCTTTTTTATTGCTCAAGCATTTAATTTAGAGTGATACGCTTTGAGATGTGTCTTTCCCAGGTTAAATGTAACACTGATTAGACTTTAAAATTATGCAGAAAGTAAAAAGCCACATTGAATACCAGACATATTGGGACAAAAGAGACAGAATAATAGTGCATTGTAGATTGCAAAAAAAAAAAAAAGATAACAAAACAGCTACAACTATATATATATATATATATATATATATATATATATATAATTGTATCTGTAGGATGACATCTATATACCTCATCTCCATATACAACAACAGTTTTAAATATGTATTGTCATACACAATGTGAATACACATTTTGCCCACTATATGGCATGAGCTGGCAGCCAGCCCACACATTGAGAAGATCCAAAAGAACGAAACAGTGTTGTCTTTGGATAGGTTAGCTAACCCATGGAAATTCAGCATGTGCTATGTTCAAAAGCTGTTTTTTACCGGCTGGTGTATGTTAAATTAAATTCTGGATTAAAGAGTAAGAATCTCGTTTGCATGTCCTGCCTAGATCTTTAGACTGCAAGGTTTTGTTTTGCCTTATATATATATATATATGTGTGTGTATAAATAAATAGTACTTAGCATATATTCACTGCTGTATAAGCTATTTGGTGCTATATCAAACAGAAATAAATAATTATAATAATAAAAAAATGTGGTTTAATAAACCAATCAACTATTTCCGTCACTTACTTTTGTCAAAGGAAATGTAAGAGGGAACATCCATTAGTGCCTACATTCCTTGTTATGTGTCTATGACAGATACTCACTACATGTATTTTATATTTTGTACATCCAGAAGTACATAAAGTCTTTCTTTATTTTAGTTGCCTTTACTGTACATTCATTCACTGACAGAATAACATTTTCACAGCTGAGTCCTTGGTTGAAGCTGTTGATAGCATTTTAATTACTAATCCACCCAAGTGGTGTAAATTCTTTGGTCAAGTCGTTTATCATATAAATATAATTTATTAATTCAATACCTTAGATAAATATGGTTAAGAGGATAAATGTAACATAAACTCTACTCAACATGTACAATATGCCTGTTCTTACACACAGGTTTACAGTGTTTGTGGCTATATATAATGACACATGCTTCACAATTTAACTATTTGTAAACTCTTTAAACAAAGAAATATATTACAAGACCTAATATCGATAGGCAGATTTATCAATACATAGATGATGGATAGATTACATATGGGAGAAAACATTAGGACTGTATGTTTCAGAGAATTTCAAAGTTATTTATAAAACTTTAGTTAATTATTAAGTAATGAATATTTACGCATATGTAAAAGATCATATTTAATTATTAAGTAATGAATATTTACGCATATGTAAAAGATCATATTTACAAATTAAGGACTAGGTCATAGATTTCCAAACTGTAGTTTGGAGACCACCTGTGGTCTGTGAGCTTCATTCAGGTGGTCCAAAAAACAACTGGGATTACAAAAAATATAAAATTAAATTAAACAAAATACAGTACTGACATCAGTATTGTATAAGTGTATATATATATATATATATATATATATATATATATATATATATATACACTGTATTTCATTGTTTATAAGTATACACCTTGTTTTTATATACTGCACACTGCAATTGTTCAACAAGATTAAAAAACACTAATTGATCCATTAAATGGTAATATAATCAGTGATCTAAATTATTTTACCAAAGAAACTTACATCAACAAAAACCATCTCAATTAAATTGAGTGGATTTTTTATAATATTTTGATAAACATAACTGTAAAATAAAATGTTGCACAAAGGAGTCTCCACGTATCTAAGCAGATTTGGAGTCATAGTTGTGTGGGTGTTTAGGTTTAATGCTGCCCTATGCTATTCAGACTTGTGCTCCCCCTCCCATGCCCAACCTGCAGTTCCTCCTTTCCAGTTTCTAGATCTCAAATCATAAGTTTCTGTGTGTTTATGTATATATATATGGAATGTCAGCAAGTGTCAATTACACTTAAATACAGAAATATCACCGCATATAGACATTTCTGTGCATATACAAACATATATCAAAGTACTGCGCTGCCTCTTCAGGCACACTGGTGCCTGCTGCAAATGTGCTGCCCTAGGCATGAGTCTCGTGGAGCTAGGCTGTAGTATACATTTGGTATTGGGTACACAGATTAGAGTAGAACGTGTGCAGCAAGTATCATTTGCTATGAGAATTTATTTATTTAAAAAAAGGTGAGAGTGTATCTCTGATTTCTTTGCCTGATTTGGGCCCCTGGAAAGGCACACAGCATCTGTATAGCTGGCAGTGAAATGGTATTTCCAGGCAGGCACTCTCTTGGAGGGGTAGTGAGCCAATCCACTGCTTTGTCTGAGCAGCTGAGAACTCCATCTGAGTGTTACCATGGTGTATAGTATCACAGACCTGTTCCATGAGCAAGTAGAGCGCTAGGGTCAATATTTATAGCCCACTACACGGCACTTTCACAGACACATGCTGTACAGGGAACTGAAGGGGAGAAACTGCAGCAAGACGCACACTGGTTCTCATTTAGCTTTTCTCTTTTCGACCACCAGGTTTACACATTTCCTAGTAAATTCTCAGCCTACGTTCTCCGGACCATGAATAGACAAGAGTGAAGCAGGAGGTAAGTCAATATCATCTCTTACTTACTTCTTCCTAGTTGGTGCATAAGCAACAGGTGCTTTTTCACAAATTTGTCATAATTTACATTGATTTTTTCATACCAGTTTTGCAATGATCTTATGTTAAATTAGTAGCCTGATTAGTTTATTTGCATGAAAAATATAGTTTTCAGTGATGTGAATTTATTTAAGTTTGTCTGGAGTATTCTATGTATATGTGACAAAATAATCAGAAAATATTACTGGATTATTTTACAATATATATAAAACAGGTAATTAATAGAATAGAATATAAAATCGTATAAAATAAAGTTATTTAATACGTTGTACTGTACTTTATGCAACATTTGAATAACTGGTAACCATTAACCACGCATTATTTGTTCCAAGTTTTGTATTTCACCTTTGAACTCAGTTTTCTTTTGGTGTTGCAGATTCTAGTTAGTTTTTCTCATATAAACTCAAATTTTTCAAAAGCAGATCACTTGCTGCTATATTGTTTACCGACGGTGATATTGCTAGTTTATCATTATTTGTAATGTCTGGAAGGGATAATATGCACAAGTACTACTTTACAGAATGGGCGGTAGATATATTGAGCACCCTTCCAGTAGAGATGGTACAAATACAGTAAAGGAATTTAAGCGGGCAGGGGATATGAATAAGGCTATAATGAGGATTTAAGTAGATATAATCACGTCTGCTGCCAAGGCTGTGTTTTTATTTTTAAGGGCAGTGAATTTGAGTACACAAGCAATCAAGGAGCATACTGAGCATAGCTGCCTTCATAGCATTATTTGAAGAAATGTGACATTTTGCTTATTAATACACTGAATTGTTTTATTGGATTGCTTTTTATACATATACCATCCTCCTGTGTTGTGGTACTGTAACAAAATTAAGTGGCCATGTTATTTTTATCAATAGAGGCCCTTATCTTCTCCAGATATATGTACTAATGTGGGAAGTGCTTGCGAGCCTCTCCATTCCTATGTTAATCTTTGAAGCGTGTGTACTACTATTTGGCATTTCCAAGAAATCGTCAGTTGGTTATCCTTTGCTATACACAGCCCGTTCTCTTTATTCATGAAGGTGAACCCTCTCTCACTAGTAAGAGACACCTCTACTATACCTATGTTATTACATGGTGCCTTTTCATGTTGGTGGTATCACTCAATGATTTAATGAATAAAATCCAAAGAATAACATATGATTAAGAGAGTTCTTTGATTCTGGTGAATCTAGTTCAACATCCCAGTTTGCTATACTGCATCAAGCACTTTCAGGTCTATCATTAAGGTGAGAGGTTTCTCACTAGTGAGGGGAGATCTTTGCAATTAATTTCTTTGGAAAAAAAAAACCCTGTCTACTATAATGAATAAGCACCAAAGAATAGCACAGGAATCCAAGAAAGCTCATCTCAAGTATAGCATGGGAATCCAAGAAAGCTCATCTTGCCTTACCTTAGTCAGTACAGCCCATTATACTGGCCTGCAGAGCCATCTAACTTTGTATATTTGTACAACCTCACCCTTGGACTACAGTAGACCGACATGTGTCTTAAGTACCTCGTTCCGCCAGGCACTTGGCCACATAATTCTCTCAATTTAACACACCTGGACTATCTTTTTGTATGTCTATTTCTTATGGTGGAAAGTCTCCTAAAATATAAGCACTTATAAAAGTGCTGAACAAATGCTCTTTTCCAGTGTGTTTTTCTTTCCATTACACAAAATAAATTTGAACAGATTCCAATGCACATTAATGCTTCAGACTTCATTAGTGCTGGTGTTTGTGTACTCCCACCCATGTTGTAATTTAAGCTTTAGGTTAGCAGCAACACAAGAGATCTATACATTGGAACATGCCCTGTATATGTGTCATGCATCAGCGCAGGGACGTGAATGCACTGCAAAAACACCACATTTCTAAAATACAGTTTATCTCCGTAGTTCATGAGTATTATGTCTTGCAATTTAGAAAAAAAAAATGTGAACTTTGGCAACAATATCAGCTTGCGGCTTGTGGCTTCATTTCTTTCTATTGATGCACGCAGATACCTCCATTTATAGCCGTTATGTTACTGCTTTTATGGGGAATATTACCAGGCTGGATGGAACGTTGTGGAATGTAGGTACTGCAGTTTTGAATATGAAATCCAGCCACAAGACAGAACAATTGTTTATAACTTTGTATAATACATTAATATAAGGCAAACAAGCACCAATGGTGTACACTGTAGAATAAAAATGTGGAGCTAAGTCTGTTGCTTTGAGATAAGGTAAAATACACACATAATAATGTAATTAAATTGTTTAAACTAGTGTTTTCAACTCTATTCTGGGGAACCATCTGGATTGGTTATATTTGACCAGGCGTTCCATTTTGTTTAATCTTATTATCAAACAAAAAATTCAGAAACAATGTAAGATGTGGAGCTGCTCCTGGACCCTCACTTCTAGGGGCTCTCTGGCCCTCTCACGGCCTCTTCTGGTCCCCAACAGCTCCTCGGGCCCCCACAGTTAGCCCCTTCATTTTCTCTGGCCCCCTTCACTCTCCCCTCCTCTCTGGTCTTTCCCCTTCTCCTCTACCCTTTCTTCCCTGTCTCTCACTCTTTCCTCCTTCCCTTTTCCTGCCCTCCTCCTTCTCGTCTTCCCCCTCTTCTCCTTTTTCCTACTCTTCACTCTAAACCTTTTTCCTCTGTTTTTCTCCCACATTCTCTCACTCCCCTCTTCTGTCTCCCATCTTCCATATTCCCTTACTCACCCATCTTCTCTCACCCACTCCTCCTTCTCTTCCCACCATGACTCTTTTTCCCACTCATCTCTCCCTATTCTTTCTCTCACCTTTTTAATATTTTTTCTCACTTCTCTTTCCCTTCCTCGCTATCCCTTTAGCTTTTCTCATTCCTCATCTCTCTCCCCTTCTCTCTTATCCCTCTCATACTCTTGATTCCCTTCATTACCCTCTTGTCTCCCTATCCTCTTTCCTCCTTCTCTCTCCACCCCTTCTACCTGTTTCTTTTCCCCCTTTTTCTTTCCCTTTCCCATGATTCTAACCAAATTTTCTTTTCACGCCCTTTCCCTTCCCCTCTGTTCGCTCCTCTTGCTTCAATCTTATCCTGCCTCTTTCCCACTCATCTATCTAATCTCTCCCATGTCTCTTCACTTTCTTCCCTCTCTCCATATCCCCCCTTCTCACTTCCCTTTTCCCAGTCACCAGGGCCGCATTAAGACCTTTAGAGGCCCTAAGCACTCATATATATCTAATTCAATAGTAATAATGAAGGATAATGATACACCTTTTACAATGTGTATCATTATCCTTCATTATTACTATTTTTTTTATTATTATTATTATTATTATTATTATTATTATTATATGTATGTCATTGTTTCATTTATTGTGGGAGACCCTTTTTTGGAACCTGGTTCAGCTGCACCATTTGTAGTTTTGCACCATATGGTCCATGATAAATCTGACAATGGGAAATTTCTGTGGTGCCCTCTTCCCTTTATGCCCTAAGCACATGCTTATTTTGCTTAATGGTTAATCCAGCCCTGCCTGTCATCCATATTTCCTTTGCATCTTCTCCAATTCTAATCTCGCATTTCCTCCTTTTCCCCTTGCCCCTCCTTTCTACATACTTCTCTACACTAGCACTTTCTCCCCTTTATCTATCACCATTTTCACTCTCCTCCTGTCCCACCTGTCCCACACCCATTTTTTATACCCTTCCCTCTTTTCACTTCCCTTTCTCTCTTCCGTTACTCTGTCATTCCTGCTTCATTCTCTCTTTTTCCATGGGTCAGAAAGCTTCACTCAAGTCAAGTAAAGATGTTATGAGATTCTGGATTTGGCAGTCCTGGTTCTTTGCAATGAATCTTTGACCCTGGAAAAAGACACTTTTACTGCCAGAGAGAGCTATTTGAGCAATTTTGGGGCCATAATTAGTTTCATTGCTGAATTGGATTGAAAACTATACTCCAAACTATACTTCTGTATAAACCCTTACTATATATACCTACAATGTTTATTATATTGCTATTATCTTAAATGCTCACTACATATATACCGTACTTCTGAATAACCCTTGTTATATATCTACAATATTTATTATATTGCTATTACCTTAAACTCTTACTACACAACTTTGAGTTTTCTAGACAGAAAACTAATGTCATACCAGAGGGGCTTTACAAGGGTACTACAGCCATTAGTTTGATAACTACTTCTTAGAAATGAAAAATATGAAAAATTATACTTATATATATTTCAATAAATAGCAGATACCAGAGAACTGACACAGATTGCATATTCTTTCACCACGCCAGAGGAGGGTAGATTTCTATGCGTGGTTGGATTGTCTTGCCCTCAGGAGAAATAACAAAGCTAAAAGAATATGTCTGCTCTGACATTATTACACTTATATATCTAATATTAGACACATCACAATAACCACTGCTGTTATTTGTGATGAGCAATTACACTTACAATAATTCAGCATTTTACATACATACTCGTGTTTAGTCAATGGAAATGATGTGATGTGATAATAAATTCCTATGTGGATGTAAGGAACCTTTTCTTCAAGTTTAAAAGGTTCCTTCACATTTTAATCAATGGTATCTATAAAGTAGTATTGAGCAAGAGTGGCCTCACTTTACTACAAATGCAGTTATCGCTTTGAATATAACCTCAGATGTAAAGTCTACTTTACTGTTTCAACAACCCCTCTCCCATGATGTGCCTTATTTGTTGAACACCTCCAGTAGAAAAAAGTCCATTAGTATCCACATCATCATCTCTCACATCTAAAAACCCTTCCTAAATTGACTCATTCAGCCTCTGAGTATCACATATTGTATTGATTTGTAGGCTAATATACATGGGTGTCTTTCAGACTAGTCCCATGAGCCCCAGGCCTAGGGCAGCAGGCTGCTTGAATTTGCGGATGAAGTGCTATGGAATATATACAGAAATGTCTATATAAAGATAATATTCTGTCTATAAGTGTACCTGGCACTTTGTACCTGTATATTTATATAGACATGTTTATAGTTATCATTTTTCTATATAAGTGTATGTAATGATTGGGATATAGCAAGAGGAAACGAGTAGCAGTAACTGGGTTATTATTAGGGGGCACACAAAACTGAAAGGCCCTAGGGAGACATACAAAATAAATACACCCTGCTCTTCATGCTTTTGTTAGCCTTCCAACTTTCTAATAAGATTATTAGCTCTGTGTGATAGATACATGTTTCTTGTAACAGTGTTTGGTACTTATATGTACTACCTTTCAATGTGACCCTTTCATTTGCTGGAGATTTGAACATGGATTATAAAATAGCCTGTTTCTGTTTGATGTTTGTTACGTTTATTTTAATTAAAAATATGTATGTGAATAGGATATTATAGAAATGTTTGTGCCAAGAGGTTTTCAACTGACACAAGAACATCCTTTGAGATTAGAAGTAAAATGATTCCACCTTAAAGAAAGAAAAGGGTTCTTCACAGTAAGGGTGGTTAATCTGTGGAATCCTCTACCAGTAGATTCGATAACTTTAAAAAAGGGATTTTATATATTTTTAAATAAAAAGGGCATTCAGGGTTATTCTGGATAATTATAGAGGGAGTATTGATCCAGGGAGGAATCCGGTCACCTGTATATGGGGTCAGGAAGGAATTCATTTTTTTCCCCTTTTGAGACAATTGGCTAAGTTTCAATGTTTTTTTTTTTTCTGTTTGCCTTCCTCTGGATCAATTCACAATTAATCCATATATTGCAGATCAGAGGAAATGTAAAAAGGATGAACTTGATGGACTAAAGTATTTTTTTACCTCAATTACTATGTAACTATGTAAATCCTGTTTAAGCTTAGTTGAAACTAACAGGAGTATTCTTTAGTATGGAGATCTCATTGGCTACAACACCCCAAGAGCAGTTAAATGACTGGATAAGTTTTGTGCTCTGAGACCTTTATATTAAAACAGAAAGCACACTGTAACAAATGATCAAATCTGATGCAACGAAGAAAAAACAACTTTCCATGTCCGTTTAAGCCATTGTAGATTGGAATGTATTGGTAAGTTCAGACCTATCTGCCTCCTGAGAGTCCCTCTGCATCTGTTCCATCGTGACTGATGACAGGAGATTTAGCTGTGCAGGGGATAGAAGAAGGCGGATGTGAACGTGTTCCTTCTCCCATGCCAAGTTGTATAAAATAGCTCAGGATATGGCACATGTTACTTCATTTAAAGGTCACAATAGCCACCCTTTTAAGTGCTATTCTCTGCTTGGGTGAGGATCTGTTCAGAAACAGGTGCAACACCGGAAGAGCAAATAAAATGGCATTTACTCATCTTTAATTTATTTTTTTGAGGGTTCAGTGCTTTAAGTAAGTGAGCTAGAACACTATATTAATTATTCCGCCCCACCCCATCAAACAAAAGACAAACCCAAGATTTAAAATTAACAGACACATTGTGTTAAGGCTCTGACCTGGAAAATTGCTTGTTGACGTACAAAGAAAATTTATAGACAATTCTTTACTCACAAAAAAAAGAAATGCCCTGAAACCAAACACCTACAGTTTGCAGGATCACTTTGGGTCAGTATTTTTTCTATGTGTTTTTTAAATATCTAAAACTTCATAATGGACTAAATTCATTTAGCTCTCAATTTTTTTTATAAATGATGCATTTAAAAAAAATAATACATTTTAATGATTTGGCTACAGTGGTGCTTTTTAAGTTGCCTATATTTGAGTCCAGGTGAGCTTCTTTTTCTTGGGACCAGTAGGTTTCCTAAGACTTTGTTGATAATACATCCACACTTACAGCAATAGTTGTGTCTACTGATGTTGAAACACATTACTATGTGTAGCGTCAAAGCTTTGCTGGAAAATTGAGTCTGACAATCAGAATAAACCAAAGTGACCCAGGACATAGAGTTCTGATGAGATCTTTCAAGGTTTGGAACATTTTATTTGTAATTGAATCAAATTAGAAAGTATCTAAGCCGCAGCATTTTTTGGTTATTGAAGATAAATCCAAAGACTGAAGGACTGAAAACATACATACCAACGCAATCTCTGCTCTCTACGTATGAGTTAGTTCGTGAGATTGTAAATCGCTGGTGGGCAACTTGTTCCTAGGAGGGCTGCCAACAGTCCAGGATTTCAGTCTCTCTTCATGAGCGGGGAACAATCAGAAGGAACCTGAGAATCTCATTTGTGCCGAAACAGAGAGAAGAATTGAGAGATAATGAAATCCTGGACTGTTGGCAGCCCTTATAGGATCAAGTTTCCCACCACTGCTGTAAACAGTGAAGGACCATAAAATACTCTAATTAATTAATTTTTTGTCGTCATAATTATTATCATGCGTTTTATTTTTTCAAAATCCTCCAATATTCTACAGTACTGCACAATTCAGCTGAATAATTAACTGCAAAGCTAGATTGTAGGTAGATGTATTTTAACTAGATAAAATACTTTTGAAACAGATCTTATGAAATGGAAACAAGAAAGTTGTATTTTGTTTGATTATTTTAATTACATTGCAATTATTAAGGAATAAAAAATAGCACACTTTGTTTTTATTTTTATATGTTTGTTTATATTTATCATTTTCAGTGTGTTCATAAACAGCATTATTATACACAATGTATTAAATCTTTTGTAGTATTGCTTTAGAGTTGTAATACTCTAGGCAGCAAATGTATAATTTTACAGTATTCTCTTCACGTTGCAGCTAACGCACTCTTGCAAGCTCCCCCTAGTGGTATAACTATATATATATATATATATATATATATATATATATATATATATATATATATATGTGTGTGTGTGTTTATATATATATATATATATATATATATATATATATATATATATATATATGTGTGTGTATAACAAATAAGATTGAAATAAAAACGTATTTCCAGCTCAGAATTCCGAGAAATACAGTTAGTACACTGCATTCTGGGAGTCTGGGCAGGGACATGTGCCCACAAAGGTTTTGCTCTTGTATTCCAATACCATTTTAAACATGGCTTCCTTTAAGCATTACCCTGCTGTATTACGTAGCTTTTAGCAAAGCCCGGGATGGATTATACACAAGCTAGGAATCCTACCCATGTACAACTTGGGAGCCGAAAAAAACTGTCAAAAGACCTGAGTAGCAAGGTAATGGAACTTCATAAAGATGGAAAAGGATATAAAAATATATCCAAAGCCTTGAAAATGCCAGTCAGGACTGTTCATTCATTTATTAAGAAGTGAAAAATTCAGGGATCTCTTGATTCCAAGCCAAGGTCAGGTAGACCAAGAAAAATTTCAGCCACAACTGCCAGAAGCATTGTTCGGAATACAAAGAAAAACCCACAGGTAACCTCAGGAGAAATACAGGCAGCTCTGGAAAAAAAGACGGTGTAGTTGTTTCAAGGAGCACAATACTACGATGCTTAACAAAAATGAGCTGCATGGTTGAGATGCCAGAAAGAAGCCTTTACTGCGCCAATGCCACAAAAAAGCCCGCTTACAATATGCTCAACAACACCTTGACACACCTCACAGCTTCTGGCACACTGTAATTCAGAGTGACGAGACCAAAATAGAGCTTTATGGTGACAACCATAAGAGCTATGTCTGGAGAGGGACCAACAAGGCCTATAGTAAAAAGAATACCATCCCCACTGTGAAGCATGGTGGTGGCTCACTGATGTTTTGGAGGGGAGCCCTAAAGGCACGGGGAATCTTGTGAAAATTGATGGCAAGATGAATGCAGCAAGTTATCATAAAATACTGGCAGTTTGCATTCTTCTACACGACAGTTGAGCATGGGACGCTCTTGGAATTTCCAGCATGACAATGACCCTAAGCACCAGACTAAGTTTATCCTCCAGTGAAATGGCAATCACAGTCTCCTGACCTTAATATCATCGAGCCTCTCTGGGGAGATCTCAAATGTGCGGTTCATGCAAGATGACCAAAGACTTTGCATGACCTGGAGGCACTTTGCCAAGAGGAATGGACAGCTATACCATCTGCAAAAAATAGGGGCCTCATAGACAACTATTACAAAAGACAGCACACTGTCATTGATGATAAAGGGGGAAATGCACAGTATTACGAACTAAGGGTATGCAAACTTTTGAACTGGGTAATTTCATTAGTTTCTTTGTTGCCATGTTTTGTTTTATGATTGTGCCATTTTGTTATAACCTACAGTTGAATATAAACCCAATAAAAAAAATAAAAAAAATAAAAAAAATGTGTTTTGCCTGCTCTTCGAACAAACAGTCAGGTCCATAAATATTGGGACATCGACATAATTCTGGATATATACAAACTGTTGTAATTCCTACACCGTTCACCTGATTTGGATGTAAATACACTCAAAGTAAAGCTGAAAGTCTGCAGTTAAAGCACATCTTGTTAGTTTCATTTCAAATCCATTGTGGTGGTGTATAGAGCCAAAAAGTTTAGAATTGTGTCGATGTCCCAATATTTATGGACCTGATTGTATATTACCAATTCACTAAGAGTATGCAAACTTTTGAGCACAACTGTATATATGTGTGTGCTTAAACAATGATGTGTTTATGTAATATCACATATATAGTTGTGGATCTTGCGATATTGGTGACGTTTGCGATGTTGGTAACGCACTTGCGGCCCTCCCGAAGCACGCAGGACTTAGGCTGCAAGACAAGGCGCTCATTGCACTGTGAGCCTCACAAAACGAGGCAAGCAGTTGAAGCACGCAGGACTTAAGCTGCAATGAGCGCCAAAGGCGCTCATTGCACTGCAAGCCTCGCAAAGCGAGGCGAGCCATAGTAGCAAGCAGGACTTAGGCTGCATGGGTAGCAACTGCGAGCCAAGTGCATAATTCTAAAAACCCAGCAAAATAATTTAACAAAAATAATAACACATTCACATACAGCACAGGGGGAGAGCCAGGAAGCCTGGGAGTGAGGTTGCAAGCGAATTTGACCCATATTTGTCGTTTTTTGGCAATTCTAAATCAGCTAAGCAAGGAAAAAAATGGTGGCTGAAAAACGTAAAAAATTACGAAACTGGATGAAAACGAGGCTGAACAAAGCCAGGCACGCGGGACTTAGAAAATACAAGATGGTGAACACAGTAACACTTACACCAACAACGCCAGGCACGCGGGACTTTGAAAATAAACCAATGCCTGTCAGCTCGTAACGAAGGTGATCAGTGCAAAGCAGGAAAGTTGAAGTACATGGGGGAGAGGCTCGCAATGAGCGCCGCTGAAGACACTAAGCGCGGGGCTCGCGATGAGCACCAAAGGTGCTCAGAGGAGCAAAAGCCTCACATTGTGTGGCAAACAGCATTGCCAGCCTTACAATTTTATTCCCGTCATTTTTGACAGGCAAGTTCATAGTATTATATAAATAGTACATTTGCGTTCACATTTGAATGTCTAAAACTAGTTAAAAATGTTTCCTGCTCAGAATTCTGAGAAATACAGTTATTACATTCTGGGAACCTGGGCAGGACATGCAAATGTGCCCACAAAAGCTTCTTGTAATCCATAACCATTTTAAACATGCTTTGGGCAAAGCTAAAGATGGATTATGCACAAGCCAGGAATCCCATCCACGTACAGCTGTTTCAAGGATACTGCCTCTTATCTCATATTAATAATATAGGTCATTACATATAAAGGGAACAGCAGGACAGATTCCATTTAAAGAAAAGAGTTTGTGCATCTTAAATGATCTGTAATCAATGCATAGGCATACTAGGCCAGGCCTTAAGAGGCACGTAAGCAGGGAGCTCACACTGAGCTTTTATAGCCTGTACATATAAGAGGAGCAGCAGAGCAATCACCCAGTATGATTTCCTTCTGATGCTGTTTGCATTGTGAGTTATACAAAATTCCCAGATGTGCTCCTGATTGGATAAATTAGGGATGACAGTTTTGATACTACTAGTAGTATCTGAAAGATAAGGGTGAGGTGTGTTGTCTCTGCCACACCTAATGTATGGAGAATTTAGAGTAAGCTACACAAATATTATAAAATCTCCTACTCCAGATTTGTGATTACAACTATATGCCCTAACAGGCTAAAACATAATATAACGAAATTTATTTTAATGGTTTGACTTTATTTATATTTTTGGTATTTTACTTTTTTGAAGTTTCCATATGCTAGTAGTAATAATAATCATTTCTTCTACTAACCCATAAAGCAGAAATACATACAAATGGTGCATTTGGTAACTTGGAATATATATTGTATCCAAGAAATACAGCTCTAGTGAGGGGCAAGTAAAAATAGCTAAGTTGTATGCACACGGATTGTTTTTTCTGAAATTTCAGCTCCATTTAAATGTTATTTCAGCAACAATAATCATAAAAATTTTAAGAGCATGGGTGGGTTGCTTTTTATGGAAGGCTCCAGTCAGTGTTAGGTTTCCTACTGAAGCCAAAGTTTATTCTTGTTATATTTGTAACAGATTGAACCTGAGAACAGAGGCTACTTGTCCTACTAAAACTCTTGCTCAGGAGAACAGACGGCCTCATTAACAGGTCAGCTAATCAGGTCATACTTTATGGAAATTGCATGCTAAATACGCAAGTCTTGGCTCGGTTTAAATTTCTGCTGAACATGAAATTACAGATGTGCGTAAAGTAGTGTGTAGATTACCTGAATGTAAATTTCCACTCAATAAAATAGTGGTGGGCTACCTAACTTAATGAGGCCCACAAGTGAAGTACACAAATGGTCCTCAGAGCTTCATGTGCCATCAGCACTCATTACACTACCAGAGAACCACTTAGCATGGCTAAAATATGGCTTCACTGGCATAAGACACCACAAAGGGGACTTCTGTATGACTCCAAGAGCAAGATCACAGTATGGAGAGGATGTCTGTTCAAATACATAATGTATATTTTGATAAAAATATTAGTTTTTGTTTGCGAAAGCTGCAAAGGTTTATTGATGATTGTTACAGTTTACAGAATGTTCTGAGGCCCTTCCACAATAAATTCAATGAAGGAATTAAGTGTTTAAGACTACTATGGAAATTAAAACATAGTGTAGCTAAAATTATAGAAAACATTGCCAATGCGTGGGCAAATCATCTGCCATATTCTTCTGGACCTCTCTGTTGCTTTTGCACAGTAAACATTAAAGCTGTCCTTTGGTCTATTACTCATGCATCACCTGGTTCACATACTGTTTCTTTAACCAAACACCTTAAGCTCAAATCTGTGTCTGTGTACAGAAAGTGTAAGATCTGTGCCATTGTTCTTTTCCAAGTATACATCTTTAATTGGCAAAATAATAAAGGGTGAACTGCTCTCCAACCCTCTCTTTTACTACCAACTCATGAAGCTAGCTGCTTGCAATATAGCTTGAAGTTCAGCATCCCAAATCCCATGCCTCCCAACTGTTCCACTTTTGCAAACAAAGTTCATCTTTAAAGGAGAATTTTCATTGTCCCTCTTTGCCTCCCGAAAGTCTTTCTATTGAAGAGAAATCCAATATTTAAGGACAAAACCCTGTTTCTCAGCCTTGACCATGTCCCACTTTCTGCAGGTCCTCTTGTTGTTTACATTTTGGAGATAGATGCCTGGAGCATCAGTTCTACAAAATAGATGTCTCTATGGAACACATGTTAAGTTTGTGTACCTCTAAAACGTAGTTGACTTGTTATACAGAATGGTGGTAACACTATCTAATAGTGCATATTTTTCCAGAACATTTGTAAACCTCTTTGGACATTTCAGATGATGAGAGATATCCATATGCTGACCCCTACTGCTCCACCCCCTCTACCACAATAACTAACATGTCTATTAATACTGATACCTCCATATTATTGTCAAAATTCCAGCCCTAAAATTTCTATTTTATATATCATGGTCAGAGGTTACAAAGAGAAGGGGCAGAAATTATTAGTCCAGTGTTGCAGAAAGCACTAGAGCATCTTTTCAGCAGAGTGTTTGCTAATACCCTATGTATGTATTTATGAATGTGTGTGTTAAATGTGCAGGTTGTTTGTCATGGGCTGATTTAGGTTTCATGTTGCCTTAGGCCCATTCAGGCTGTTTCCCCCGTGTCCTATTTACATGAGTGCACCCACAACCCAGTTATTACTTCTCCTATTCCCTTGCTATATCCCAAACCATAGGCTTATGAGTATTTCTATATATCAGAAAGTGTTAGACACACTTACAGGCAAAAATGGCACTACAAATAGGCATATCTGTGCCTTTGCAACCATTTTTTCTATGTTACTGCACTGGCATCTTCAGGCAGCCTGCTGTCGCCCGAAAATGTGTTCACCTAGGCCTCATATTCCTAAACACACAGCTGAGATTGAGATATAGTAATAAACTTGTAGCTCTAAATTTTTGGAAAGCAAAATGTCTTAATACACACTCCACTAAAGCAGGAATATTTCATATGGGTAGTGTATTTTAAACAATGTGGCCACATCATTAAATTTGCCATATGTGCTCTGCAACATCAGTTAGAGGGTATAAAATCATGTGGAAAATGTGTTTATATTTTTTAAATTGATCAAGAAGTGACTTAGATATTGTGATTTTAGTTCAGCCCTTGAAGCCCTCCCACAAGAATATGTTTTAAAAAGCAGAGGGTGTTGGTGTGGTGTTAAGTGTTCTGTTTTAAACATTTTCTTAATTGGTAAGTTATATTTTCGATCCCTCTGCCTTCGACTTGTTTGTATTTTTTAAAGGTATATTAAAGTGAGCTGGATTATGAATGCATCTGATAAAGGGGAATTTATAGTATTTGCAAAAAATTGTTTGCATGAAAAAAATTCCAAAGTAAACAGTTAAACCGTTAGCCTAATGTTTGCTGATTTTCTTGCTTTTTCTCTCAATGTTGACACCCCCAGAAATTCCCAGGGATTATTAGCATATTTTATACAATGTTTCTATTTTGCCTGGGGATTGTGCAGACATGCTCAGTTATCACCTGAAGTCTGTCCTACTGTGGGAAGTCACATGATGTCAGACACTTTCCTTTGATTTAGTGTAATTTCCTTCCTTTACTGAATATGTACAGCTGTGATATAATTTATTGAGCTCTGCAGTGAGTATTGTGTAGTGCAGTGTTATTTCTTGTGTTCTGTCTGAGTATTGTGTAGTGCTGTGTTATTTCTTGTGTTCTGTCTGTAAGTATAGTGTAATGCTGTGTTATTTCTTGTGTTCTGTCTGAGTATTGTGTAATGCTGTGTTATTTCTTGTGGTCTGTGAGCTCTGTGTAAACCTATGATAGCATTTCTATAGTTCTGTCTGAGTATTGTGTAATGCTGTGTTATAATTTCAATAGCTGTCTGTGAGACTATTGTATAATTTATATTTTTAGAGTCTGTGACCACCGCAGCTTATAAAAACGTTTGTGATATACTTTGTCACATCAAATCAAAATATATTTATTTGTGTTCAACTTTTCTTGCTTTATCATTGTTTTGTCTAAGCATAAGCTTATTTAGAGATTTATGTGTTTTTATTCAGGTCAGACCTAACTACACTGCTTATCAACCCCTCCCCCAACTCTCTTTGAGAATGCAGCCATGCACATGCTCTGTGTATGAGGCTACACATGAGAGATTGGTGTACCCATGATGGCTGCTTACAGCAGCCACTGAAGCAACTGCAGAAGCTATTGTGGGTGTAAACATCACCCCCAGCACATTTTTTATTTTAATGCAAAAATGGTTTGCATGTTTTCATGCAAACATTTTTCCTAGGTGGGTTATGATGCACTCTGTAATATGCATTCATAACCCATCTCACTTTAATATACCTTTAACTAATAAACTTATATACCGTATTGGCCTGAATATAAGCTGCACCCGCATATATGCCGCACCTGTGAAATTCAAGGGGAAAAAAAGAGAAAAAGACAATACCCGAAAATAACGGATTTGCAGGTTACAGGTTGAAAACTGCGGTTGGTAAAAATCTTAGCTCAGATCCTATGTAAGCCTTTGATATGACAAGCCTGCAAAATTTACAATTCCTAAAATTGCAAATCGCTATTCAATTACTACAATCCTGCAGGCACTCAAACCCGTAAGTCTGTTAAACACCTGTTCGCAGCAATGTAAATGCAAATAAAAAATCAATACTGCACTGTAAAATGAGGGAAAGCATTGAATAGCATCAGAGAAGATATTTATGCTGGCACTAACGGCATCATTGAATCTTTGTGGGTTGAGCTAAATAGTGGAGGAGCTAATTCTAAACGCATATTGGTGGGAGTATGCTATAAACCCCCAAATATAGCTGAAAGTGAGGAAATACAATTATTGTTACAGATTGGAAATGCAGCTAAGCATGGGCAAGTTCTAATAATGGGAGACTTTAATTACCCTGATATAAACTGGATAAACAAGACCAGCAGCTCAGCTAAGGGGAGCAGGTTCTTGAGTACACTCAGGGATCATTATTTGGCCCAGGTAATACAAGAACCTACTAGAAATGGGGCCATCTTGGATTTAGTCATCACAAGTAATATTGATATAATGTCAAATGTAAAAATAGGGGAACCCTTGGGGAACAGTGATCACAACACAGTCTCATTTGAGATTGAATACAAAAAACAGAGTTGTAAGGGGCCAACAAAAACTCTAAATTTTAAAAGGGCTAACTTTAATGGGCTACGGGCAGCGATACAACATATAGACTGGGACAAAGAACTTACAGGGAAGAATACTGAAAATAAATGGACAACATTCAAATCCTTACTAAATAAACATACTCATCAGCATGTACCATGTGGAAATAAAATGAATAGGAGTAAATCACATCCCATGTGGCTTAACAATGACTTAAAGATCATGATGAGGAAAAAGAAATATGCATTTAAATTATACAAGAAGGAGGGAACAGAGGCAGCTTTATGTGACTATAAGGAAGTCAACAAGTCTTGCAAAAGGGCTATTAGACTGGCTAAAATAGAAAATGAGAAGTCAGTTGCAATGGAAAGTAAGACTAACCCTAAAATATTTTTTAAATATATTAATGGGAAGAAGGCCAGGAAGGAATCGATAGGACCATTACAATGTGACACAGGCCATCTGATCATTAGTGACCAGGAAAAGGCAGATGAGCTAAATAGGTTATTTTCGTTGGTTTACACAAGGGAGGTACCAGTAATTGGTTAACGCAGGAAGAAATACAAAAGAGGTTGGAGAAAATAAATGTTGGAATACATCCAAGGGTACTGAGGGAGCTGGGTTCTGTAATAGCCAAACCATTATATCTAATCTTTCAAGACTCACTCACTACAGGGTCTCTACCAGATGACTGGAGAAAAGCAGAGGTGATACCTATATTTAAGAAGGGATCTAGAGCAAATCCGGGGAATTATAGACCAGTGAGCCTCACTTCTGTAGTTGGGAAGCTTTTAGAAGGGTTAATAAGGGACAGAATACAAGAATATGTCTATTTGAACAGGATCATAGGTAGCAGTCAACATGGATTTATGAAGGAAAGGTCGTGTCAGACCAATCTAATTCGTTTTTATGAGGAGGTTAGTAGGAACTTGGATCAGGGCAACTCAGTGGATGTAGTCTTTTTAGATTTTTCAAAGGCATTTGATACAGTGCCACATGGAAGACTAGTGAGCAAACTAAGGGATACAGGAATTGCAGTAAATATCTGCTCATGGATCGAGAGCTGGCTAAAAGACAGGAAGCAAAGGGTTGTTGTAAATGGAACATACTCCGATCCGTCTAATGTGATAAGTGGGGTTCCTCAAGGTTCAGTATTAGGTCCTCTCCTTTTTAACATATTTATTAATGACATTGAAGTAGGACTCGAATGTAGTGTCTCCATTTTTGCTGATGACACTAAGTTGTGCAAGGTAATAAAATCAGATAATGATGTACTTTCCCTACAAAAGGATTTGCATAAATTAGAGAAATGGGCGGCTAAATGGCAGATGAGATTTAATACAAATAAATGTAAGGTTATGCATTTGGGAAGGAACAATAGCCAATCTATAATCTTAATGGAGCAAATCTAGGGGTATCAGATATTGAAAGGGATTTGGGAGTACTAGTGGACAACCACCTAGGTAACAGCGCTCAAAGCCAAGCAGCGGCTGCAAAGGCAAATAAAATATTAGCATGTATTAGGAAGGGTATAGAAGCCAGGGAAGAAGATATAATTCTGCCACTATACAAATCTCTAGTACGCCCTCATTTGGAATATGGAGTACAATTTTGGGCACCACCTCATAAAAAAGACATTTTAGAGCTGGAAAAAGTACAGAGAAGGGCTACAAAACTAATAAGGGGAATGGAAGGGCTAAGTTATGAAGAAAGACTGACAAAATTAAACTTATTTTCGCTAGAAAAAAGGCGTCTAAGAGGAGATATGATTACGTTATATAAATACATCCAGGGTCAATATAAGGCTTTGTCAAGTGAACTTTTTGTAGCAAGAGATTTTCAACTGACAAGAGGACATCCTTTGAGGTTAGAGGAAAAAAGATTTTACCTTAAACAAAGAAAAGGGTTCTTCACAGTTATGGTGGTTAAACTGTGAAATTCTCTACCAAAGGAGGTGGTGACAGCGAATTCGATAGACAACTTCAAAAAGGGGTTAGATATATTTTTTGAATAAAGAGGGCATTCAAGGTTATCCTAGATAACTAGCAAGGATTATTGATCCAGGGAGAAATTTGATCGCCAGTTTCTGGGGTCAGGAAAGAATTTTGCTTTTTTTTTCCCCTTATGAGACAATTGGCAAAGTTTCAATGGGTTTTTTTTTTCTGTTTGCCTTCCTCTGGATCAATTAACAAATAACAATAATAATAAATAGTCCACATTAAAAAGATCAATAGAGATCTAAAAAGGTTGAACTTGATGGACTAACTCTTTATTCATCCTCCAATACTATACTATTAATAATTATTTAATCAATAATTTAATTAATAACTAATCCGCATATTGCAGATCAGAGGAGATCTTAACAGGTTGAACTTGATGGACTGAAAGTCTTTTTTCAACCTTAATTACTATGGGCCTCATTCTATTAGCGGCCGCAGCCGTTGCGGGGCCGCAAGGACCGGCCGCAAGCTATTCTGCTATTCTATTCCCTTACGGCCGGAGGCTCCGGCAGGCTCGCGCCAGAGGAAAGCCTTTGATCTAAAACGGCCGCAAGAGTTTTGGCCGTAAGAAATTCCTATTTGCAATTCAATTGCTCCGGGAAACCTCTCTGCAAGGCTAAAAGTGAGCCGCTGCTTACTTGCAGGAAAGAGATCCCGCTAGCACCAATTAAGCACATAAAATAGTTCAAATAAAGCCATCCTGCACTTTGAGAAGACTATAAAGTGATTTTAGGTGTTAGAAAAAATAGCACATAATTATCCTATACTCAAATCCGTAAAATATTTTATTTTTAATATCCGTAAAATATCCATGTAAAAAGTCCAGAGTGCTTGGAGCACCTCAGACCCGCCACGCCGCAGCCGGAAAATAAACAGTTAATTTGAACTCGGGTTTGGGCTGATGTGCAAGCTTGAGAGTGGGTTCCTTTTAATCCTCATGTCCCCCAATATGATCCCTAGCATTTACAGAGCTGTACAGTGCAGGCTTGAATTTATTTTTGAGTTTTTACAGCTTACGGCCGGTTCCAAGATATGCGGCCGGCCGTAAAAGGAGATCCTTGCGGGGCCGTATAATAGAATCGCGAGTTAACTGAACCCCCGCAAGGAATCGCAGCCTTACGGCCGATTTACGGCCGCTAATAGAATGAGGCCCTATGTAACTATGTAACTATGTAATTAATTGCGCAACAGTCTCAAGGCCACAAATCAGCAATAAAATATTTTTTTGTTATGATTTTACCATAAGTCTTTTCCAGCAGCCAAGGTCCCCAATATAAGCCGCATCTTAACTTTTCACGGTCAGAGTCTGGAAACAAAGTTCAGCTTTTATTCGGGCCAATACAGTATATAAATCATGTGTATGTTAATAAATACATTTGTCAATAAAAAAAATAAAAAAATAAGTGGAAGATATTAGATTAAAACCAATGGCTTACCAATGAAAACTTTTCATAAATAAATCACATTTATTTAATATATCTAGAATAGAATGCGTGACATTTACAGACTCCAACCTTATTATTCATATTTTCTATGTAGGTATTTGCATGTCTTTCACCAAGCATTAGTATTAGCTATACAAATAGCACAACAATTTAAGTTAATTATATATATATATATATATACGGTATATACTAGGAACTTGCCCTTTAAAAATGGCAGGATTAAAATTGTAAGGCTGGCAAGGCTGTTTGCCACACAATGTGAGGCTTTTTCTTCTCTGAGCACCTTTGACGCTTATTGCGCGCCTCTCCCTGTGTACTTAAACTTTCCTGCTTTGCACTGATCACCTTTAGCGCTCATCGTAATCCCCACGCTGAGCACCTTCGACGTTCATTGCTGGGCATTCAGCCTCTCCCGCTCGGGGTGCTCATCGTGAGCCCCGCAATGAGCATCTTCGGCACTCATCTCGTGGCTCACAATGAGCGCCTTTGGCGCTCATTGCAAGCCTTTTCTCCTGCCTACTGTATGGGCAACTCATTGCAGGTTTCGTTAACCTGCAAGTTTTGTGCTTGGGAATGCCATGTGTCTCTTTCCACCATCTCCCCCCTGTCCCTTCCCTGTGTGTTTGTCCTCTGTGTGTCTGCTGAAGGTTTGCATGTTACGCGCTTATTTTCAAAGTCCCGTGTGCCTGGCGTTGTTGGTATAAGTGTTACTGTCTTTGCCGTTGAGTATTTTCTCATTCCTGCGTGCCTGGCTTTGCTCAGCCTCGTTTTTATCCTGTTTCAGAATTTTTTTACGTTTTTCATCCGACATTTTTTTCCTCGCTTAGTTGATTTTGGATATATGAAAACCCCCAAATATGTCTCAAAATTGCTTGTAACCTCACTCCCAGGCTTCCTGGCTCTCCCCCTGTGCTGTCTGTGAGTGTGTTATTATATATATATATATATATATATATATATTATGGTTTTCTTTCCTTTTTTTTTTTTTAGAGTTACGCTACACAAGGTCGCAACTGCGTTACCAACATCGCAAATGTTCCGGACAGTCGCAATATATATATATATATATATATATATATATATATATATACAGTATATATATATATATATATATATATATATATATATATATATATATATATATATACATAGAATATTAATTAAGGATATAAAATCAACGCAACATCAACACAGTGCTTACCCACTGCTTGTTTCAATGCATCTTTATTCATATAGGCAGAAGAAACACACTGAAAAGTAATCAGTTTTAAAGAGGAAAAAACTTTTCCACACTTTTTCACCCTCTATTCAATGTTGCAAAGCACATATGCCAACTTTTGTGGTCCATTAAATACAATTACACAGTAGTATATAGAACATATTAACATTGTTAAAGTTTCACACCTCTTTTCTGATCTCTGACCTCTTAACTATCATCTCTTACCTTCTCCTACTTTACAATAATAATAACTTATATCTCAAAAACCTCAGAAACATATTATGCTCCCTCTATCATCCTATCCCTTATGTCAAACTCCCAAAAGAAACAATCTCTTCTCCATTATTTGTATGATTGTTATTACCAGCATTTGGGAGTTGGAGTTTCTTTCCCTCTGACCTTCTTTCAGACCCTTCATATGAGTTGTTGCCTTCCAACAGCTCACCTGATACAGCCAACTGGAAATGATTTTACTTGCATAACAGAGCTACTTATATAGTGGTCAGGCTTTATGATGTCATTCACTGTGACATGTGGTGATATCCACTGTGACATATGATGATTCCATCCACAGGGGAGCAGTATAAGGGCCCAAGGAGCTTGTGGGTGACAGTGTGGCCCAAAGGGCCTGGTGGCAGCATCATGCTGTGGGGATGTTTTTCAGCAGCCGGGACTGGGAAACTGGTCAGAGTTGAGAGAAAGATGGATGGTGCTAAATACAGTGATATACCTGAGCAAAACCTGTAACACTCTATGCATGATTTGAGGCTAGGATGGAGGTTCACCTTCCAGCAGGACAATGATCCCAAACAAACCGCTAAAGCAACACTTGAGTGGTTTAAGGGGAAACATGTAAATGTGTTGGAATGGTCTATAGTCAAATCTCAATCCAATAGAAAATCTGTGGTCAGACTTAAAGATTGCTGTTCACAAGCACAAACTATCCAACTTGAAGAAGCTGGAGCAGTTTTACAAGGAGGAATGGGCAAAAATCCCAGTGGTAAGATGTGGCAAGCTCATAGAGACTTATCCAAAGCAACTTGGAGCTGTGATTGCTGCAAATGGTGGCTCTACAAAGTATTGACTTTAGAGGGGTGGAATAGTTATGCACATTGACTTTTTTCTGTTATTTTGTCCTATTTGTTGTTTGCTTCACAATAAAAAAAAAAGTTGTGGGCATGTTCTGTAAATTAAATGATGCAAATCCTCAAACAATCCATGTTAATTCCAGGTTGTGAGGCAACAAAACCAAAAATTCCAAGGGGGGTGAATACTTTTGCAAGGCACTGTATGTCCATTGCCATTCTTCATCATGCAAGGGGCGAAGCACAGCCTTTTTTAAGCTTCGCTACACAGAGAGCAAAGTGTCCATCCCTGTTGTGTATGACTATGAATGTGATGTGACTATGTGCCACCAGTTCCTACCAGAGGTGTCTCCTCCTGTCCCACTAGGAGCTTCATCCGCATCATAAGGGAGCAAAATTAGAATCCAGAGGGTTAAAGTAAAGATATCCAGCGAAGTTGAAAGATAAAAAACAATTGTTTGTTGGATATAACATGGGTGTATTTAGGTTTTATACTGTTCTAGGTCCATTCAGACTTCTAGGGCCTTGCTATATCCCAAATCATTGGCTTATGTGGATTTATGTATATCAGAAAGGTAGGAATACTTACAGACAGAAATGTCAATACAAATGTCTGTGCCTTTGCAACCAATTCTCCGGTACTGCACCGGCACCTTCAGGCAGCCTGCTGCCCGTGAAAATGTGCTGCCCTAGGCTTTGTGGGCCTAGGCCTAAACACACCATGTATAAATAACTGTGTTTAATGTACCTTTAAACAAATTGTGCCTGCCCTTTTAAGGACTTGGGGGCTGCATATGAGAGTAAGGTGGGTTGCCAAAAACTGCCAATACAGTTAAAGCTACAGTTTATAATAAAGGTATCATATGTACAGGAAAATAGAAGTTATTTTTTATGGAATATATATATATTTATATATATATATATATATATATATAAATCTGAAAATGTGTTTGGGGCTGCACCCCAGTTATGAATAAACAGAGTTTAATTATTTAATGACAGATTCCCTTTAACTATCTGATTACATAAAACAGATTTGGAAAAATTGCCGTTAAATATGAAAATGCATCATTTATTTCATAAATTGATTCTGGATTGATATGGTTGCACAGTACATTTTTTTTCTCTGCTTTCACAGCTGTACAAACATACCTATTTCAAATACAGTCCAAAATTGTGGCTAACAGTTTAATTTGCCAGTAGCATTTAACACTTTGTCGTGAGCATAGTATGCTGTACATCTGTCTTTAATTTATTTAGTGAGTGAAAGAATATAACCATCCTGAAGGACTTTACTAAGTGAAATAAAATGTCAGTTTCTGTTTAGAAAGGTTTCACTTGACAAGATTTGTATAATGTATTTTAACCCCTTTGTGTATAAAACCTCTGAAAGCTAGCTAACGCTACATTTTATTCTGCTTTCTTACTGCTCATAAAAGCCAGTTGTATCACTGCATAACACACGGTTTCCTGAAATGGTTGATTGCTTTATGGGTTCCTGGAGACATGCAGGTTGCTTATTATTAAAGGGGCTGTTCCACCTAAAGTTAAGTTTCTTTTATATGAAAGTTTTTGAACTTGCTTAGTTTGCCAGGTTCTACTCTGTGGAGAAAATGTACTAACAGGACACGTGATTGGTCGGGATCAATCAATGTTAATTGTACACTAGCTCCAGTCAGGTCTCCATGAGATATATTAAATGGCTAGTAATATAATTAGGTCCTTGAGAGCCGTAGCAGTGTGTATCCACTCCCTATCCACCCCTTTACACATCGTGATCGGAGTAATGCATGTTATAGTGGTCGAGCATACGCAATGCTGTCCGTCAGTACAGAAGACCATATTGGTTAGAAATCCTTCAGTGGGTGGCAATATGTTAGTAATAACATGGTATATAAATAGTACATTTGTGTTCACATTTGAATGTCTAACACAAGTTAAAAAACTTGTTTCCTGCTCAGAATTCTGAGAAAGACAGTTGTTACACTGCATTCTGGGAAGCTGAGCAGGGACATGCAAATGTGCCCACAAATGCTTTGTTCTTCTATCCATAACCATTTTAAACATGGCTTCCTTTAAGCTTATGCCCGCTGCATAACACAGCTTTTATGCAAAGTCAAGGCTGGATTATACACAAGCTGTGAATCCTACCCACGGTTTGCCGTTTCAAGGTTACTACCTATCATCAGCGTGGGACGGGATCTCAGCTTGTGTAGTGAATATTTTGCGTAGGTAGTTCACCACAACAATCATTTAATATATGGTGGGCAAATTATATGACAACAAACCTGGAGAAATTATATCATGCCTTTGCATGATCATTTGCACTACATATTAATAAAATAGCTACCTAACGTGACCACACTACACTAATCCACAATCCCTATAAGTCATTTAACACCCTCTACACTCCCTATAAGCCCTTCAACAAATGGCGGTCATTGGACACACCTACCCCCAACGTTTTGTCTTTTGGAGTGGGGGGTACATTATTTTCATCATTACCCCTTTGGGGCCTCTAAGTATAACCATGGGCATCCTTATGGACCCCCAAGGCAACAAACATTAACAGAAAAAAAAATTACAAATAAACTAATAAAGTTAAAGTAAAAAAGAAAAGCTCTGAAAAATAAAACATTTAAGCCTTTTGGGGAAAATTATACTTAACCTCCCTTGGATGAACCTTGAGTGATGATTCATAATGCCCTTGTCATCAGTCTTCGGTCCTCAAAGATCATTGGGGTTGAAACATACAACGTTGAATATCAGCATCACAGGTAGTAAAAAGCAGGGTTGTGTGGAGGAGTTGGGTTTTTATGATAGCCTCAGATTACATGCCCATAACACGGAAATTAAACAACCCGTTCACAATAATTCAATGAGCTAGGTATATCATGGGAGAAGGGGCTTTAGTAAATCACACAATGAACTGAGAAGTTGTATTGTGGGTTAACATGAGTTTTCACAGACGTGTTAACACACGTGTTCCGCCATTATAAACCGATTGGCTTAGAAGAGCAAACACTAATCAATTTGTGACTGCGCCTAAAACTGCATACAGATAAACTGGGACTAATATATTTTGTTTGTGTCTCCTTGTCTTTTTGTGTCACCTTTAACATGCAGATTTCTTGTGGGAGTTTTTATAATGTTTACATGCATATTGGAATTTTTCTAACTGTATGCTTTAATATAAGTGCAATTTGGAGGAATATCCCCCTAAATTGATGTAAAACATCTACAGTAATGAGCAGAAACAGTGTTTTATAAGCTTGCCTAAAATGCATCATTAATAAATACAAGGTAAAAATCATTTACATTTTGGTGAGTCCATTTTTTAAGCTTGAACAGCCCACTTGATTTTTTTCAATCTGTTTTTAGAATGCTACCTACCAATAAAAAGCAGGTCTTAGATGTTTACTGCATAAACTATAGCTCAAAGTTTCCTTTATATTTGTGTCTGCTTTTAAAATATCCCTTTTTGTTAACTGTTATGTTAAAGGCATATCTAAATTTCCTGGATTACAATTTTTTTTGCATGAAAAAATACAAAAATAAACATTTACAAACTCACCCTGATGTTTGCTAAATCTTTTTAGTTTGTATGCTGCAGCTTTTGTTTGACACCCCTAAAAATCCCTGCTAAGATTAGCATAACATTCATAATTGTTTTGGCCAATCAGGAGAAGGCAGAGGTTAGCTGAAACATTTGTATCAAACTCTGGGGTTCCTGTGTTTCCTTGTGCTGTGATTCAGCTGACCCCACCCAACCATGTGATTCCATCCCGCAACAGTACTTCCTTTGGTCTTTACCAGAAAGGTCAAACACTGTGTCTGGCTGCCTCTCCTCTGTGTATTTGGCAATGTAAGCTCTGTGTGGGTGTGCAAAGCTGGATTTTACTTTCCTGTCTATACCTTTGTAAGTGGACTGAGCTTTTCTATATAACACATATTTTTCTGATAATCACTGCCTGTTTCTTACCAAACATTTGAAACCCAAGAAACTTATTTATACCTTTAAAGGTTATAATTTCTTATTTTTGTGTTTGTCGCATTATTGATTATGCACACAAATAAGCACCTTTATTTCTTTGTCACTGAGGTATTATATTTCTGTTAAATACCTTTCCCACCTCTATCAAATCTGAGTACGTATGACATTTTAAAAAAAGTTGTATGTTTTAAGAGTGTAGGATAAACAATTAAATACATATTTGTCTCAGAGTGCTTTGTTTCATTTTTATTTCAATCTTTATATAAAAAGGCCAACAGTTTATGTTGGTTTTTATGTTCTCATTACTAGGCCATAAAAGGTACTGACCCATTAATAAAAAATATTATTTCAACATAGTAATGGTGTTGTAAGTCTAAATAACCATAACATATATTTTGTAAAATTTCAATTAATTTGAAAAAAAGGCAATAAGGCTCTAGAAAGCATAGTTTAAAAAAAAATACAGTGCTTCTCAAAAGTATTCACCCCCCTTGACATTTTTTGTGTTTTGTTGCCTCACAACCTGGAATTAACATGGATTGTTTTAGAATTTGCATCATTTAATTTACAGAACATGCCCACAGCTTTGAAGACAGAAAAAGTCAATGTGCATAACTATTCAGCCCCCTAAAGTCAATACTTTGTAGAGCCACCTTTTGCAGCAATCACAGCTCCAAGTTGCTTTGGATAAGTCTCTATGAGCTTACCACATCTTACCACTGGGATTTTTGCCCATTCCTCCTTGCAAAACTTCTCCAGCTCCTTCAAGTTGGATGGTTTGCGCTTCTGAACAGGAATCTTTAAGTCTGACCACAGATTTTCTATTGGATTGAGGTCTGGGCTTTGACTAGGCCATTTCAACACATTTACATGTTTTCCCTTAAACTACTCAAGTGTTGCTTTAGCAGTGTGTTTGGGGTCCTGCTGGAAGGTGAACATCCGTCCTAGCCTCAAATCACGCACAGAGTGGAACAGGTTTTTCTCAAGAATATCCCTGTATTTAGTACCATCCATCTTCCCTCCACCTCTGACCAGTTTCCCAGTCCCGGCTGACTATGTTTCACTGTGGGGATGGTGTTCTTTGGGTGATGTGATGTGTTGGGTTTACTCCAGACATAGCGTTTTCTTTGATGGCCGAAAAGTTCAATTTTAGTCTCATCAGACCAGAGCACTTTCCTCCATACATTTTGGGAGTCCCCCTCATGCCTTTTTGCAAACCCAAAAAGGTACCATTTTCTTTTTTGCTGAAAGTAATGGCTTTCTTCTGGCCACTCTGCCATAAAACCCAACTCTATGGAGCGTACGGCTTATTGTTGTCCTATGTACAGATACTCCAGTGCAGCTGCCTCTCTGATTAATGCCCTCCTTGCCCGGTCCGTGAGTTTTGGTCGGCGTCCGTTTCTTGGCAGGTTTGCTGTTGTGCCATGTTTTTTCCATTTGGTTACGATAGATTTGATGGTGCTCCTGGGGATCATGAAAGATTTCGATATTTTTTTATAACCTAACCCTGACTTGTACTTCTCAACAACATTGTCCCTCACTTGTTTGGAGAGTTCCTTGGTCTTCATGGCAGTGTTTGGTTAGTGGTGCCTCTTGCTTACGTGTTGCAGCCTCTGAGGCCTTTCAAAAAAGGTGTGTATATGTAATGACAGATCATGTGACACTTAGATTACACACAGGTGGATGTCATTTCACTAATTATGTGACTGAAGGTAATTGGTTGCACCAGAGCTTTTTATGGGCTTCATAACAAAGGGGGTGAATACATACGCACATGCCAATTTTCTGTTTTCTATTTCTAAAAAATAGTTTTATGTATATATTTTTCTCATTTCACATCACCAATTTAGACTATTGTGTTCTGATCCATCACATAAAATCCAGATTAACAAAACATTGAACGTAAGGCTGTAATGTAACAGAATAGGAATACTTTTGCAAGGCACTGTATGCTGGGGTTGAGTTATATGACGTCTCCTCCTATCCATGTGCTACATCATCATCTGGTGATGTGAAAGTTCCATTCAATTTGTTTTATTATGTACTGTGCAGGTTTCTACTTAGTAAACATAGATTAAACAGATTAGGCCTTCTGCTGCTTTTATTATTATATGTAATTTATTAATATTTTACAAATAAAAATAAGCTTGCTTATTATAGGCTAAATGTGCAGAGATGTTAACTTACCATTTATCTGACACCTTATAGATGAACACTATATATTATTAATTACTAGTGACTTGCCCGTCAAAAAATGATGTCAATAAAATTGTATGCGCTTGGTGGTGTTTTGCGTGTTTAGGGTCCTGTAGCCTCGTTTTTGTTTTTTCCGGTGGCCATTTTTTCTCTCGCTTAGGGGATTTTCGTGTGTCTTAAATCTGGAATTTGTACTTAAACTGAGGTGTAACTACACTTGCAGAGGTCCTGGGTGCCCCCTCTTGCTGTGGGTAAGCTTTTTATTTATTTATTGTGTGTATTTATTGTGTTTTTAATGTTTTCATGTGCGTGCGGTTCGGGCGTTAAGGTCGTATTTTTGTGAGGTTGTAATGTTTTTTTTCTAAGTCCCGCGGCTCATATTTTTTGATGGTAAGTCCATACATTTTCCGTTGTAAGTACCGCCAGGCGTGGGAGCCTCCACCTCCGCAAATGCGGCCCCTTGATTGCGGTCCTAAAGTCGTAGGGGGTCGTAGGGATGAGCCTACGGCGCTCATCTCCACCAGAGCAAGGATCGCCTTTGGTGCTCCTTGCCAGCAACTGCGGCCCTCACTTGGCGAGGGCCGAAGTTGCGGCGGGCAAGCGTTAGCAGCAACGCGCATGCTCACAACTATATATGTGATGTCATAAAGGATACAAGATAAATAAATCTTTATTTTACTGTATTTATTGCCTCATAGTTTTGTAATGCAATATGAAAAATAAACATACATTGAACAAAAACTACATGCAGCGTAGAACAATGCACTGACAACACTTTCTAGTAACAATAATGATAATTTTTAATGGGACAAAGCTTACCAGTGCATTTTCCTGGAATAAATAACTTCCTTGGAAGGATTACGGGAAATAAACACAATAAACATTTCCCATTCAATGAAAAACAAAACTGAGATTTTTTTTTTTTTTTTTTCAAACAAGGGGTCAAATGGTTGAACACGACATGCAGTAATAATTTCATTAAAATATTGGGAAATTTTAGCTTGCAATAGGAAAATTAGTTTGGCATGGAGTCAAATGCTCTGTGTGGAAGCATTCACCCAATTAAAGTTTTAACAGCTGCTTAAGATTTTTTTTTTTCAATGGGGAAACAATTATTGGGCACCATTTTATACAATTAGTAGAGCATAAAACTTGTAGTGTGTCTAATTAAATGTTTAAAACTATTGACATCACATAGCTACTGTTGAAGTAAATGAGGTGGAAAATGATTACAATTCTGCCATTGGTAAATTACTTGACAATACATTCAAAGACTCATTTGATAAGATGAATTCAATCCTGATTTGGGTGATGAGCTGTCATGACCTTTTCACACCCTACAGGTATGTGGAGTGTCTGCCCGGTTAACCTCTAGAGTGAGTATGAAGAAAACAGCAAAAAAACGAACCGTTTCACATTTCTCTTCTACACTTTGAGAGACATGTATTGTTCACACTATTGGATTCTTACAAAAACAACTCCTACCTTCATTGGCAACGACTGGTGCAGAAAGGTGCCTTTTATGACATGTTAAAAAAATGTGACTTGTTTAGTGTGATTAAAATATCTTTTATAAAAGCAAATGTTTTAGGGATCTAATAACAAGTTAATGGGGACACATGCAATCTCTAGTCAATATATTTTATTGTCTGGTATAATCTTCAGTGTTTTTTTATGTGTAAAACCAATTATTCTTGTTTGTACTTAACACCTTTACTGCTGAGCACGTTATTATCCCTTTATGGAGCGTATTTAATCTTTTACTTGCTGTTTACAATTAAATGTCTGTTACAATTAAATGTCTGTTTCAGTGATTTTTCTATAGGGATATTGTTATTGTCGGGGGGTTTTCAGCAGGCCCTATTAAAAAATTAGTTTGTTAATACCACTTTAAGATGCAAAATTCAGTGTATCAAAAAACAGTTGTTTTTATCAAACATAAAGAATTAAACAAACATCTGCGAGATGTTGGAGAGAATGTGGTCATATAGGAACATACTACCATTTGGGGTGGAAATGCCCAAAAATTATAGACCTCTGGGAGAGATGTACAACTAAAATTTTAGAAATAACTAAAATCAGATTGAATCAACCCCGGAAGTAATCTTATTACATCTATTCCCCCTTAAGAAATTAAGATAACTAAAAAAAAATGAATATTAATATCCTGATGGTGACAAAAACAGCATTTATTAGAAATTGGAAATCAAAACAAAGACCAAATTGGTCAGAAAGGAGAGGGTGGGAGCCACAAGGAGGGAGAGACACAATGGGAGGGGGAGAAAGAGACACAAGGGGAGGGGAGGGATAGAGAGATGGGGTGGAGAAAGAGCCACAAGGGGAAGAGGAGAGAGACACAAGTGGGAAGAGAGACACAAGGGGAGGGACAGAATCATGGGGGAGAGAGACATGGGAGGGGGAGAAGAGGGCACATATTATATCATACTGTCATTTATGACGGGCAAATAACTAGTATCAATATATATTTGAAATATGAAACTTAATATATATTTGAAATTTGAAACCTTATGTATTCCTTGTAAAATCTTACAAATAATTGTTAAAAATTGATTGAATGTCTCGCTATGGTTGTATGTATTTTTTTTATGTTTTTGTATGTTTATAATATACAAATAAAAAAAAAAAGAGTTGTTTTTATCAAAAGTCTTATAAAGTAAACAAAATATATGTGAGGCATTATTATTCACTACATTTAATGCATCTTTCCTGTTATGTGCCTGCCAATATTTTGGTTTATTTCAGAGTTTTGGTTTGTATATAAAATGACACTTTAGATAGCAAATACCTTCCTAACCAAAACAAATAGGAGACCGATAACAGGAAAGATAAGTGTCAGGCAGATAACAGGAAATTTACCCCAATGTAACTTATTTGCTAGGGGACACTCCATGTGTCTTGTAATTAGGAGCTCCCATAAAACAGTACCTACAATAGTGCTAAACTATTACATGATCGCCATTACTAAAGGTATTTTATGATTAAAGTATAGGTTTTGGTGTTTTCCCGGCTGTGACTTGGGTTCAATTCCAGTGAGGGAACCAAGAGGTCACAGCACCCTGAAGCCGTACAGGGTTGGTCCTGGTCAGTACATGGATGGGAGACCACTTAGGAATACCAGGAGCTGTATGCTGTGGCCCAATGGAGAAGGAACTGGCCACCCACTCCAGTATCTCTACCATGAATACCAAGTGGATCAGCATGGTGTGTGGCAGTCCATGAGGTCATGGAGAGTTGGATACTAAAGCATATCCATATATTAATGAGAGGTCTCCCTGCCATGCAGCCCTATTAAATTAGAAGCCCGTAGCAGCATTGGGAAGCTTGCAAGAGCTTGAAATTTGGCAGAGTTACATAGCTATTAAATTAGAACGGTCTGCGAGTTCCAAGCTTGAGATGCAAAACCGTAAAACAATTTTTGAACGTTGGATGCCCGGCCGTGAACATGATCAATTAGTGAAACCCGTAGTTACGGGTTTAGATGAAGCCAATGGAAACAACGATCGTCATCATTGCGTCAGAAAGATTGAGTTTGGATTTCAAAGTCTTACGGGGTTCAATTATGAGTCATATTCCAGATATGATGCAATATTGATAAGGCCGTAAATATTCTATTCTATTACATGCGAGTTCCATTATATGTATTAACACATTGATTGCCGAGGCTCGATATAACATGGAAATTACTATTAATTATTAAAAAAAAATCACATATAACTTGCAGATTGGCAGTGACTTGCTTTATGGGGCAGATTTAATAGCCATAAGTCTTACTGGCTACATTACGGGCTTCGGTTTTACACGTAGAGGGAATTTAACAGGGCTGAAGGTGAAATAGGAAACATATTACTGAATACTGAAAGAGGCTGAGATGTTTTTGTTGCATCATGGTCCCAGTAAACTTCATCCAATTTTAGCCAAAGTCACTTTACAGATGAATAAAATATAAGTACTAAAATGTATCTAATTAAAAAGTACAAAATAATCTATTTTTTTGGTGATCAATATAACTGATTTTGGAATGAATTACTTACACATATATACTTTTACCTTATTATAATTAAGGTATTCCATATTAAAATGATTTAATACCACTCAAACTACTGTAAGCCTTACACTTCTTGCAGAGTTATGATCCCAAAGCCTTTGTTGAGTTGTTTTGCTAAGGTCTCTACAGCAAGCAGCCCTTGAGGAATGTGAATCTGAAGGCTAAATTCATAAATTAATTTTGTTCTATGTTTGCTGATGTTCACTGTCTTTCCTTCGCTTGCTTTGTATTAACTGGCACCTCAGATTTTGTACTAATTAAAGGGGGTTACAAGGGCAGGCGGCGCCATTCTATTTTGATAATCCTTGTGCAACGTCTGTATAATCTTTTTGTTTAATTAAAATGAGTGCATAATAGGGGTGCATGAACTTTCAACAGCTTTGTTCCAGCAAGAGTTCACTGGTCAGGGAAAGTTGTGCAATTATAGCACACAGCACCCTTAATACTGTTATATATTCACGCCTCGGCACACCGCTTTATAGAGGCCAGATATTTACTGTATACTTATCTATTCTAGGAAACCACTTACATTATTCTGAAAAAGCCTTTTATTATTGTGCTATAAACATTTACGAACACTTTATACAAGCCTTGACTTATCAGTGTAGCAATAATATGATGTTTCTGGAAGTTTTAGATACAAGGTCAACATAATTTCAACATTTAATAACATACAAAATGATTCAGTAAAATATACATAGTCTATAAAACAAAATTATGCCGTTAAAATGTAGATTTTCTTTATAATGTTATCCGGTATTAATATTAAGTAATGTATAAATAATTGTTGCTTTACATAGTAAAAAAACAATTTAAAGATTATTTAGTAGGAAGTCTTTCTCAGTCCTCCCACACGAATGGGGTGAAGAAACAAGAGGGCTAGACTTGGCCATAATCTGGGGAGTTTAGCGCAGCATTGATGGTTACATTTGTTTCTTTGGCTTTGTATACTATGGATGTATAGTCCTGCCCTATTGTTGTTTTTCATGTGTCTTGAAGTGAGATGCACCACCTACATCAAGATCAGTGGCTCCCAATCTTTTTATTCACTAAGGACCATTTGAAAATTGCTGAGAGTCCTTTGGGACGCTTAAAAGCTTTGAAAACCACTTAATAATGTGCTGTTTGTTGTTTATTAATTGGAATGCATTTTGCTCTATTGCAGTGTAGCATGCCCATATTATAATATTAAGGAACTTCTGTGCATTTTGTATTAATGTTTTATTAAATACATTATGTATGTTTCATAATGTTTATAATACCATTTGTTACATGGACCTGTTTGTGAATCTCTGATTTATATCATGATTAAAGTACATTTTTAAAACATCTATTCACTTTTTAAAATGCTGTTTCCCTGCTGCCAAATACTTACTAGTAAACTGAAAATATATTCATACTTTAGGTTCAGCTCTGGGAATGTAGTTACCTAAAGTTAAAATAATCTTTTCTTTGTCATCGCTTTTGTAAGATGGCCACATTTAATGAGACGAAGAAAAGCCTCTTGGAATTTTATGCATGGGTAAGTCTGCTTTTCCAGTATATAGTAAAAGCATTTCTTGCATTCTGTCAGGGTGTGCTATGTACATGCTTTACCAAGACATCTGAAGAACAAACAATTAAAGTGTAATAATCCACTGGAATAATCAGTTCACTGTATTCTTCCATGATGGCAACTTCCACTGTAAATTTGGTTATTGAAAAGGAAACACACATTTCCTTATTAGCAGTAGTCAGGCCAAGTTTTCAACATCTGCATACATACCTTTCTTTAATTCATTTGTATTATGGCAGCCTTTGATTGGGACCAGTGATTCCCAAACTTTTTTTTTCTTGAACAATTTAAATGTTTACATGAGTCTTAGCAGACCCAAGAGTCATCAGCCAAGGGTCTTCACGGATCTTATTGTGAATGTCCTGCGTACTTCTTAACAGTTATAATGCTCTGTTATAGATCTAGCATTTAGGCACAACAGTACTGTTTTTATGTGTTTGTGTTAATTTTCTAAGTTTTGTTTCATATTTTTTGTAAGTCTAGTTGTACTGTAGACCACCTGAATGAAGTTCACAGTCCATTGATGGTCCCTAGAGTAGGAACAGTCTGCTTAATATGTTAGCATAGTAATGTAGTGGTTCTCCAGGAAATCTCCTACAGTTCTCCAAACCTTTATCCTTTAGTACATAAAGTACCATGAGTCTTAGCTTTAACCGAGGACGTTCTTTTTTGGAGCTGTGGAGTCTGTGTCTGATGAGGCAAGAGAGCTCACTAAAGGAAAATTTATCTTGCTCTTTGTTTGGAAATGGACTCTATATAGGGTGGTAGCTGAGTCTTCTCCAACCACTAAGAAGGTTTTCATTTACATGAGATGACACATATAGAAACTTAGTTAAGAATTTATGGAAACTTTTTATAATTTATTGCCTTTATAGCCACCTCCACTTTCCGACAACCAGAGGAACCAAGAGCTTTCTTACCACATGCACTGTGTGAATGATGTCACCACCACAGATACCTTGTCTACATCTCCTATATCTCAAAAACTAAGGTGCATAGATTCAGATCTGTGTTTGTGCATTTATTAATGTCCAGTGCTCAATAAGCTGTTGTTAAATTTCCCCTACTTCATGGTATATATCATTGCAGACTATCACCCCTCCATGTCTTTGCCTCCTCAATACTTATATGGTACTAAATATAGGTGGAAAATATGCATAATTTATGTATTAACCAAATATCAAGCTAAACTCTACAGGAGTGGTAAACTTTGTTAGCTGTAGATGCTGAAAATAGACTAGAATTTCAGGATTTCTCTGGGGATCACAGGTGAGCAAGTGATTAATCCACCTGTGCAGAGTGGGAAGATATTGGCATCCTGACCTGTGTTCAGCATTCTCAGACTAATATTGCTTACATGTTGAACTTTATTGTAATAATACATTTCAATAAAAATAATATATTAGATTTCTATATCTATCTGGGCAAGATATTAAAATTTTGGAGACATCTTGGTAAACCTGCACCACAGGATAACATTGTAATGGAGAGGATCTCCAATATTATACAGAACTTCTAACAATACATGTACATGTAGACCTCCATTTTGAGATTAACTGAATTAATTTTATTCAAGCTTTCCCAAAAAACATGAAGTGATAATCAAAAATGTAGCACATTTTGGTAAGAACTTGGGTACTGAGGCATAAATGATTTGTTATCAGCACTTTGCTTAATGATGCCTTTTCATGTCAGCCCATTTATAAGATGGATACTGGATACCATGGACGCTCAGTGGAGCCTTTCAGCAGTCTTACCATAACTCTAACCTTTACTACATTCTGTTCTCACGTACAGCACATCTTGTTAATGTGAGGGTGGAATGCCACCTTTTATAAATTAGTTTGTATTACCATGTTTGTTTAGCCCCAGTATGTTTTAACCATTATCAAGTTCGCTACCATGGCTTATTTTATTATTAGCAAGTAAGTTAATCTGCTGCTATTGATAGAACAGCTTAATGACCATCCACCTCTATACACTGTCTTTGCTGTTATTACTTGGGAAATAGTGCTATATTACTTAACTATTTGGTTTACACTATTATTGTGAACCACTTGTGTAAATGGTTGTGTGTAAAGAATCATTATGCATGTAGTGCACAGAAAATTATTTTTCGATTTGTACACATGGTAATTCCCTCGGATAATATTATAGCGGCTTGTAATGTGAGTCATGATAGAGATCGTCTTATAATCATGGCAAAGACCTTTTAATACGTTTATATATATATATATATATATATATATATATATATATATATATATATAGTAATTTGATTATTGGCAAGTTACCTTTTTAGCAATAAATATTAGTTTAACATTAAAAGGTGTGTAAGCATTGAGCCCAACATTTAATGAAGAAACTTTTAATCTCTGAACAGTATCTTTGTATATAGAAAGTTTCTATCTTGACAGACTTGAGCACTAATAACATTTCTACTAAACTGTGTATGAAGAGGTGGGGGGGGGAGAAAAGGAATGGGGTTTTCTTAAATCATTAGAGTTACTGCTATTTGCAAGTATCACTTCAAGCCCTGATCCTGCAGAAATGTAAATATCCCTCTCACTCATTCAGCATTCACTAAAGTAACATGGATGGCCCCATAGTCTAGCAGAGGCATCAAATTATTTTTCAGAAACCTTGTTTTATGACACTTACTAATAAAAGAGCTTTGTGGCAATTAGGATATGGTGCTGTACATAATTTATGGGTTTTACATTTATATTTATTTATTTTGTTTAGAAAATAATGAACAGTACAATGTACAGTTTGTTTTTAATGCTCTGAAAATAAACCCAGCATTTTGGGGGTGACATATATACTTAAAATAAGTCTAGAAGGACACCAAACAATATATAGATAACTAGAGGTATATAGATTATTGATTAATATTTATTCTCAAACATGTAAATAGTTGTGTTATATGATGAAACCAGTCAGTTGCAGTTATTGTTTATTTGGTAAACATCATGCATAATCTAATATATTTAGGAAACCAACATGAATTTTGCGTGAATTAAGCGTAAATGGATGGCTGTAGAGTGCAATGCATTACTAACCTTTATACAGCTGTAGGGATCTATGAAGTATGACTGTGGAATGTTTGGAAGCAGGAGACCTCATTTGGCTAAACAATTGTTAATACACATTATATATAACATGTGGTTGGCATGGATTCTTAAACATAAGCAACATTTGGTTTAATCCTATGAAATGCTGGGAGTTTAATTTTCATGAGAGTCCAGTTTATAAGAAGCACATTTATGTTGTACTCAAACCATGTGCAGCTTTAAAGGGAAAAAGAGTCAAAAATAGAGGAACCAGTGTCCTAAAGGAAGTAAAATCTTTTAAACCCTTCGCGGCACATTGTAATTTGGGGACGTCTCCCAGTCGTACTTCGTAGGAGGTGTTCCTGTATTGTACAGATCGGACCAGTAGAGAATAAAGCACTGGTGGTGACGCTGCAATGGTGCGACGGGATGAGCCCCTGTATATATATATATGCTGTATATGTATATATATATATATATATATATATATATATAAATATATATATATATATATATATATATATATATATATATATATATAAAATCTATGTATATATATTCTACAGAAAAGTATATATATATATTGGATTTATATTTGGAAAAAATACTCACTATACTTTTCTGTAGTCCATTTTTTTTTAAGTTCAATAAGAAAGCTGTTATTTGTATTTTGAATAGTGGCATTTTGCCATTACAAGTGCTATTCATAAGCTAAGTACCATACAAATTGTATACATACCTTACGGAAAAATCACTGAAATTTCATTGAAACAGCAAGAATTATGTCAACGTTATCTCAACACAGGATAAGAAGAAACTCAGCAGAGAAAGGGTAATGCTAGAAATACAATAAACAAGTCAGGTTTAAATCCTTGCTTCACCCCTGCAAGTCCTTCTTTAAAAAAACAAATCCGTTAGAACGCCATCCTATCACTTGTCATATTCTATTCATAGTCAAAACCAGTTTCATAAAACCAGCAAAGAATGCTTTAAATAATACATTTCTGGAGCACTGAATCATTCTTTTAGGACTGCACATGCTAATAAAACATGTTATACATTTCAGGTCAGCGCATTGTTATATTGTTATATGGAGAATGTCACATTGTCCTTTTTGTAGGGCATGTCGATATTCTTCTGACAACAGCTGCGAGTCACCTGGTTATAATGATGAAAGGGTTGTCACCATGTGAACAACTGGGACAGGGATCATTTATTTTTTCTACTTTCATTAACACCCAGGTTGCTCTTTGTATCCACATCGCTTAGTATTTTCTCACCTGTCCATGCATGGTTATGATCACATGAATACTGTTGTTATTCTTTAAATAGTCATGTAAATTATTTTAAATGTATGTTACTGAAGATTTTATGTTTCCAGTAATGTATTATGAATGCATACACAATACTATAAGCTGAGAAAATGAAACGACTACAGTAGGTTGGAAAAAAACGCATATATTTAGCAAACATGCAATCATTTTTAGAAGTTTTTTTTTACTTTTAGCAAACTCTCAGCCCCATTAAATTCCCCTAACGAGTAAAACCGTTGCTCGTAATGTAGCCTGTAAGACTTACGGATATTAAATTGGTCCCGTAAAGCAAGCCTCTGCTGATCTGCGGGTTATCTGCAAAAAATGCCTACTGGACATGGAACGTGAAACTTTGTGGCCACAAATCCTTTTGTTCTGTCAAGCCCGTAACTGCTGTGTTTACAATTTAGCTATTAAATTGCGTCAAATTCACTGGCGTTCAACCCCATAACACGCAAATAGAGCCAACAAGCCAACTGGAGAGGACCCGCAAGGGGGGGTAAAGTCCAATCTGTAGCATTTTAAGTGTACATATACACACACTACTATACATATAATAAAAGGGAAAGTGATGTTCGGTATTAGAATTAATAGCACAACATTCTCAAGCTGTGTAATTTCCATATTATATGGATCCCTGCAATCAATGTGTTAATACATATAATGGAACTCGCATGTAATAAAATGGGTTTGACTAATTGATTACTTTCATCCAACATTCAACAAATGGTTTACGGGTTTGCGTCTCAAGCCCGTAACTCGCATCTCGCTCTAATTTAATAGCTATGTAACTCAGGCAAATTTCAAGCCCGTAGTCATTGCGGGTCTCATGTTGCACTTATGGGCTTCAAATTGAATGTGGCTGTCTGTGTCTAAAACCATCCATGTTGTCTTTAACATTACTCCTGGCTCGGTGCCTAAGGAAGTGTGCTCTGCTAAAAACTGTACCTGTCGTAGAGAGGATAGTGAAAAAATAGGGCGGCATTTATTGTCTTGTTTATTTAGACCATTTTCTGCCTTAAACCCACACAAACTCAAAAACACACTTAAAACAGCAAATCATTCCTTCACAGCTCTGTGATACTGATAGTTAAACTACAGTGGTGCTTTAAGATGCTTTTTAAAAGAATAAGAAGGATTGATCTTTCATCAGAAGAGAAGTTTTTTGAATGATGGAGAATGAATCCTTTTGGAAGGCCTTTTATAGTACTGTGTATTAGGGCCTAGTGGTTGTAGTTGTTACAAAAATACTTATTGGAATTTCCAAGTTTTTACAAATTTGTTTCTCTTTCCTTAGAAAAAAGATGAATCTTCAGACTTTATGTAGATCATTGGAACATGCTTGTCTGCTCTTTCTTCTTGTAAACAGAACCAGACTGAGGGTGTTTTCAGATTGTGCTATGAGGACACATGTACTTTCTCTCAACATAGCACTACTCTACTTTAAAGTCTCCATGCTGGAGAATTTAAAGCAAGATATTTTTAGAAATATTTATTTGCTAGCAGCTATTGAATATTATATCTATCTTTTATCATTTATACATTGAGGAAGCCTGTAAGATTGGACGAAACGCATCTGTTTTTATTTTTAATTAGTCTATTTGTTTTATTTTTTATCTGTATTTTTCTAGTGTAGTTTAGACACTCTGTAAGTAGTTTTTGATGTGCAGAATAAAACACTGATTTTTCAGGATAATTACTCCTATAAGTGTTGGTCATTATTGATTCAGGCCCAAGCATCGAAATACCTCATATATGCACACAATACCTCAAGGGGACTATAGAGATCAAATATGTATTCATCCAACCCAAATCATTTAGTTTATCAAGTTTAGAGAAATAAATAGGAAACCCTTTCTCTTTTCCCCTTACAGAAACATCAAGAAGACTTTTAATCAAGTTACTTACATATGACCACTTTTTCCTTCATTCCTAAACAAAGCCATATCTGTTTTCTACTGGTTTATATAACTGCTTATATTTAAATCTCTAAATAAATTAGAAGTGTGATATATACATAACAAATCTGCAATTATAATCTGATTATTTTATTATAGAGAGGAAAATACATTTAAAGGACGTGACACCCAAAGTTTTTTTATATTAAAGAGCACTCTTAGAGGAAATGAACTATCTTTTGAAACGTTATGCAACTTGCCTAGTTTGCCAGTTACTGCTCCATGTACATGAAGAATGGAAGCTGTCACTTTTCTATCACTGACACTTAGAATGCTTAACTATTTGGGTCAAAAATCAATCAAGCTACAGCTACTAATCTCTGACAGTTACATTATTTTTCTGTATTTTTCTGAAACTCAGCATACAGACAAAAGCAATGCTATAACTTTTACTCATACTAATTATTTGAACGTAGATGTGTGCAACTTGTGGTTAGGTAAAATGTTCAAATTTAACAAGGGAAACGTGCATATTTGTTTTTACTCAGCTAGTAAGATGTCTAGCTGCCCCTCAGAGGAGGGCTCTCAATTATATTTTTACTGATCGTTATGATACTAGTACAAGCTGTATACTGATGATAAATCAGTGCGCCACTGGTCAGTGTGACATTAGTATATACTATATATAGGTCAGTGTGGCGTACCAGACCTCAGTGTGATACATTACACAGGCCCTCATTCAATTGCAATTTGGCCAATTGAATAGGGGTCTAAATAAGCACATAACATATTTTTTTAAAGAAGTTTTTACTTAGTAAACTTCTATCCAAAAACAAGGTTTTCACTAACTAAAAACTTATTTTAAAAAAATATGTTATGTGCTTATTTAGAGCACTATTCAATTGGCCAAATCGCAATTTAATGAGGGCCACAGTGTTTTCAATAGGAGGAAATAGGTGGCATCCCAGTGCTATGCTGCTGATAATAAAACATGACAGAAACAAACTATAGAAGCTCTTGTTTCTCTTTGGCATTATATAGTGCGACAGTTCAGTGGGTGATAACTTGACAAAGAAAACAAAAGGTGAATGTCAAATCCATGAAGCAGAAACCAGCGGATTACGATGGTCACCTATATTTTTAAAATATATATATATATATATATATATATATATATTCACTCTTTATTAAGATTTTTGTACAACCAGTTTGTACCTTCAATTTCCCTTCCTCAAAACTACGTGCATTGTGTGGCCCTCATTCAATTGCAATTTGGCCAATTGAATAGGGCTCTAAATAAGCACATAACATATTTTTATTTAGAGCCCTATTCAATTTGCCAAATCGCAATTGAATGAGGCCCTGTGTGTGCTGCAGATTCCCAAATCACAAGCACCTTTCAAGTGTCTATATAATGTAATTGATGGGAAAAAAAGGTTAGCTTTTTCCTTTGGCTTTTTCAGACATTATATCCCCAAAGGCGAAAAGATGAAATGTATTATTACAGTTAGCAAAGTATAAAAGCATTTTGAAAGAGCTTATAATTCCCAGCTTTTCCTCTCCATTAGCTGAACTGCAGATAACACCCCACGTAAGTAAACACTTTGCAGGGTTTACATTTCTGCATTTATAAACAATATAATGAAAAGCTCAACAAATTAAATAGTTCTACCATCTACATTTGATTATGATTGCTGTACGTGATGGTGCAGTGTCCGTTGGTCCATTTACATAATTTGCATAATTTGCATAATGATATATAGTATACGTGACTTATAGAACTTTTAGGCATTATTTTGTGTAGCCATGTGTGTGTTCTGCAGAACGATTTGTGCCAATTGCTTTAAACGCTCCTAAACTTTTTAACAGATGGGTCTCAGCACATGATGGATATTGACTGAATTTAGTGATCATGTGGCTGATTTTATACAACACTAATGTATGTTGGCAATAACTTAGCTTTTGATTGAAGCATTAAAAACTAGAAAAAAATATTTATTGAAAGACTAAGTGGGCCAAGTGGCTCTTATCTGCTGTCAATTATTCAGTTTCTCTCTTTGAGGAATGAGTCATATTCATCTGTTGTGTCTGCTATTCTTCCACTTTAACATGCATATGGATGTCAGATATTAGTCATGGTAACTCGTAAGTTATTTTATAATTTGATAGCAGTGCTTGGCATGTTGTGCCTTTTCAGTGCCCATTTGCTACATTGTAATTGCAAATTAAATTATAATTAATATTCATTAAATTATCTAGTTAAACCATGTGTTTAGGGAGTAACTACACTTCATAACACAAAATATATCCACTAGTATATTAACCATTTTTTGCTGTCTATCTGTATATTAAGCATATACTTCATATACAGTATCATGCGCCCATTGTTATCAATACATGCAATTAGAAATATAGCAGAGACTCTGTAATATGCATGCTTCCATGGTCCAAATTAACCATAAGTTGCATATAAAACATATCCATAGCATGCAACCAACCAGAGTTCCATTGAATTGTTTGGCAGGAATGGACCAAGTGACCTCCCTAAACACCCTTATTGCCCAATTATTATATTAAATTTTTTCACTTGACAAATTCCACTTTTGGTGAGCTCTCATCATGCTGAATGAAGTCCTCTGCTATTGGTGGTTAAACCCACCAAATATAGCCTGAATCATTCAGCAATAGTTAAAGAGAAATGTATGGGATACTTGCACATCGGTGTAGTATCCCCCCAGATTTTTCTATGTTTGTATGTATGTATATAAAAGCTATTTTACGGCTGTATTCCTCACAGAATTATTCTGGCACCTACACCACTGGATACTTGCGTGGCTCTGTTTCCATTCTGAGCCTCCTCACATCCCTACCTCAGGCTGGGATGCATCTGAGAGTTAGATTGTTATCACCATACAGCCTCCTAATATTGGCACAACTGTGCCTCTCCACTAACAATGGGGTCTTGCTCCCGAACGCTATACATTACTTATATAAAACTGACGGACAATGGATGCAGCTTGAGAATTGTGATAATGATTAACTATTTGTTGGGGAAAATGAAAGTTTGGGCTGTTAAGTAGGGACATGATCTCCTTCTTCAGACAACAGAAAGGGGGTCACATGGGACTCATCTGAGGGGCTAAAATAGTAACCCATTAGACTAGAGGATGTGACATGGGAACATCTTAGATCAACTGAGCATGTGGCAAAATTTATTTAAGTGATCCTAGAGACCCTTCTTGAAAATGTTTTCCTTCAGTAGTGATTAGATGAGTTCATCTAACCTTTAAGGTATATGTTTTTTGTTCTTTTGTATCTATTCTGCTTATGTAATAAAGGTTTTTCCATTCCATTGTTTCCTACATGATTCAAGCCATTGAACTCTATAAGGGCCTTAAAAGTATAGATGAAACATCAGGACTCCAAAATGGTTGTTGTGCAATCTCAGAAGCCTCATCCTCTTTACCCAAACATGACTCCCCAGTGTCCACACCATTTTTTTAACAGATCTGAAAAACTCTTCCCAGAATCTCCTAATCTCTTTACAGGACCCTTTCAAGTTTCCGCAAAGTATAACCTCTACTGATTTATGGAACCCTTGATCAAATGACATGCTTCTCCAGAGTTCCACTGAACACAGTTTAGGAAGCACTGTTTTATACTGATGACAATTCTCAAAGGCCAAAGTTTAACATTGACAGATCTTCTGCTCAACTTAGCTGAATTCCTTATGCATCACATACTTCCAAAATATATGCTTGTAAATAACCTGGATCTCTTTAGAAAAACTAATATTAATTGTAATCTGAGGAAGGTAAGTAAATGTTGAATACTGTTACAAGAAAAAAAGTGAAAAAAAGATAAATAGAGATGCAGATACCCAACCTAGTGTCTAGACCAATAAGGAAAGACAAAGTAAATACAAATACAATTAAACACTGACCACAGAAAAATAGCCTCAACCTCAAAGTTGAGGTGGGATAAAAATAACTGAGCAGTTGGCAGTGTAACTTATTAAAGGGACACAAGAAACACATTGTTTATTTATTTATTTTTTAAAGAAGATTTAAGATTATACCCAGATGACAAAAGACTAGTAGCATATTTTGATACACTGCTCATTGTGATTCCTAGATTTTAAGCAATGAATATTCTGATTAGGCTGACCAGATGTCTGGTCCTATTATTAAATTGTTATGGTGGTCCCTAAGGGAGAGGTAAAAGGAAGTGCTGCTCAAAGTGTCAAATAAGGAAGTCAAAGTGTAACCAAAAAAAATATACTGGATGCCAAGTTGTGCAGTTCAGCAAAGTTTTAGACTGAAAAGGCAGTTGCAGAAGAATACACAAGAGAAATAGTGTGCCTGTTCATTGTTATAATTCTTATTAACACCCATTACTTTTTATCAGTGTGAATAAATTAAAATACCCCTAATACTGCAATTTTTTTTTAAATATATATTTTTTCTAATTTGTTTTTAGAAAGTGCAAAAATGCTGCCTTTAGTTTATTGTGTATTATATACAGTTATTCTGTAGGTGTAGCCAGCATTTCTATTTCTCTTAACCTGTTTCTACAAGGGGACCTTAGAAATATAATCAGTCAATAGAAGAGACAGCAAAGCTATTTCTTTGCAGCCCCCAAAGACTTAATTTTCAAAGGACATTTGGTGAATTTTGTAAAAAAAAAAAAAAATGACTACCCATAGACTATGGACAGTTGTATAGGACAAATTAACCCACATAAAAAAATGGAGTGGGGGCCATAGGGCAAACCACTGATAGCATTCTGTTAATATGGTATCACAGTGGTCCATTATGGTATAGTTACTTTTATTTACCAGTAAAATTGGTTATTTCTCATCTTTACTTGGACTGCACAAACATTGCTTGTCTTCCTCTCTTACACTACAACCCATGATTAACTTTAAATGTCATTAATGCTACAATAATTAATATTAGCCTGTGGCTTTATTCGATAATGCTATTTTGTTAAAGCTGTTGATATGGACTGTGCGTTTATCTTTCAGACTGGAAAGAAATCTCATATTGACTATTAATTGCTAGCTAGTGTCATGTATCATTATATAGAAATGATCGAGCATATTCTTGTTGAGCTGTATCAGTTCTGACTACCTAAATCATTGATTAATCAAATTGATATTTGCAGTGGAATCTCTATATTCATCCGCCCCTATAGTCATCAAAATCCAATATTAGTCATTTGTTTAGACAAATAAATGCTCCTATAGTCTTTCAAAAATCAAATATTAGTCATACATAAAAAAAAAAAAAACAACAGACAGAAACAAACCACATTGGACAAATGCTTTGCTAAATCCAGTACTAGTGAATCGTAAGGAAAGACATCTATAACTAGAATTAATAGTTACTTGATGTTTTAATGGAACGTGTTTTACCTTCTAAACAATAATTCCTTTGCCCCTCTTCAGCTTCTGCCATCATCTCTCCTCAGTAGATGTAAAGTTCTGGCTACATTGTAATTTATTTATGTATCAGATTCAGGGTTGGGAATAGATTATTACATGTTTAGTTCATTCCTATGGAAAAAATATTTGATATTTATCCAATTAAGTATCTGTCCATCCCCCAGGAAGTGATAAATGATCAATATAGAGGTTCCACTGTATTTAAATTCACAGTTGCAATATGACTCATTATCTGTCTAGTTGCCAAAGAGGTGCTTGAAAGGTCAATATGTCCTGCTGCCTATATATGTCTCCTGTGATTGAAAGTGGCAAACTATCCATATTTTGATAAAATACCATATTTGGATAATGATTCAAAGGTTGGTGAACCAATTATGTGTTTCATTTATACAACATATCCTCCACCCATTTTTCTCCTTAAAGGGATATGAAAGTATCATAAATTAATATATTTCTGCACTCTATAAGCAAAAAGTAGTCTATATGTATGCAGCACATCTCATAAAACATTTTATTTTTATTAATATATAAAAAACCCTCTAATGATTAAGTTTGACAACTCAAGGGTGCATCTACACAGGCATATGATCCCCCCCCCCCCCCATCAGCATGCAACATCAGGGGAGCAATATTACCCCACTATTAACCTGCTGTTGCTTGCTCAGTCAATCTCCTTGCAATTTCCTGTCTGTATGTCAGCAGCAATACATTGCATATATCAGTGATATAATACATATCCTAGGCTGCTTTGCAGCACAAAAAGGAACCCAGCGTTAAATCAAAAGTTTCAGCTAACCTGATTGGCCCAAACAAATCATTTTAAATTTGATGCTAATTTAGCCTGGGTTTGGAGGGTTTTAACACTAATGTTCAACGGTCAGAAAGTGTTTAAATGTTTTATTTTGGGATTTTTTCATGCAAAAAATGTTTGCATACACTATTAATTCTCCTCTATCAGATGCATTTATAATCCAGTAAACGTACATATTCCTTTAAAACACTGAGAATCTGTCAGTGACCACTTTTCTGTTTGCACTTGCAAACTTGCTTTACGTATCCACCTTTATATTGACATTTTTCATTCACAACAAGATCATTTAGTTATATTGTAATGACTCTTAATTTTGGTGATCAACTCTACTCCCTTAATGTCTTAATGACTGATTTCATTCAACTCATTGTTATATGTTCATAAAATCGTATTTGTATTATTATATTTTACTTAAAATTACTGTTCGCCATGGCTGCTTGCATGTGATCTGACCTTGATTGCAGAAGCCAAGTTGAGAGATTTATCACAGTTGCCTCAGATACTGGTGGGTGGAATGTCAAATTGTTGTCTCTAGCTTCCTGTATTACTGTTACTGTTTTGTACTTTCCCTAACAAATCATCCGGCGTATTTTAATGCTAGAGATATGCTGGTATGAAGTAGATCTCTTTGATTTAAATTGTATTGCGTTTGGTATTTGAAAAAAAAAATCAGCATCTATTTAAATGCACAATATAATTATCCAGTAATGTAAATATTACTGCACTCCATATCAGCATAAATAACTTTTTTTTTTTATCATAAAATTTTTATTGACACAAACATAGGAGAAGCACTTTTGTAAACAAGGAGTGACACGCAGGTCCCCCATGCTCGATGGTAATCTTATTACACTTTCCTATTTGCCTTTAACAAAATATACATGTCACCATGTGTCAACCACTTCCATTTTCCTTTTTCTATTATTAAAACAGTCTATGAAAAACAACCTAGAACTGGTTAGATAGTTTATCTGCAAATCAATGCACTAAATATGTCTAACATCCGTTAGATAACCTGCTCTGGTCGTTCGAATTATATCAACATAACTAAAATACAACTTATCATAAATTAACATGTGCCTTTCACAACTTCAGTATATAGATTTTACTTATTACCTTATCGACCCTCCACGCCTGCAACGTCCTCTAACGAGGTACCATGGAGAGCACTGTCCCGGACCGCTCCAGCACCCAACAGCTTTCCCCCCCCTGAACAGAGCACTACTGTCAATGTATCTGGAATGAGTGTTCCGTCCCGCTCCAGTCAGCCCATATTTCTTTATAAATATCCACAGTATCATTTAGTGTAGCCGTCATATGTTCATATGTCATAATAAAGTTAATTTTGTGAATAACCGAGTGGATATCAAGTGATTTTTTCCGCCAGTTCCCAGCCAGACTGCTCTTTGCCGCCAGCATAACAAATTGAAGCCATTTATTCTGGTGTACTCGTAAATTTTGTACCGGTAGCCCCAGTAGACATAGTCCCATATTGGGTAGTATTTTCGTGTTCAATGTCTTAGAGACCAGATCGGCCACCTTTGTCCACATTGCTTGGGCCATTGGGCAATCCCACCAAATATGGCGGAAGGATCCCCCAGTGGTGCAACCTCTAAAGCACTCGGGAGAGACTTTAGGGTCCATTTTGTTTAACCTATCTGGTGTGTAGTAGGATCTAAATAGTACTTTCGTCGATGTTTCCAAGTGACTAAAATACCTTGACCCCTTTGTCAGTTCTAAGTGCACCTTAGACCATTTGCTCATGTCCCATTCCTCCCCCATATCTAGTTCCCAATGCTTAATGTGTTTAGGTTTGCTAGCCATGTCGCTTGAGTTGAATATTGCGTACAATTCCCCCAATATTCCCCTAGTAAGAGGGGCTTTATTACAAATTAGTGTGAACCAGGTTGATCTGGGCGGGCCCCACTTACGAAGTTTAGTGGATACATTGTGTCGGATTTTATTATAGTTGAAGTATTCACTGGACGGAAGATTGTGTGTATCTATAAATTTCTCTTTAGTTAGCACTGTGCCATCTCTAACCCAGCCTTCAAACCTGTCAAGTTTTCTTGAGGTCCACCAGTCTTTGGATAGCGAACCCATCTCATCCAGAGTATTTGGGGAAGGGAGTGTTGTGGTTGCATAGGAGATATTGGGACTTAACTGTCTATTATTATTGGCTTTTTCCCATTCCTTCAGTGTTAATGCTATCATCGGGTTGTTACGGGCCAGATCAGGGGGTAACCGGGAAGGTGGATCCCATATTAGAGTATCCCATTTAAATGGCCTAATTTGATAGTTTTCTACGAAAACCCAAAGTGGCTGATGTTCTGTCGAGTGTGCCTGGGGTAGGAAAGAAATCTGGGCTGCCCTGAAATATTTGAGGAGGTCGGGACAACCCAATCCTCCGGAGGATCTATTCCTCATCATAATGGATTTATTTATTCTTGGGCGTTTGTAGTGCCAAATAAATCTGAATGTCGCGTTTTGGAAACTATTTAGGTCTCTTTTGTTTATACGAATCGGCAGAGTCCTGAAAAAGTACAGAATCCTGGGGAGAACATTCATTTTTATTGCATTAATCCTCCCCGACCATGAGAGATTATATTTATTCCATTTCAACAAGTCCTGATTTAGGGTCTTATATAGCGGGATATAGTTTGACTGATATAGGTCGGTTATCTCTGGAGTGATCTTGATGCCTAAATAATTTATATGTTTTTCTGGCCAAGCAAAGGGGTGTCGAGTTTTAAGGGTGTCCCTTAACGTCTGAGGAGTCTGTGCCAAGATCGCTTCCGTCTTGTCCATGTTAACTTTGAGTCCCGAAATGACCCCGAAAGACTCTATCAGGGACATCAGGGCTGGTATTGACTGGAGTGGGTTTGTAAGTGTACACAGGATATCATCCGCAAAGAGGCAACACTTAAACTGGTGTAAGCCTACATTTAATCCAGTTATTATTGCGCTATTCCTGATAGCCTGAGCCAAAGGTTCAATGGCCAGCGCGAACAGAAGGGGGGATAGGGGACAGCCCTGTCTGGTGCCTCTTTTAATATTAATAAATGAATGGTCATCCCCTGGGATTCTAATGCTGGCGGTTGGGTTATTGTAGAAAGACTTGATCACATTCACAAAGTTACCCACCAGCCCAAACTTTGTCAGCGTGGCATGCAGGTATGGCCATTCAATGGAGTCAAATGCTTTCTCCAGGTCTAGTCCTATAGTACATAAAGGGATATCATCTAGCTTAGCTAAATGGAATATGTTGAGGAGTCTTCTTATATTATCCCCCGCCTGTCTGTAAGGAATAAAGCCCACTTGGTCCTTATGGATCAACCTAGGTAGGAAGTTCGCTAATCTGGTGGCCAATATCTTCCCAAGAATTTTTACATCTCCATTCAGAAGAGAGATGGGTCTGAAGTTTTTAACCAGTAGAGGATCTCTGCCCGGTTTAGGGAGGAAGATTAAACTCGCTTGGTTAAGTTCGGGCGGCATGACCTTCCCCTCCATTATATCTTTAAAAAGCTTTTCCAACTTTGGGGCAAGTTGCTTATCGAAAGTGGCATAATAGTTATTCGTAAAGCCGTCAGGACCAGGGGCTTTACCCTTCTTCAGGGTCTTAATTATTTTACTGATCTCGTCTACTGAGATCTCAGCATTCAATAAACTTAAATCCTCCTCAGTGGCTGAAGGGAGGTCATAGGCGTTCAAAAATTCGTGTATTTTGTAACTGTTAGCTGTCAATTTAGACGAGTAGATATCTTGATAATAATTTCTGAATGTTTCTTTGATCTCATCTTGTTTCATAGTGATTACCCCTCTAGCATCCCTAACTTGGTGAATACGCGCAGAGTTATGTCTCAGGTTTAATTTCCTGGCTAACATGGGCGAGGGCTTGTTAATTTGGCAATAAAATTTATGACTCGTTCTTCTGATAGCCTTTTCAGTCCTTTCCGCCAATATGGCATCTAGTTCTGCTCTGGTTTGATCTAATACATTCTGCGTCTCCCTCGTGAATTTATTCTGGTTTAACTGTTCAAGATGCTGTAATTTCTTAAAGAGTTCGTTTTCCTTGCTGAGTAATTTTTTCCTATGGGCTGCCGATATTTTTATAATTATCCCCCTAATGTAGGCCTTGTGAGCAACCCATGACCAACCTATTTCCGTCTCTGGAATATCGTTGAGAGCAAAAAAGGTGTTAATTTCCTCTTCTATTTGGGCCTGTACCTCTGGACTCGTAATCAGCTTGTCGTTTAAACGCCAGGCATGGATATGGGAATTGTTTTGGTTAAGACTCAATTTACAAGAAATTAACGAGTGGTCCGACCATGGGCAGGGTAAAATTTGGGCATCTGACGTGTTATTGAACAGCGATGAGTGCATCATCAAAGCGTCAATCCTGGAGTAGGTATTGTGAGTGGGGGAAAAGAATGTATACTGCCTTTCAGAGGGATGCAACCCCCTCCAGGCGTCTACTAATTCCAGTTCCTTAAGTAGGGAATAAATGATATTAAGTTTTCTAGCATCTCTAGTATATGAAGGAGTCCCTGACCTGTCTAGGAAAGGCTGAAGCGCCAAGTTTAGGTCCCCGCCTATAATAATTTTCCCTCTGTCTTCTTGTTTTAGAAGATTCAGTAATTTGATAAGGGTGTTGTGCGGGTTAACAGTGGGGGCATATAAATTCACCAAGCAAACCCTAACTTCCAGAATAGTACCTGAAAGTATGAGGAAATCACCCTCCTTATCTTTTTCCTGTTTTTCTAATTTGAAGGGGAGGTTCCTGTGAAGGAGAATGGCCATACCTGCTTTCTTGGAGAGCTGTGAACAAGTATAGAAATTGGGGTAATCTCTGTGGAGAAATTTCGGAACTTTGTCTCTCGCAAAATGAGTTTCCTGTAGGAAAATTATAGATGGCTTAATCCTTTTGTAAAAAAGAAAGGCCTTACGTCTTTTAAACGGGGAGTTGAAGCCTTTTACATTATGTGTAATTATGTTGTGTGAGTGATCAGTCATGGCGGTGTGTTGTCTAGGTGTGTTAAAGTCGCTGGAACGTTACCCCACACAGATCTCTCAGCCTCAGCTCCTACTTTCCCTGCCATCCGGCCCGGGACATGCCCACCACGATTCGCTCCAGACGTGGACGACTTCAGGTATTCCTTAGTCCGCCAGGCACCAGCGGGAAAACATACAAATAACAAAAAAACAACATCAGTACAAAACAGTACCCGATTAGTAAACCATGAATGACAGTAAATCCTCCCCAGACTACTATTCATAGACTTTACGTTGGGGTTAAAGGAAGCGACTTACCCCCCCAAATAAACCCAACAGGGAGAAAACTATCAAATATCACTACCAAAACTAGCTCTAGCAGTATCATGGGTTCTAAACCCCTACTTAAGCTAGAGCTTAGCCACTTAAAGCAGCCATCCTGAGTACTCTTGTAATTATGTATAAAGTTAAGCGAGACAAAGAATAATAGAAAAACAGTATTACAGTTCTACCCAATACCTCCAGTTGGCTAAATAGATTGGTTGTGAAAAAATAAACCCAGCATTAGCTAATTGCCCCCGGGCTAAACTTGGCCTCCACCCCCTGTGTGACCTGATTAAGCTAGTGCAAAAACAAAGATACAATACTCAATTGTATTATAGTCCTTTTTGTAAGCAATGTCCAAGCGTGTGCAAAGGGTCAAGAAATCCACCTTTCCTTCTGCAACTCCTGAGGTGGGGTTCAGGTTCCCTATGTAGCGTAAAGAGTATTATGGAAACAGAGTTTGGACTTGGAAAAATGCTATGATACTTGGTCCTCCGCTAGATCCTGCTCACGGTGCTTGATCTCCCTCAAAGGGTTAGAAATGGGCTTTGATCTTTGCGGCTGTGGGATTCCTTGGCCCTTCTTGGCCTGCCTCAATTCCGCCTGAAGGAAGGAATGTTCTTCCTCGGATTCCAGAGGCACGAGTTTCAGTCTGTTCAGAAGGCTTTGGCTTTCCTCAAACGATATCACCTTGAAGGATTTTCCTTTAAAAGTGAACATAAGTGCGAATGGGAACCCCCATTTGTATGCTATCTTGTAGTGGGAGAGCACTCGCAATGTGGGTCTCATCTCCCTCCTTTTCTGAAGGGTAGAAGGGGATAAGTCCATATAAATTTGAATCTTGGTGCCGTCTGGGCCTAGGATTTCCCTCCTTAGTCTGGTTTCCGCAAGGATCAAATCTCTAGCCTTTTGCTGGGCAAATCTAATAATGATATCTCTGGGTAGATTTTGGTCCCTAGAGGATCCCAGCGCTCTATGAGCTCTTTCTATTGCCCAGTCTGACTCCTCGACCGAAGGAAGGATCATGCTTATAGCATCTCTAGAATATTGTAAAACATCTGTTATTTTATTGGGGACGCCCCTCAGCCTAATATTATGTCTGCGGGATCTGTTCTCCAGGTCTTCTACTTTGTCCTCCAACATCTGAATCTTAGATGCATTTTGTAGGATATCCTGCTTGTCGAGCGCTTGGGTCTCTGCAATTTGCTCAGTGCTTTCCTCCAGGCCTTGTAGTCTCTGGTTTAGAGATTGGATGTCTGACCTTAGGTCATCCACTGCATGTTTGATTTCCGCTTGAAGGATCTGCCTGATTTTAATTAAGGTCCCGTCAGTTAGTTCCATTTGAGCTGGTTGGGAACTCTGCGCCGATTCGTGGATCGGCGACTCTGGCTGTTCAGTATTGGGACTCAGGTTCGGGTTGCGATTTGTGTCGGGTGGTTTGTAGAACTCCTGGATCCCCTTCCCAGTCTGTTTCTTGTGCACTTTACTTGTACTGCGACTTGCCATCTTTCTATGAGGATTGAAACGCTGGTTCTGAGGTCCTGGTCCACTTAAATAGCTGGGTTTGAAGGTATTGGGTCAAAGCGGTGATTATATAGTTATATACTCATGGATGGCATGCTAGCTGCCAGCTTTACGCCTGCATAAGAGCTGCAGACAGACCGCTCCAAGGGGGTGTTGGTAGACTCTGGCCCAGGGTCTTCGGGGGCATAGCTGGGAGTTTTGGAACAGTTTGTGTATCACTTGCTTTATAGTGCAGCAGCCACCATTCCTTGCTCAAGTATTGTAGAGTGCGTGTTTCCTGGTCAAAGATCTTTATTCTGAGTTAAGATTAGAGACAGGCCTTTCTAGGTCAGAAAATGCTTTCAGCTTGGTATAAATTGTAGTTGGTAAGCACAGTTCTTGAAATGTCCACTGGGTGTCCGTGTTCGCACACTAATAGCTGTGTAATGAAGCCTTGCACAGCCAAGCAGCAGGGCAGCTCAATTTTTCAAGCACGCATGTGCTGTAGGCAAATGTCTTCAGCTTGCTGGTATTGTTGAGATGACCCTTCAGGACCTTGTATCTTGCAGTTAAATCAGGAGCCAATATGCAATGTCCTCTGAATAAGTAGAACTCAGAATTTCATATGATCTTATTTCTACAGAGGGTATTTTGAATTAAGGTGAGGTGGGAGCCCCTCTGTCAGGTGATTCTAAATTGCTGCAGGCCTACCCCTGCCTAGCCTTCTTCACAGGCTGGATTAGGGTTGTACCCACAAAATGGCTGCCGCAGATTCGCGGGCTTTTCTTGAGGGGGGACAGGAGTACAGACCTTAAGCAGAGGTCCTCTCAACAATAGGATTTGCCCAGATTCCTCTTGGGGACCGCTGTTAGCTTCCCCCTTCTGAATTGAGGGTAACCCCTTCTGCCTGCGTCTTTCTGGTCCTTGGGGGGGGCTAGATTCTTTATGGTCTCTGCGACCTGATAAACAAAATGGCCGCCTACACGAGGCTCTGATGCCCTTTATGTTTATTTCGGCCTTTACCCCCGTCTCGTTGGCCTTCGCCTCCCCTGTCGCGTCCCTCTCTCTGTCCACTCACCCCACCGGCCACCAGCCTCACCAGACTCTTCTGCGCCGGTATTTCCGACGGCTGACACTCCGCTCTGGCCTCTCCTTCCTCCTGTGAGACTCCGCCGCGGCAGTCTCCGAATAGCAGCGGGATCCCCAACGGGAGACTCTCCTGCAGCCTCTCCTCTCGTTACTGGCTGGCTCATAAATAACTTTTACAATAATTAAAATTACAAAAATTTGATCTTTAATGAGAAAACATTCTTAGAAAATTGCTCATTTTCTTCAACGTGCTATTTCTCACAACTGTTTCAAAGATCTTATTGTTTGTGGATTTCAGAGTAATAAAATTACCATTGGTTAATCCAAGGTGTCTGTTCTCATGAAAGGGCCACTGTAAAACAAATTGCAGTGTTCATTTAAATGATCACTTTTTAAACATTACAAAATATTTTTAGTTTGATAATTAATCTTGTAGTGTAACAAGTTACATGAAAATGACAAAGCGGAGGTTCCAAATATGGTGGTATAAGTTAAAATTATAGGTAGTAGGGATTTAACACTGAAGTTTTCCATTTGAGCTGTCAGTCCATCTTGATCCACCCACAGAGATTCTTATCTGTTGTGCATGACAGATCATTGCCCTTTATTACTTATTAGATCCTGAAGCATTGGGTCCGTTGTCTTGAGTACAGTCGCCTGCGCAAAGAAATACACAAACGTAGGGAGCATATCTAGTCCTTTTTGTATAAGAGGTTGTGTTGTGTTTACAATGTTATTTTGCTCTGAAATTCTCCCATTTCCATTTGTTATGTTTTAAGTCATGTTTCCTGCGTTACAAATTACTATCCTGGCAATTGAGAGACTGATAATGGCAGCCATAGGGAGGCACTCAAGAGCTTATTACCATCCCTACCCCAAAACATCAAGAGTGGTCTCTTCTTGCATGCATTCTCATTGCAGGCAATAGTGGAATAAAATAAGTTAATTATGTCACTGGCCCTTTTGGATGACATAAATACATCCATTGGTGATAAGCTGGCTGTGTATCACCGATGTAGCCAAGTAAGATCAGATATTTCAATGTAGTGCCCCAATTTATGTTGAAAAACCAGGATTCAGGCACTAGCACATCTCGGAAAATCCATGATTAAAATCTGTATGTTTACATATGTTAGAGCAGACTGGATAGTTGGAAGTGTTAGTGGAAATAAAAATAATATGTTTTTGCTTAATGTCTATACATCTGGAATTGCTAAATCCAGTCAATCCATATCTACTTCATGTTCTTCATATTTTTCCAATTATTTTATACATGACAGAAACTTTTCCCACAATATTTTAAACAAAAGCTGCAATAAATTGAAGTATTCTAATTTTAAAAAATAACTACAACTAAATTGTTCATTTTGCTTGCTTTAAACCAAAATGGTATTTAATTAGCACCAGGTGTGGAGCTTATACATCCAAATGTTTTGAATTCTTGGCTATGAAAGTACTGGTTTATACGAGAAGTACTGGTGTATTCTATTTAGCATTCTCTCTTATGAGTTATTGGCTTTTGTAGCAGTCAGTAACATGTCATAAACATAGCTTCAGTCGTGATAAATTGCACATGGAAGCATTACCGTGACAGCAGAGTGATTACATTGTGAATTTTAGAGAAATGTAGAAAATAAACTACAAGTAAAAATACTATTGGTTAGGCCTAGTAGAAACCAGTGGTACCGACAGTTTATACATTAAATCAGAAGTTTCTATGTATTTTTATTATGTTATGTAAAATGAATTCTTTACTGTTATTGTGTACCCTTAGATAATAATTTGGAATAAGGATAATATTCAAGGCAGATGAAAATGTAATATTTTCTAATATTAATATTCTATGTTTCCCAGAGTTGGAGTGGAAGAATGTAGGTAGATTTTTTTTAAATAACCTATGACATTTACAGTCTTCTTGTATCATTTAGATTACCCACCCTTGTAAGCTTATTAATTGTATGTAATCAGATATGTCTGCAACAATTTCTACCCTCAGTTAGACAATGAAGAGTTATACGTGATTACCAAAACATTTTACTTTATCAAGCTATGTACATCAGATGGAATGTAAAGCCTTGTATGACTCTTATTCAAAATTCCATATGGTGAAAATAAGTGAATACTTTCCACTACCACTATGTGTTGGATAATGTCTGCGTACACTTAGCCAACCACTTGTACATTTCTAATGACTTTATCAGACATTATGAGTATCTGGTAATGTTAAAAAAGCATATTTTCTTCAAATGTAATGTTATCTCCTGATTATTATCTATCAGAAGTTAGTTATGTTCTCTTGACCTAATCTACCTTTGATACAGTAGGACAAGCTCATAATAGACCTGGGCACAGATGCATGTCCCTGTGACATCACTTCTTGTTGGAGTGGTATGAACTGAGGCTTATAAGTCATTCTGTAGACATGAAGACAAAGTCAAAACTGCTGAAATATTTGAATTTAAGGATAGACCTGTTTTTTTACAGTGAGATGTTCCTGTAATGTGAAATCAGATATCTCTAGCCAAGATATTATCAGGACTATGTAACCAATTATTGGCATATTTCATATAGCACTGGCTAAATGTTTGTTATGGACCACCTTTTTTTACATAAAGATATTTGGGCCGACTCTTTGCCACTCTTGTTCTCAAACGTCATTGTGACCATGTGCCTCAAAACTGAATCTCTATCCTGGTCATGTTATTCTTTTATTCCTTGCTTCCACCCTCTTACTAATCCATTTCACCTCTTCCATTCCTCATTCTCCACGTTTGCAATGTCAATGCATGACTCCCTTCAGGATTCATTCAGAAATCTCACCATACCAGTTTCCTCATTCATGGCTTAGACAATGATATTGTTCTTCCATAGTTCTTCTTTATACAAATATAAGAACAGGACAGATATGCAAAGCCTTGATAGTATCTAGCCTATAATAACTCTCTAGGTTCTAGAGTTTGTTGTTGTGAACACAGTTTTTGTTACACAAGAAGTCATTTTTTATGGGGAAAATGTGTACTTTCTGTTTGTGCCATACATTGGAAATAGATTCAGTAGGAACACATTATTGCTCATTTTGACACGACTTCCTATTGTCATTAGAAATTTCACTGGCATTGCCTCTAAGAAGAAGTCAGTTTGTCAGAGCATAATATCCCTTGGCTTCAACACAATTGGCATATCTAACAGAACAATTTAAAATGATCATATCATCATGAACAAGTCTTCAGATGCCAAGCAGTACCCTAATTTATTTTGCTTTACCATAATCCCTGTTGTTTTTCTTCACTTTTATGTGTTGATTAATAAAAGTAATGTTAGTAAAATTGCATTTTAACACTCTTCTGATTATGCCCTGGAGTACTATATACATATATTTCACAACAAATAAGCCAAATTCCCATCTAGACTGTTCATTCTTTCTACCTATTAATCGTCCTTATCAATTACATTTCATTTTAGATGTTACATTAATAAAATGTATGTAAAAAAAATTAAACAAGTGGATCTGGATAATAGAAATGATAGATATTAAACATTTGTGAAACCTTTAATTACTGGAAATCTAAATACAGATAGATTTCCAGTAATTAAAGGTTTCACAAATGTTTAATATTTATCATTTCTATTATCCAGATCCACTTGTTTAAATTTTTTTTGCCTCCAATTTTTGACATCTGTAATAATAACCTTATGTAATGTGAAAAGAAAAACAGAAGACAGAATTCTCATCTTTTTCGTTTTCCAAGTGTTGTATTTGTTCCTGCATCCGGCTTATAGGAGCTACCATTCTAAAAGAGTCCTTTGTACTTTTTTGACATAGTTTACATTCTGTGGAACTAACAGCTCTTCAGCAGGAAGCAGTTTTCAGGATTAAGGAACATAGGATGGGCAGCTGTCGTGCATCTCTCTTTCATAGGTTGTGCACATCTGGCTAAACAAAAGCTCTTCCTGAAAAGCTGGGATTGGATATATGTAGATACTCCAATACAATGGTTACTTTTTCAATGTCATGCCTGGTAAGCAGTTCTTCTCCTTATATACAATAGCAATATTCTTATAGGCAGTGTTTTTTGTCTGGGAAAAAAGTGCAGTAATTTGACAGGAAAAGACTTCGAAGGAGCACTATACCCTAATCTAATGAATGCACTAAATCAGGAAAATGAGTAATATTTTAATGAGGACAAAAATTTTAGATATTTTAGATATATTTAATAATAGGGTAGTCTTGGTGTCAACAGGTATAGGAACTGGGTTCCCTTGAGATCACTCTGAGAAAAAAAAAATATTTTGGCAATTTTATTTAATTGTTATATTGAATAAATAACTTTTATTTACAAATTTCATTTAAAAAATATGTTCATAGCAATTTAGTTGTATAACTTTCAAGTGATTATGACTCAATAAGCAATTTAAATACATTTTAAGTATAAATAGTGACAACATAACAACATTTAAAAAATCTTTTATTGTGTTAATGGACACACATAATTATGCTAAATTTAACAGAGGAACTACGACATTAGTAAATATTCAAAGGTGGTAATCAGTTAGATAGATAGATGGATAGAGTTTTGGTAGTCCTCGATTGTACTGTAAGTTTAATTATCAGCAGGTATCATGGATGTTTTAAGAGCCACTGGACAACACAAGCTACTGTAGATGTTTTAATTATGCACTGATCATTAATAGACTTCATATTCAATTATCTAAAAAAGCAATACCAAATATTAAACTTACTCTCAAAGTATTTAGTCAGGGAGGGGAGGTGGCTTTGTCTAGCAGGCAGCTGTTACATTTTCAGACACAAAGTGTGTCAACATAGAAATCGGAAGACAACTTGCGTTACGATGGTTTTCTTTAGCAAAAAGCTTTTGCTGTTATGGTAGCCCTTATGAATCATTATTTATTCTTGTATCATATCTGATTGTTCTTAAAACCCTTTTGACCTGTCACTCAGCCACCCCCACCCTCTTGTAGTCAGTGTGGAGACAAACACTCAATGGAAGGCTAATGCTTTAATTTTGGAGCATTAGTTTAATATTAAAAAGTGCTATTAGAAATGACTAAACAAGAATTGTATTAATACTCAATGCATAACTAATATAACTAGTTCCTCTTGCTAGGATATTATGGTGGTCATAAATGCTGAGATTAAACAGCCCCCCAAAACTGCTTTTTAGTTAAGGAAGTTTAAATGAAGAATAATTAACTCCATGTTCTATGGTATTGTATTGAGTCTATGTCAAAATTGTAGATATTTCAATGCAGTTATTTAGTGGGACAGATGTAGTAAATGGTAAACTGCTGAAGAACTCTCTCCAACACTTCATACACAGTACCTTTTGCAGCAATAGGTGGCATTGTTTAAATTCCTTTTGTTAATTCTCATATATTTTTTTATTTTGTTGTGTCTATATACTTGTATGTATGGGTTAGTTTAATTAGAAGAAATATATTGCAGTATCAGTTCACTCTTATTTATGTTTTCTTATTATCAAAGACTTTAAGTAAATAAAAGTTTTAGGATATGCATAATTAATTTTTTAATTTATAGTACAAAGTTGGAGTTGGGTAGAAAAAATAAACATGATTTAATTACAGCAGAATAAATGCAAACTTTTAAAGATTTACTAGAATTATTATCGTGTTTACAGAGTGGAAATAGAAGTTGGTTAATTAGGAAAATACAAATGCAGAAATACAATTACCCAGTCCATTATAAAGGATTTCCTTTTGTGATAATGCTATTGATTAACTTATCTAAGTAAATATTAATGGATGGCAAGTTAATTAGAATGAGCTAATACCATTTAATTGTTCTGATTACATTTGCCTATAACTTTCAACAAAAGAAGCATAATGACTCCGCTCAATGATTGGCTACCACAACATTATTTGCTATCATTTGTTTTTAATTGAAGAAAGTCTGTTTTTTTATTAGACTGTTTACCCAACAAGAAGAGGTCATTTAAGGCAAGCGTTAACAGAAGTGCTTTGTGTTATTAGGGCCTCTTTAAAAAGTAAGTGCTTACATTTTTCCAGTTACGCCATGTCAGCTCTTTACCAAATGAGATCTCTAACACCAATATAGTTCATCTACATTTTAAATAATAATAGCCAGTAAGCTTGAAACAGCTATACGTGGATAGGACTCTGAGCTTGTGTTTAAACCAACCTTGGCTTTGCATAAAGGCTGTGTAATGCAGCTGGCATAAGCCTAAAGGAAGCCATGTTTGAAATGGTTTATGGATTGAAGAGCAAGGCATTTGTGGGCACATTTGCATGCCCCAGCTCCTTCACAGAATGCAGTGTAATAACTCTTTTGCTCAGAATTCTAAGCTGGAAGCAGTTTTTTTAACTTGTGAACACAGATGTACTATTTATTATATACAGTGCCTTGCAAAAGTATTTACCCCCTTGACTTTTTACCTATTTTGTTACATTACAGCCTTAAGTTCAATGTTTTGTTAATCTGAATTTTATGGGATGGATCAGAACACAATAGTCTAAGTTGGTGACGTGAAATAAGAAAAATATATACATAAAACTATTTTTTCGAAATAGAAAACAGAAAATTGGCATGTGCGTATGTATTTACCAGCTTTGTTATGAAGACCATAAAAAGCTCTGGTGCAACCAATTACCTTCAGAAGTCACATAATTAGTGAAATGATGTCCACCTGTGTGCAATCTAAGTGTCACGTGATCTGTCATTACATATACACACCTTTTTTGAAAGGCCCAGAGGCTGCAACACCTAAGCAAGAGGCACCACTAAAATATATGGAGGAAGGTGCTCTGGTCTGATGAGACTAAGATTGAACTTTTCGTCCATCAAAGAAAACACTATGTCTGGCGCAAACACAACACATCACATCACCCAAAGAACAACATCCCATGTTTATTGAAGCTGCAAGAGAGAAACTCAGAAAGGTGTTTACTAAACTAGGGAAAATACACAGACAGATACACAGCAGTGTGGAGAGGAGGAGCTACTTGCTGAACATCTCTAGGATACAGGCCAGTGATTATGAACTAAGCATTGGACTGTTTATTTTTTTTTGGGGGGGTGGGGGTTGCTTTATCCAGGTTTAGCTGGATGGAAGTTCTGATAGGTATGGAGCTATCACTGTATAGGTAGTGCTGTGGTGAGAGCTAGGCCTCTTGTTTTCTTTTATTTGTTTTTGGTGTGTCATTTTGTATTACTTGTGAATTTAATATAGTAAAGTTGGAAAACATTTAAAAACCTCCTGTACTTGTATTCCCCCATCAAAAGTGTCAGAAACAAGGGCACAAACCTGTGGAGACTGATAGCTTGTCACAATGTATGTATGTATGTATGTATATACAGTGTCTTGGAAAAGTATTCACCCCCTTGGCATTTTTTGTGTTTTGTTGCCTCAGAACCTGGAATTAACATGGATTGTTTGAGTATTTGCATCATTTAATTTACAGAACATGCCCACAACTTTGAAGATGTTTTTTTTTATTGCGAAGCAAACAACAAATAGGACAAAAATAACAGAAAAAAATCAATGTGCATAACTATTCACCGCCCTAAAGTCAATACTTTGTAGAGCCACCTTTTGCGGCAATCACAGCTCCAAGTCACTTTGGATAAGTCTCTATGAGCTTGCCACATCTTACCACTGGGATTTTTGCCCATTCCTCCTTGCAAAACTGCTCCAGCTCCTTCAAGTTGGATGGTTTGCGCTTGTGAACAGCAATCTTTAAGTCGGACCACAGATTTTCTATTGGATTGACGTCTGGGCTTTGACTAGGCCATTCCAACACATTTACATGTTTCCCCTTAAACCACTCAAGTGTTGCTTTAGCAATGTGTTTGGGGTCATTGCCCTGCTGTAGGGGAACCTCCGTCCTAGCATCAAATCATGCATAGAGTGGTACAGGCTTTGCTCAAGAATATCCCTGTATTAATCACCATCCATCTTTCTCTCAATTTGGACCAGTTTCCCAGTCCCGGCTGCTGAAAAACATCCCCACAGCATGATGCTGCCACCACCATGTTTCACTGTGGGGATGGTGTTCTTTGGGTGATGTGATGTGTTGGGTTTGCGCCAGACATAGCGTTTTCTTTGATGGCCGAAAAGTTAAATTTTAGTCTCATCAGACTAGAGCACCTTTCTCCATACATTTTGGGAGTCTCCCACATGCCTTTTCGCAAACTCAAAACGTGCCATTTTCTTTTTTGCTGAAAGTAATGGCTTTCTTCTGGCCCCTCTGCCATAAAGCCCATCTCTATGGAGCGTACAGCTTATTGTCGCCCTATGTACAGATACTCCAGTCTCTGCTATGGAACGCTGCAGCTCCTCCAGGGTTACCTTAGGTCCATGTGCTTCCTCTGATTAATGTCCTCCTTGCCCGGCCCATGAGTTTTGGTGGGCGGCCGTTTTTTTGGCAGGTTTTCTTTTTATGGGCTTCATAACAAAGGGGGTGAATACATATGCACATGCCAATTTTCTGTTTTCTGTTTAAAAAAAATAGTTTTATGTATATATTTTATATTTTATATAAAAATTCAACGGGGGTGAATACTTTTGCAAGGTACCGTATATATATATATATATATATATATATATATATATGTGTGTATGCATATATATATATATATATATATATATATATATATATATATATATATATACCGGTATATATATATATATATATATATATATATATATATATATAAAATACCCCTGTTCCTGAAAACTTGCAGCAACATTTAAAAGAGAAAATACCCAGAACACACTACTTAATAAGAAGTTTTTTAAGGATTTGGAACTTCCAAGGGTACAAATAAAAATTCCCAAGAGGTTTTTGATGTCTACAAGAAAGTACTTCCATGGCAAGGGTTGGACCAAGGTCTAGCTGTTGACTCTTTGTGATATAATACATAACAATGCATTGTTGAGGTACACTAGAGTAGCGTAGCATGAATAAAGACAATAAATAATTATAATTTATATAAAAGATGAATCTGTCTACCCACATGGATTTTTCAGGAGACTGTCTTTTCCTAGAGGTTCATATAGTAATGAGCGGAGACAAGTTGCACTCATGGAACATACTGCAGACATCTCAATAAATGTAAGACTTTTTTGTATCTCTTTGTACTATGTTATAGTGCATCTCATTCTGTGGACCACAAGGCTTTGTTGTGTATGGGCTCATGGGGCTTTGTTCCCTTGTCTCACTAGTGCAACCCAGTCTATTAAAGTGGCCCTTCAAGTCAATAAAAAACACATACTCTGCATAGCAATGTAACATAATTAATAGATTATAATGCATTGTATTTAAGATTCCCACATAAAGCAACCCCTTCTCTCAGGCATATACAAACCAATTCGTAAAAGCAATTGCTTTGTTCATACTTAGCCCCTTTTTGGAACCTTGCAACACATCTGTTGGATAACTATTTGTATGGTCTTATCAAATGTTATCATTTTTTATTTGATATGTAAATATTATGATCCATTAAAATAAATTCAGTATCATGCATGTATGCTGTAGCTTTAACATATAGGTAATATTCATTCTATGCAAGTTATCATCCCTTCTGTTTTTAAATGTTTGACTAGGTTTTCTGTTGTATCAAGGTGATCTGCTCTGCTAATTATTTGGAGTAACTTGTTTATATTGTATACTTCTGAAAAGTTGCTAATACTTTAAATCCAGAGGGAAAGTTTCTTACCATAGATTCAAGAACCTTCTGCTTATTTCAGTCTCCATACTTTATGTGGATCAGGCATTCAATGGATAACAATACTATACACTATAACAAATATAAATGTATTATATTTTATTATAATAATATCATTTGTTATAGTAATTGTTATAACACAAACGTTTCCTAAGGAAAAATTGATGCAAAAATATGGACGGACCTTAAAAGAATCTGACACTTTTGAAGACTAGATTTGTTTTATACGAAAAGTAAAACGGATAATAAAAACTGCATAAATTAGATGTAGTGTGTATTCAGGGAGACAACCTTTCTTGCTAGCATAATCCACACACACACATTCATAGAGGGTAATTGCACATTAAAGTATAATTAATTAGTGTTTTACTGATGTTGATCTTGACAATTTTTCTTATGATTGTGATATTGTTTGTTCTAGAATTGTGACAATATGTTAAACTTTGGTGGACATTCTTTTTTTGTGTTTGAACTGGAAAGTGAGGAACACTCAAAGCTTTGTTGATTATAATATGGATTCCTTGTGACTGTGGGTAACAGCGACCCATCTATCAATTCTATATTAATGTCTAGGCGATCCAATACATCAGTAAAATATTTAAAGTACCACTTTGATACATAGCATTTTCTTTCATAGTGTTTACTGTGGGATTCCTTGTTTTAAAGTGGTGAATACAACACTATCACAGCATTACAGAATATTAGTGGGCATCTAACCACTGTGGCAACTGATGCTCACCCATCCTGTTCTTTGGAGCTGGAAACCATGTCCATTTTTCTTTCTACAATTACCATATCACTCTCTCTTGCCCTACCGAACACTTCTCATCTATGTTTATTCTTCTATGCCTTCTTATTTTACCTCTCTATTTCCCAGAGATAATTTTAACTTTTTTCTTGATGCATCCAATAAAAAAATAAAATGAATTGTATGGCCCTTTAGAGCAGTGGTAGTCAACCTGTTCCCCACCACCCAATAGTGGGCAATTAAAGCTTTCACGGTGGGTGTCGGGGTAATCGCTAGGTGGCATCGATGAAGAGTGACGTCACACACCAGAGACCCCCAGCACCACACTTGGCTGGTTGGAGAGCTAGTGAGAGAGCCTATGGACAGCAGTCAGGACCGGATCACTATCTAGTAAGTACAGGGTGATACATAGCTAGGGACAGCAGTCAGGATCGGATCACTATCTAGTAAGTACAGCGTGATACATAGCTAGGGACAGCAGTCAGGACAGGATCACTATCTAGTAAGTACAGCATGATACATAGCTAGGGACATCAGTCAGGATCGGATAACTATCTAGTAAGTACAGGCTGATACATAGCTTCGGACAGCAGTCAGAATCGGATCACTATCTAGTAAGTACAGCGTGATACATAGCTAGGGACAGCTGTCAGGACCGGATCACTATGTAGTAGGTATAGGGCGATACATAGCTAGGGACAGCAGTCAGGACCGGATCACTATGTAGTAGGTATAGGGCGATACATAGCTAGGGACAGCAGTCAGGACCGGATCACTATCTAGTAAGTACAGGGTGATACATAGCTAGGGACAGCAGTCAGGACCGGATCACCATGTAGTAAGTACAGGGCGATACATAGCTAGGGACAGCAGTCAGGAACGGATCACTATGTAGTAAGTACAAGGCGATACATAGCTAGGGACAACAGTCATTACCAGATCACTATCTAGTAAGTACAGGGCGATACATAGCTAGGGACAGCAGTCAGGACCGGATCACTATCTAGTAAGTACAGGGTGATACATAGCTAGGGACAGCAGTCAGGAAAGGATCACAATCTAGTAAGTACAGGGCGATGCATAGCTAGGGACAGCAGTCATGACCGGATCACTATCTAGTAAGTACAGGGTGATACATAGCTAGGGACAGCAGTCAGGAAAGGATAACTATCTAGTAAGTACAGGGTGATACATAGCTAGGGACAGCAGTCATGACCGGATCACTATCTAGTAAGTACAGGGTGATACATAGCTAGGGACAGCAGTCAGGAAAGGATAACTATCTAGTAAGTACAGGGTGATACATAGCTAGGGACAGCAGTCATGACCGGATCACTATCTAGTAAGTACAGGGTGATACATAGCTAGGGACAGCAGTCAGGAAAGGATCACAATCTAGTAAGTACAGGGTGATGCATAGCTAGGGACAGCAGTCATGACCGGATCACTATCTAGTAAGTACAGGGTGATACATAGCTAGGGACAGCAGTCAGGAAAGGATCACTATTTAGTAAGTACAGGGCGATACATAGCTAGGGACAGCAGTCATGACCGGATCACTATCTAGTAAGTACAGGGGGATACATAGCTAGGGACAGCAGTCAGGAAAGGATCACTATCTAGTAAGTACAGGGTGATACATAGCTAGGGACAGCAGTCATGACCGGATCACTATCTAGTAAGTACAGGGTGATACATAGCTAGGGACAGCAGTCAGGAAAGGATCACAATCTAGTAAGTACAGGGCGATGCATAGCTAGGGACAGCAGTCATGACCGGATCACTATCTAGTAAGTACAGGGTGATACATAGCTAGGGACAGCAGTCAGGAAAGGATCACTATTTAGTAAGTACAGGGCGATACATAGCTAGGGACAGCAGTCATGACCGGATCACTATCTAGTAAGTACAGGGTGATACTAAGCTAGGGACAGCAGTCAGGACCGGATCCCTATCTAGTAAGTACAGGGTGATACATAGCTAGGGACAGCAGTCAGGAAAGGATCACTATCTAGTAAGTACAGGGCGATACATAGCTAGGGACAGCAGTCATGACCGGATCACTATCTAGTAAGTACAGGGTGATACATAGCTAGGGACAGCAGTCAGGACCGGGTCACTATCTAGTAAGTATAGGGCGATACATAGCTAGGGACAGCAGTCAGGACCGGATCACTATCTAGTAAGTACAGGGTGATACATAGCTAGGGACAGCAGTCAGGACCGGGTCACTATCTAGTAAGTACAGGGGGATACATAGCTAGGGACAGCATTTAGGACCCGGATCACTATCTAGTAAGTACAGGGCGATACATAGCTAGGGACAGCAGTCAGGACTGGATCACTATCTAGTAAGTAAAGGATGATACATAGCTAGGGACAGCAGTCAGGACTGGATCACTATCTAGTAAGTACAGGGTGATACATAGCTAGGGACAGCAGTCCGGACCGGATCACTATCTAGTAAGTACAGGGCGATACATAGCTAGGGACAGCAGTCAGGACTAGATTACTATGTAGTAAGTACAAGGCGATACATAGCTGGGGTCATATGATTTATGTAACCAGAAATGAGAGAGGTTGCATTGAGTTACTGCAGCACCGGAGAGCAGTAAGGAAATGTTACCATCAAAAGTGGGAGGTGGGTATTAAAAGGTTGGCGACCCCTTCTTTAGAGGCATCTGAGGTTGCATGTTTGCCCATTCTTGTAAAATAGGTTCTCCATGACTCTATCTGCATATATAATGTGTAGCACAGACTATTTTAGTTATAAGTTATATGGTCTATGTCACCTCTAACAGACCTTGAAAGGTTTTCAGTGGAAAAACAAAAATATCTATCAGATGTAATAAATTAAAGGTGTGTTTAATAATGTTTCTTTGTATGCTGCTTTCAAAGATTCTATATGAGCCCTGTTAAGCTTACTCTTAATGTCAGATGCTGAATGTCTGCTTGAGGTTTGCAGGCTCCTATTTTTGATGATGTGGTTAGGTGCACTGTATATGGAAGGCTTGTCAGCTGTGTGTTCCTAGTCATAAATTCAGAATGACCTCCAGCAACGGGAACATTCATAAATTCCAATATCAATGTTTCAAAGCTCCTATCTCTTTATAGGTTGCAATTGCTAAGAGCTTTGAAATTGTAATATTATATTCTATATATTATGGTATTGAAGTATAATAAATGCAATTCATTTTAGTATTGTAAAATATTATGTTTATATAAATATTATAGATTATATAGTCAGAGATAAACAAAAATTAACATATGCCTTTGATGGTGAAAACAATCATAAATCTTGTATTGAATCCTGAAAATTAAGGAAAATTCTAAATATCAATAAAAGATGAAGGAAAAACAGTACATTCATGTTATATTAGATTGCCAGGATGAAACTCTGTGACATATTTTAGTTTATACAAGATATTTTGAACTTTTTGTGAAAGTACAGTGGTAAGTTACTTGGTTTTGCACACATTTAATATTTTGTATAATTCCAAAATAACACCAAATTTGACCTGGGGGTTAACTAACAGCTGCTATAAGATGCTGAGCTGAGAGAATATTGCAGGAGACTCATATCACAAATAAATCCTGAGGTTTAATGGAAGATCCCTAACCAAACAGCCTTGATCTTCTTGGCTATCTCTTTCATATTGGATTGAATTATTAAGCATTGCAATGAGATATGGATCATGGCTTCTATATTTGCACCTTTTTGGAGGAAGGGATTACATTGGTGCAGTCTTGTAAGTGACTGATGTGAGATATTATAGATGATCTTGGTTATGTATTTTGACATGCTTTGCATGGTGTTCAATTCATATTTCCATTCTTTCACTCATTTTCCACTTTCCATTCCAACTTAAACATTAATTTAATTTTAATGTGCCTATTAGGAGAGTTGTGGGTTGAGGACATGGATCACCTATGACAGGAGTCTACAAGCTTTCATCTTAAAGAGCCAAACTACCATAAACTTCAGAGCAACAAATCAGCAAAAAACTGAATATGAGAAACACAGTCTTCATAAACCAATATATAAACATTAAAAGAAATAGTCTCCTAAATGCAGCACACCATATATCACAGATCATTTATTAGATAACATGGGGAATTGGTATTGGGCTACACTGATGGGTACAAACGAGCTTTCGAGAGATGAAGCTCGTCATAATAATTATGAAAATGTTTGTCCAATAAAAAAGGTATCACTATATACTGCAATACTCTGCAATATTCATTTTTATATATATATATATATATATATATATATATATATATATATATATATATATCACTGGGGCTACACTCAGACTAATTTAGTTAGTTGCTTCTAATTTTATAGGTTTAATAAAAGTTATGTTCTAACCATTTTACATGCCCATCAGTGTAGTTCAGTACTAAGAGCCTCATTTAATTGCAAGCCTGCAAATTGTGTCCTATAGGCCGTATGTCTTCGGGCTTGAGATTTGCTACAATTACAGAGCGAAAAAATTGAACAAGGCCGCAACTTACGGGCCAAAAGACAAAAACGTAATCCATGCAATCATATGTAGCATTTCAGAGTGTGATCCAGATCAATTAAGCAAGGCTGTAACTCCCAACTGGGAAACAGCCAATAGAAAATGAGACCGTCATCATTACGTCAGTAAAATATGGTGGTTACATGTCAATCAATTGCAATCCTGCAATGTACAAAATAGTCCATGTTCTAGTCCATGTGTGTCGTCTGATATGAGATTGATATGACACATAAAAAATATATTTTTTGATTGCGAGCCCCAGACTGTTGTGCAATTAATTATAACACCTCTCATCGCTCTCCCCATCTTTTAAAGTGCAGTATTGATTTTTTATTTGCATTTACAGTACTACAATCAGGTGTTCAACCACCTTGTGAGTCCTTTCTGGTACCTGTCGGATTTTCTCCTACATTCTCCATTTACGGGTAAGAAACCATTGGCGGGCTTGAGGAATTGTAGCAATTGAATAGCGATTTGCGATTGTAACTCTTGCGGGCTTGAAAGATCAAAGGCTTAGGGCCTCATTCTATTATCGGCCGTAAATCGGCCGTAAGGCTGCGATTCCTTGCGAGGGTTCAGTTAACTCGCGATTCTATTATACGGCCCCGCAAGGATCTCATCTTACGGCCGGCCGCATATCTTGGAACCGGCCGTAATCTGTGAAATCTAAAAACTGAAAAATAAATTCAAGCCTGCACTGTACAGCTCTGTAAATGCTAGGGATCATATTGGGGGACATGAGGATTAAAAGGAACCCACTCTCAAGCTTGCACATCTGCCCAAACCCGAGTTCAAATTAACTGTTTATTTGCCGGCTGCGGCGGGGGTGTGTCTGAGGTGCTCCAAGCACTCTGGACTTTTTACATGTATATTTTACGGATATTAAAAATTAAATATTTTACGGATTTGAGTACAGGATAATTATGTGCTATTTTTTCTAACACCTAAAATCCCTTTATAGTCTTCTCAAAGTGCAGGATGGCTTTATTTGAGCTATTTTATGTGCTTAATTGGTGCTAGCGAGACCTTTTTCCTGCAAGTAACTGCGGCTCGTTTTTAGCCTTGCAGAGAGGTTTCCCGGAGCAATTGAATTGCAAATCTCTTGCGGCCGTTTTAGATCAAAGGCTTTCCTCCGGCGCGATCGGCCGCAAGAGATAGCAAGGCACCGGCCGCAAGCCTGCCGGAATCCCCGGCCGTAAGGGAATAGAATAGCAGAATAGCTTGCGGCCGGTCCTTGCGGCCCCGCAACGGCTGCGGCCGATAATAGAATGAGGCCCTTAGTAAGTTACGGTTGTAACAACCACAGGGATTTTCAGCCTGTAACCTGTAGATCGTTTGCGGCTCGCAAATTGAATAGCAAATTAGTTTATGGGCTCCCATAAACAACAATAGCTCAATTGAATTGAGGCCTAAGTCCCCACGTTAATTAATTAATTTAAGTTTTGAGAAAACTTTAATTATACCTTGAGAAAATATTCCTGAGATTGATCTACCTATCTTTCTATCTATCTATCTATCTATCTATCTATCTATCTATCTATCTATCTATCTGTCTGTCTGTCTGTCTGTCTGTCTGTCTGTCTATCTGTCTATCTATCTGTCTATCTATCTATCTCTCTGTCTATCTATCTGTCTTTCTGTCTATCTAAGTACCTTTCTTTCTGTATGCCTTTCTTTCTTGCTAAAAGTGGTGGAAATACACAAGTGTGTCTCTACCAAAATATACAATTTAATACATAACATTACGTTAATTAGTCCAGCATTTACAAATCAATTCAGCATAAACATTACATTTAGTTTTCATTTGAAATATAATAACATGGAGACGTATTAATATAATATTGGTTTCAGAACTGGTTATGACTGATGTGCATGTTTTATAATTATTTACATGAATGATGTTGGTCCCACAAACACTTCCATTAATATTGTTTTTATAAGATTCTGTAAATTAATAGCCATTGAAACAATGTTAAATGGAAATTATTTCTGAATTTGTGTATAACCTACCAAAGTAGTAATTAAATAATTTGTCTAGGATGTGTGACACAACTATGGTGCCAATGAATGAGTAAATGGCCATCTTTTCAGTCACTCCATTTTTTGTTAAACTCTTTTATTACCGTTTCTGTTAAAACATTTTTGCAACTGAAGATTAAATTTGAACCAAAACTGCAGCAATAAGACACCAAACCAGTATACTTGAAAATAGAAATGTATGTGGGAAAATGAAGCTGAAGACTTCATGAGTTAACAAAACTTAACTGAGCAAGAACTGTGGGAATTTGGTCTGCTCTTAATTTCATAAACAGTGTGAGAAATCTTGTTTAATACCATATAGTGGAAGACAGTAACATGCTCTGAGGAGTCCTGAGGAGAAGGTGAATGGTTGGATAGGGGGCTGACATGTTTAATACCAAATCCGTGAACCTTCCTGGGATACAATGTTGAAATTTCTGCATTGGTGACAATCACGATGGATGATAATAAACATCAGTTCCTCTGAATAGAAATGTGAACCTGAGCTAAAACTGGGAATGCTAAGATATATTCTGCTCAGTATGTGTTTAGTTCTGGTCAGACTGACAGGACATTGCCGTTTTGGCTGTGGTGTGACAGTTAATCTGCACAAAAGCCTATGTTTGTTTTAGTTTCACACTCCCAGCTAAACTTTGTTTTCTCTGTTCAGTGTCATTCGCTCCTATGATTTGCTCTGCTTTTTTTTCGGAATGATATTGTTTAAACAACCAATCCAAACGGCACTTTTCAAGACTGAGGAAATCCTGCATGAATTAGGGAGAATTAGGAAGGATTTAATAAGATTATCATAAACTGTTTTTTTTTTTTGGTACGGAAAAGAAAAAACAAAGAGCGAAGCAGCTGTACCGTGTAACTTGGGACAGGTGAAATAAACTAGTGAGGCAGTTTTCCAAAGTAAAAACACCTTTGTTCCGTTCTATATGTCTATCGCTTTGTACCATCATGGATTTTTATCATTAAAGGCACAGGTGGACAGCTTATGACCTGATGGCAATGTCTGTCCCATGCAGGTCTTCCATGCAATCCCTAGCATTTTTGGTGCATCGGGAAAGTATGTACAGCACAGAGTGTACACAATATGTAAGATATTAAGGTAAAAAACAAGGTCAGTTTTACATAGAGCAAAACCATATGTGTCTAAGTGTCTTCCAGATGACCAGCCAGTCTTGCAGCGTGGGTTGAAACAATGTTGGCATGGTCAGCTGTACTTCCTCTAATGACTAGAGACTTTAGCCACTTGATCTATGCTGGGCCAGCTGAGATTGCAGATCCATGTGTCCTAAAAGGTGTAAAAGAACAATCTTGAAACTTGATAGTAAAACCACATGCATATGTTTCCAATGCAGATTAAGTAATACAGTGAGCTTAGTAGAAGGATCACTTACTAGTTCCTTGATAAAAAAAAGGCATGCTGCAGAAAGGCAAGTTCTTAGAAAGATAATGTAGTGGGACATAGTAGTAGGACAAGCTCTGTCAGCATCCGAAAATAACTACGGCAGACACGTGGCATTTAACTTTGAGGCCAAAAAGAAAGCAGAGATTGTGTTTCCTGATTTCAAAAGATGCAGAGAACTTTACTCATTTTTGTCTCCATTCATGGTACCAATTCCACCAGACAGACTGTCAGGAAAGAAAAGAGCTTCTGGGGCAGCCATTGATTCAAGTATTATTAATGTATTAGTTGCATTATAGTGTATACACATTGGCTGTCAAACACACTGTCAATGTGTAAAACCCCATGAAATAAACAATCTATTGCAAGAAGATCCCATGATATCTGTAGGGTGCCACAGGTATTGGAGCAGTACCCGATGGTCAGTGGTGTCACTTGATAACAAGATCACTATAATAAGAATTAAATGTAAATCATCTTTCTTCCAGACCTGGATAGATTATATTCCACAACCAGTTCTATAATAAGAATGGGATGGAATGGCTACATTTTCCAGGAAGAAACACAACAGCAACTTTATTTATTGAGCACCTGAAACTTGACTTCAGAAGTAGGCACATTGATGGTCTCAATCAACCTCAGAATCACTGTGACAAATCTGGCCATTGTGGGAATTGATGGTCAGTGGTCAAATCTACCCCTGTTTAATCTGAATTCTTCTAAAATCAGACTTGCCTGGGGGTTTAAGCAAGTTACTGGACCATACAACTTTCCTTTAAGAGATAAACTTAACACAATGTAATCTTATTTTTTTTCTTTTTGCTTTGTTTAAGAAATGATAATGATTACTTTAAATTTGCAAAGAGTAACCATGATTAGTATATATTTGCAATATTTGCATTAAGTTTAATTGATTCAAACACACTCAAGGAAAAAACTGTTTCTAAAAGCAGTTCTAACAATAATTTCAGTCGCTCACACATACAAATGACAGTTAAAGTTATAAGGAAAAAACTAAGTAACTAATATGTATAATATAGGTTTTGAACTGATCCATGTGAATATTTTTTTTAAAGTTTAATATAAAAGTTCACCATTGTATTCTGGCACTTTTTCTTACCATTGCATTATTGTGGTCATGATTCTTTTAACAAACTGTGTATGCAATTTCACAAGGTGGGATTCACGAAAAAACACCAAAAGGTTTGTGATAGCAACAACTGAATAAACTGGAAATGTTGTCCTCACCTACCCACTGAACCTGTCACTCTATATCAAACCACCTGTTTCCCACTTCTACTACTTGGTGTAGATATATTGTTTTCAGATAGTGTTGATATTTATAGAACCCCCGTTGTAATGTGTTATTTATTAGCTTGTAAACATATTTTTTTCTTTAGAGTAATTTACATTTCTTAAATATATTATGTGGATGTACCTCTAACATTTCCTTCTTGTGTAAGTTTTTGCAGAAGCAATATAATTAGCATTTTATGATCCTCCTATTATTCTAAGGAATGGATTTTGTTGGAACCATTAGTGGCTTTCCTTTATCTTTATATCTGTTAAGTTCTCTTTTCCATAGCTTCCATAACATTACCATGCCTTTAAGGGGATTTTAATTAGCAAAAGCAATCGAAAGTGTAGTGGTCTCTCTAAACTTTTAGCCTGAAACTATCGTCACAGTAAGACACTTGATGCATAAAAGTACAATGAGGGCCTGCAAAATAGACAGTGTATTGTACATGTCTTTTAATATGTAAATAGAAAAGTATTGGATTTAAAAACATTTTCAGAATGATATGAAGTGCATGTTGCATGTCTAAAAACTTTTAAAATTATTGGTGTGTGGCGAATCCTATTAGGTGTTTAGAATGTACTCAAGACCAGCTTTCTAACATAGGTTTTTTTAATCGGTCACTTGGGGGACAAAGTTAAAAGTTAAAGTTAAAAGACACCAAAGTAAACATAATTATGTATTTACTATTGTAAATACTTAAATACTAATATGTAAAATCTTTAAATGAAAACATAAAATATTGTAATGTAAAATAGTTTATCGTTGCCATGCCACTTTTGTTTTATTTTTATAACACTGAGTTTTATTGTCACCGCATATAATAATTATTTCACAGTCTGGATCTAGGCACGCAGGCCTATCCATTTCACATATGTCCATAGCATCCAGTAAACAAGCATTTACATACATCAGAGTACAGTGAGTTTTGGACCCACCCTGTAAGATAAGTCCAGATGCTGGTTAGCCTGTTATAGGTCAAGCCGAGTATTGCTAGAGTATGCATGGCGACTATCACTTTTTTAATTTTATTTATAACATTAACCTTTTAGAAACAAAAAACAAAACCTAACACTTGAACAGCTTGCTGGCCGGTCCCTTTTCCCACGTATGGGCTCCCTAAATACAGGATTTTTTTTTTTTTAAGTAGGATTGTCCCCCAGCCCCATCATTAACCCCCTCCCCGGACTCCCTGGTCTACTTCACTGAGGAAATGGGCTAAGCTTACAACCCGCCACTAGTTCTAGCACCCTAATGCTAGGCCTATGTATACTGTCCATGGGTCCCAAATTTTCCTGTACTTATCCAAAGAGTCATCTAATAGGTGGGTGATTCTTTCATTGATGGCAATATAATTAATCTTTTTTTTAATCATCTGGAAGTTTAGGTTACTGGATTTCCAGGCTTTAGCAATATGACTCTTAGCTGCCAATGCTATGTATTGCAGCAGTCTGTTTTGGGAGGGAGTCAGAGCACTAATGGGGATCCCCAGTAGCATGCTATCTATAGACCTTTCTACCGGGGTAAGGAATAAGTCAGAGGCTAGTACTGAGACTAAGTCCCAAATCTTTACTACCTTGGGGCAGAACCACCAGATATGGGAGAATGTCCCCGTTGCCTGACACCCCCTAAAGCATAGTTGGCTTTCTGATTTTTTCCATTTTGCGAGCTTCTCCGGGGTTATGTATACCCTGTGGAGCACCTTGATGGCGGTTTCTAGGATGCTATAGTTAAGGGAGCCCCTATAGATGTTAGACCAAGCTGCCCTCCATTTACTTAGGTCCCAGCTCGTATTCATGTCAGTTTCCCAATCGGCCATGTGTTTGGGCTTAAGTCCGGCAGGCCTGGCATTGAATGTTTTGTATAGCATCCCTAGGGTGCCCTTCGTTAGAGGAGCCGCTTGACAGATTTTAGTCAGCCAGTTCGTTTCTGGGACTGTGTGCTTTTCCAATAAGGAGATTGCTAGGTGTTTTAATCTACAAAAATTGTAGTGTTCAGACAGGGGCATATCATGTTTATCCCTTATTTTTTCGAATGAGATAATTCGCCCCTTTTCCATCCACTCTCCCAGCCTATCCAGATTTTTATTCTTCCACCAGTGTTGGGAGGATAAATTTAGGTTAACTGGCATCTGGGGATGATTAAGAAGTGAGATCATGCAGGATGGTTTTGGGAATAAATTTGTGTGTTCGCGGGCCCATTTCCAGCATGTCAGAGTATGTTTTATCATGGGATTGGATAAGTCTTTAATTTTTGGGGGAGTTTCTGACAACCACATAATAGAATCCCAGGTCAACGGTTTCATTGATTGGTTTTCTATGTAAATCCACGCCGGCTGATGTGTCGTTGAGTGTGCAATTGGTAGAAAGGATAGTTGGGCGGCCTTGTAATACAATTTAAAGTTAGGGCAGGATAGACCTCCATCTAACTTGTGTAGATACATGATTTTTTTTGCGATTCGTGATGGGCCTTGGTTCCAGATGAACCTAAAGATGTGCCTTTGGAATTTAGATAACTCTTTATGTTTAACCTGAATTGGGAGGGTTCTAAAAAGGTAAAGAAGTCTGGGCAAAATGTTCATTTTAATTGTGTTAATTCTCCCTACCCAGGACAGGCGGAATTTCGTCCATCGACCTAAATCGGCCATCATGGTTTTTAGTAGTTTAGAATAATTCTCATTATATAGGTCGCTTAGATTCGCCGTTAGCCTTATCCCCAAATAATTTATATATTTAATGTCCCAGTTGAATTTATACCTGTCATGTAAACTGTTTTTTTCTGCTGCCGGGACGTCGATGGCTAGGGTTTCAGTTTTTTCTAAGTTTAGTTTTAGTCCCGAGATTTGGCCAAACCTTTCTAGAGTTTTAATGAGTACCGGGACTGATTTACTCGGATTGGACACCACGCAAAGAAGATCATCTGCGAACAGGCAGATTTTGAAGTGATGATGTCCCACCTCTATCCCTGAAATCCCTGAGTTTGCCCTGATCTCTCCGGCCAGCGGCTCCATTGCCAATGCGAAAAGCAAAGGGGATAGCGGGCATCCCTGCCTAGTACCCCGCCCTATTCTTATATTTGGAGTTGCAGGCCCCGGGAGCTTCAATTTGGCCGAAGGGGAGCTATAGAAAGACTTCAGCAAGTTGATGAACTGGCCATTGATACCAAATTTACTAAGGGTCGCGAATAGATAAGGCCATTCTAGAGAATCAAAGGCCTTCTCTATATCGAAGGCCATAAGGCACGTTGGTGTTTTAGTGGTTTTGGCTTTGTGTATGAGGTTAAGGACTTTCCTAATATTATCTCCTGCCTGTCTGTGGGCCACGAAGCCTACTTGATCATTGTGAATTAATCTTGGCAAGAAAGATGCCAATCTGTCTGCCATAATTTTGGAGAGAATTTTCATATCACAGTTTAGAAGTGAAATTGGCCTGTAGTTTTTCATTTCCAGTGGGTCCCTACCTTCCTTGGGAAATAGAATAATTTCAGCTGCGTTAAGTTCAGCAGGTATTTTTTCTCCGGCTAGAATGTTGTTAAAGAGTGTGACTAGATGTGGGCCAAGGGAATCTATAAATGCTTTGTAATAGTTATTGGAGAATCCGTCGGGCCCCGGAGATTTCGCTACTTTAAGTTTGTGAACCGTTTTGCGGACCTCGTCTAGCGTTATTGGGGCGTTAAGGGCCCCCAGCTCTGCCCCCGTGGCGATGGGGAGATCTTTTGAATTTAGAAATGAATTTATTTCATTACCAATAAGAGCTGTGGAGCCTTCATAAAGGGAGTTAAAGTACTTGGTAAAAGTAGATTTAATTTTACTTGGATTGGCTGTTAGCTCACCTTCCCGCGTTCCTATTTGCTGGATTTTATTCTGCGTGTTTTTTGATTGTAGTTTTTTGGCTAGGAGTGGGCCTGGTTTGTTAGCTTTATCGTAAAATTTTTGCTGAGTCCACCTTAGGGCTTTCTCAGTTTGGTCCGAGAGGAGGGCATCTAGGTCTGTCCTAACCTTGTCAATCAGCTGTCTATTTTTGATATCCGGCTTGGATTGGTTTAATTTCTCAAGCTTTGTCAGTTCTGTTTGTAGTTCAATTTCTCTGGCTTTTTTTCGTTTTTTGTATTGGGATGCTATTTTGATAAGGGTTCCCCGAATGTAGGCCTTGTGTGTGGCCCATATAATGCTTGATCTTATCTCTGGGGAGAGATTAACTTGAAAGAACAAATCCAGATCTTGAGAAATTTGTTTCTTTACATCTGGGTTAGCTAGAAGTCTTTCATTCAGCCTCCACGAGAATGTAGGCTTCCCCCCTGAGGCCCATTCCAAATTTAGCTTTACCGCGGCGTGGTCTGACCATGTGCATGGGACAATTTCGGATTTCTTTACCTGGTCTAAGAGGGAGAGATCTGCAAGAATGTAGTCTATCCTGGAATAGGTGTTATGTACCTGGGAGAAAAAGGAGTATTCCTTAGCCTTGGGGTTAGTTTCCCTCCACACATCTGTCAGGTTTAGCTTAAAAAGAAGGCTCTTAATTGTCTGCAGTTTCCTGGAAAACCTCTCTTGTCCCCCTTCCCTAGACCTATCTCGAGTTGGGTCCATCACCAAGTTCAGGTCCCCTCCAATTATTATTTTTCCCAATCCCGGTTTATCTAGAGTTTTTAGCATCTTTATGACAGTCTGATGAGGGTTTGTTGTAGGGGCATAGATAGAGACCAGGGTTGTCTTAATACCCTGGATTAGTCCAGTTAACATTACGAAACTGCCTGCCGGGTCTATCTGTTTGTTTTCTAATGTAAAGGGGAAGTTCCTGTGTAGGAGTATGGCCGCACCGCCTTTTTTAGTTCTTTGGTTGGCTAGGAATACTGTTGGGTAATTCTTATGTAGGAAGTTTGGATGGTTATTGTGTACAAAGTGAGTCTCCTGCATGAATATGACAGAGGGGTTGCTATCCCTGTAGGAGAGAAAGGCTTTGCGACGTTTAAAAGGGGAGTTAAAACCCTTGACATTGTGTGTCAGGAAAACTATGTCTAGATTGTTCTGATTTACCGCCATGTTTGTGGTGAGGTGAGGTGTTGTCCTGACTTACCCCAATCCCACGAAGAAATCTTGATAATTTTGTGGGCTGGTGTGAATGACTGGGAGAGTGGATAGTTCCATAGCCCCGTGGGCCTATCGTCTGAGCAAGTAATGGCTGAATGAGGGTTGCCTTCTAACCTGATGGAGTCTTACGATCCTGAAGGAAGAGAATGAGACCGCCAGCAAGCTAACAAAACAGTAAGAAAATACTAAAACATAACAGTTAAAACGATGGCAATAACCAAAAAACATTTCAAGAGCATTGATCCTCATTGTAATTTACCAATAGCACCTAAGTGCCTAGGGTGGATAGGGAGTAAAAGAAGAAACTCCTCCTCCTGACCCTAGTATGAGGAAAAAGAATACAACTGAATAGTACTTGACTAGAACATTAACACATTTACACTACAGAACACCAACCCTGGAGAAGGCCCGTCCCTGGAGAAACGTATAGACTATGAGAATAAAACATATCCAGGTCTATAGTCTCTTTGAAGAATTGTTCACTTTTCTCTGGTGTTAGAACTAGAGCTGTCTACTCCAACTTACAGAATGTAAAAACCTTAAATTACAGCCCCTGGTTTCCTAACAAGTGTTAGACCTTTTATGCATTATTTTAAAATGACTCTAGGTCCTGAGGTTTGTAAAAGTTCACCCTTCCTGCACCGGTACAGAGGGGGTGCCTTGGGTGGACTTGCCGGAGGTCCCCTGCTCAGATTGTGGCGAGTCTACAGCGTCTCTGTGCTTTTTTTGTTTTTTGTGGATCGGTACATCCGTCCACTGCCTGGAGGGCCTGTCCTTTGGCCTCGCTGCTTGTTGTTCACGAAACTCTTCCCTGGTTGCAAGATTGAGGTGAATCAAGTGTTTCTGACAGTCCTCCAGAGAGAAAGCGGAGTAGGTGGAACCTCCAGCTTGGAAAAGCAAGCGAAACGGGAATCCCCATTTATAAGGGATCTTGTTTTTTATAAGAACATTTAAAGCCGGTTTCATTGCTCTGCGTCTATTCAGGGTGGTTGGGGCAATATCAGCAAAAACCTGCAGGTGAGATCCATCTGGACCAATAACTTGTGGAACATTTCTGGCGGCCGAGAGGATGTTATCCCTTGTTTTTTGTCGGAGGAAGCGGACTATTGTGTCTTTGGGTAGGCTTTGATTTAAGGATGCACCTAGGGCCCTATGTGCCCTTTCAATTTCGATCACATCAGCTTCTTCTCCCGGCAGCAAGGATCTGGCCACCTCTTTGATGTAGGGTTCTAGATTTGTTACCCTTTTGTCAATCCCTCTGAAACGAATGTTGTTTCTGCGAGAGCGATTTTCAGCATCCTCTAGCTTGTCTTCCAGAAGGGAGATTCTAGCAGAGTTTGCCGAGATGTCTTTTCTGTCTTGCTCTTGGGATGAGGCCAGTTGATCCGTGAGGTTTTCTAGTTGGTGAGTTCTCTGTCCCAGCTCTTGGATTTCTTTCTTAAAGTCCTGCACGGCTTGGGAGAGTTGGGTCTTCAGTAAGGTTTCAAATCTGGTCATAATTTTGTCGATCATCTCCGGGTCTTGTAGTGTGCCTCTCTGATCCCCTTCCATATCCGAATTGTCAGATAGGTCTGCAGCGGGGCTCTGGGGAGTGGGTTGTGATTTAGGGAGCGATTGAAAGTGTTCTTGAATACCTTTAGCTGCCATGCTCTTGCGTGTTTTACCCTTCATCTTCCCCTCCTTATCTCATTTGTGGATTACTGAGGCCTTGTATTTGATCCGGCTTTTGAAATATGAAAATTATTTGTTTATAGCTGGGTTTCCCGTTTTCTTGTCTCTGCTTGTTAAATTAGTATGTTGACATATTGCAGAGCTGTAAAATGCAGACCTAGTTAAGGCCCTCTCTTCTTTAAAAGTTTGACATGGCTAGGGAGACTTGTGAAGACAGTCCTGTATATGTGCCATGTGGTGTTTGATTAGCCGGCATTTATCCAGCCCATAGGTTAGCTCAAAGGGCACTGTATTTGCTTACCCAAAGCTTTGCCAGGGAGGTTATGCATAGCTCAATCCAGGGCTTACATGTTCAGCAATGCAAATGCGTCAAGGTCACTGGTCACATTTCATTTCCAGGATGAATAGTGCTGTTCCACTACCACTGCATTGAAGCTCGCACTGGTCGTCCCCTCCTGTTTGGGTCTAGATGAGAGGTTATGTCCTGGGCCCCCTTCTTGATCCAGTACTGTGGCCTGCCCGTGGTAGCTATGGGTTCATAGAAAAGAGTAGGGGTGTGAAGAGGTTGAGGCTTCTTCTCTAGGCCTAGATTTTAAAATGGCCGCCACCCGTTTCGCGGGCTTTTTCCTGCGGCCTGAAACTCTCTGTGCTGCAGCACCAGCTGGCCTTAGCCCCCAGGCACCCCTCCGGCCAGCACCAGCCACCCCTGGAAGGCTCTGGGTGGCCTTTGTAGCTCCCTCGGGGTATCCCCGTTACCTGGGCTTGTAACGGAGCTCCCTGCTCCGGAGTGGGCAAGATGGCCGCCGCCCGATGTCCCCAGGCTCCTGCCGAGCTTCCCGGCGACGGAGGACCTTGGCCAGGCCTCTCCGCTCTGCCCGACTGGGACCCCCAAGCGCCGAACCGCCAAGGCTCTGCACAGCCTTCTTCTCCCGGCGGTTCTCAGCAGGGACGCGGGTATGAACGCCTGTGCTGCAGGTGTCCCTCTGGCTCCGTGCCTGGGTCTCTGTGCCCCAAAATTGGACCCCCGAATTGCTGCTGGGGACTGGCCCAATGCCCTCCTGCTCCCCCAGCCTCCTCGAAGGGGGAAACCGAAGCTTTTAGGGTGATTAATGGGCTAAAATGCCCCTTTCAAAGCAGGAGCTCTGCCTAGGCGCGTCCGACACCATCAGACTCCGGCTCCGCCCCCACTTTTGTTTTATTTAAAGCATATACATATATACATATACATTGTAATCAACTTTCTTATCATTGTTTATCATATATTCTAGAATACAAGATAGAGAATACATTGCATCTGATTTTTATATGGTACAAAATCAAAGCAAAGAAACGCAATGTATATTTTAAATATACAGTGCCTTGCAAAAGAATGCACCCCCCCCCCCCTTGGCATTTTTCGTGTTTTGTTGTCTCACAACCTGGAATTAACATGGATTGTTTGAGGATTTGCATCATTTAATTTACAGAACATGCCCACAACTTTGAAGATGTTTTTTATTTTATTTTATTGTGAAGCAAAGAACAAATAGGACAAAATAACAGAAAAAGTCAATGTGCATAACTATTCACCACCATAAAGTCAATACTTTGTAGAGCCACCTGTTGCGGCAATCACAGCTCCAAGTCGCTTTGGATAAGTCTCTATGAGCTTGCCACATCTTACCACTGGGATTTTTGCCCATTCCTCCTTGCAAAACTGCTCCAGCTTCTTCAAGTTGGATGATTTGCGCTTGTGAACAGCAATCTTTAAGTCTGACCACAGATTTTCTATTGGATTGAGGTCTGGGCTTTGACTAGGCCATTCCAACACATTTACATGTTTCCCCTTAAACCACACAAGTGTTGCTTTAGCAGTGTGTTTGGGGTCATTGTCCTGCTGGAAGGTGAACCTCCGTCCTAGCCTCAAATCACACACAGAGAGGTACAGGTTTTGCTCAAAAATATCCCTGTATTTAGCACCATCCATCTTTCCCTCAACTCTGACCAGTTTCCCAGTCTTGGCTGCTGAAAAACATCCCCCCTAGCATGATGCTGCCACCACCATGTTTCCCTGTGGGGATGGTGTTCTTTGGGAGACGTGATGTGTTGGGTTTGCGCCAGACATAGCGTTTTCTTTAATGGCCGAAAAGTTCAATTTTAGTCTCATGAGACCAGAGCACCTTCCTCCATACATTTTGGGAGTCTCCCACATGCCTTTTTGCAAACGCAAAACGTGCTACTTTGTTTTTTGCTGAAAGTAATGGCTTTCTTCTGGCCACTCTGCCATAAGGCCCAACTCTATGGAGCGTACGGCTTATTGTCGTCCTATGTACAGACACTTGAATCTCTGCTGTGGAACTCTGCAGCTCCTCCAGGGTTACCTTAGGTCTCTGTGCTGCCTCTCTGATTAATGCCCTCCTTGCCCGGTCTGTGAGTTTTGGTGGGCGGCAGTTTCTTGGCAGGTTTGCTGTTGTGCCATGTTTTTTCCATTTGGTTATGATAGATTTAATGGTGCTTCTGGGGATCATGAAAGATTTGGATATTTTTTTTTTATAACCTAGGCCTGACTTTTCAACAACATTGTCCCTTACTCGTATGGAGAGTTCCTTGGTCTTCATGGCAGTGTGTGGTTAGTGGTGCCTCTTGCTTAGGTGTTGCACCCTCTGGGGCCTTTCAAAAAAGGTGTGTATATGTAATGACAGATCATGTGACACTTAGGTTGCACACAGGTGGACATAATTTCACTAATTATGTGATTTATAAAGGTAATTGGCAGCACCAGAGTTTTTTATGGGCTTCATAACAAAGGGGGTGAATACATACGCACATGCCAATGTTTTATTTTCTATTTCTAAAAAAAAATGTATGTATATATTTTTCTCATTTCACATAACCAACTTAGACAATTGTGTTCTGATCCATCACATAAAATTCAGATTAACAAAACATTGAATTTAAGGCCGTAATGTAACAAAGTAAAAAAAAATAAGGGTGGTGAATACTTTTGCAAGGCACTGTAAAACATATGATGTTTTGTTTATAGCAATAGAGTGAGTCTTATTTGTCAGAAATACAGTATTTTATTGAAAACCAATAAAACAATGATAGAATTACTTCAAGGATGGCAAAGCCATTGAACAGCTTTGCACATTATCAGATCTAATTAGAGTATTCCCAGATACATCACCCATATATCATTTTCACACTGAGTTGTAACCCTTAAAGTGAAATGAGTTAACAATCAGCAAGTTAAATATTGGCCTTAATTGTTTGACAACATGGTAGGATTAAGTCTGTGTATACACTGTGCCTCACTTCTAAGTTTACTAAAAACAGCTGTATGGAAGTGGTGGTTCCCTTCCCCCAAATACATCTAAGAGTGCCTTTCCTTCTCAGATCCTAGGAAGGATTCCTGAAGTTTCTCATTACTGCAAACAACTGAACAAATTAGAGCCCCTTTCAGAAAAGTCTTTGTTACCATCTGGGCCAATGGCATTTTTTCTACTTTTCCTAAATAAGTTCATTGTATAGATTAATTGTTCCTCTTGAGGAGTTACAAAAAAAGCGGAGTTTGTTAATTAAAATATTAATTCCACCTCAAAAAGCTTTGTCGGGTAAATGTGTAACTCTATAATATTTAATCGAATATATAAAGTAAATAAATCAAATACCATCACTTGTATATAATTAATTATATTGCATTCAGTGACTTAAGGTAAGACACTCCACTGCATTGTTCCTTTATAGGGTAATGGAGGTCATTGCAGATATACTGAATAACTGTATATAATAAGCATATTATATAACTATAATTAAATAGTATTTTAATTTAAATGTCAAAATAAGATACAGAGATTGTTTTCTTTGATTTGAGGTGTCAGTAGAGTTTCTGGAGATCACTTAATCAAGCTTTGAGTTTTACAAGCTGGGTAATTAAATATTAACAAGATAACACAGCCCTGTTTCTAGTAAGTGTAATTCGTGGATTAGTCTATAAGGTTCCTGCAGCTCATTATAGAGCATGATTAGACTTTGATGTGTTTACTAAACATGATCTGTTCTGTTGACATGTAAATGCAGACATTATCAAAGGTGCAAAAATCAGCACATTATATTAGAATATAAACAATAGTGCCATTAATTGATTCACATCCTAATAGACACTGCAGATATTTTGTGAAGTAAAACACAGCATGTGTAGTACTGGTAGTCATGAACTGCGTATTATAAGGATGTGCAATATAGTGTAATTATATTATTTCCTTAGCCTTAGGCAACAAACATGTGGTAATAAGAGCTTCAAGACTCAGACTTGTTCCTGAGAACTCTGTGGTGTTTGACACAATTTGAATTACATAGATAGAGATCTATGTGTCTATCTATCTATCTATCTATCTATCTATCTATCTATCTATCTATCTATCTATCTACCTGTCTATCTATCTATCTATCTATCTATCTACCGGTCTATCTATATATCTATCTATCTATCTATCTATCTATCTATCTATCTATCATTCTATCTCTCGTCTATCTATATATCTATCTATCTATCATTCTATCTATCTATCTATCTATCTATCTATCTATCTATCGAACTACTATGTATCTATCTATCTATCTATCTATCTATCTATCTATTTATCTATCTATCTATCTATCTATCTATCTTTCTATCTATCTATCTATCTATCTATCTATCTATCTATCTATCTATCTATCTATCATTCTATCTATCTATCTATCTATCTATCTATCTATCTATCTATCTATCTATCTATCTATCTACCTGTCTATCTATCTATCTATCTATCTATCTATCTATCTATCTATCTATCTATCTATCTGTATGTATGTCTGTCTGTCTATTTATCTAGTATGGTTGGAACAGAAATATTTCAGTGCCGTACACAATATGATGTCCAAGGTCTCTCTCAAAAGCATCAAATCTACTAGATACAAATGTTAACTAACATTGGTGTGATGTTTAAGAAGCTGCTTTATAAAGATTAAAGATGATACACCCTAGAAGGTTACCAGACAGGGGGTCCTATTAAATTGTAAGCCCGCAGGTTCTGTGGTAAAGCTGCAAAGCCTGCAGGCTTGAAATTTTGCAGAGTTACAGAGCAATTAAATTAGACAATCCCACAACATACATAGCCAACATCCAAATCCGTAAACCATGCTTCTGCATGTTTCATTTGCGGCTGTGAACATGATTACGGGTTTAGACGCAGCCAATAGTAAAAGAGATCATCATCATTACGTCACTAAAAACATGGAGGTTAGATTTCAATCACTTACGGGTTTGAAGTACGAGTTACGATCGGACCCGCATTCCAGAAATAATGCAATATGAAATAATCAATAAATATGATATTCTAGTCCATGCGAGTTCTATTATATGTATTAACACATTGATTGCCGGGATCAACATAACACGGAAATTAAACATAAATAAAATTTCTAATACACGTGGGATCTTTGGCTCCATTTGCCTTTAACGGGTTTGAACGCCAGTGCGTCTTTGGGGAATCGTTGCATTTTAATAGCGATGTGCGAATGTAACATTTACGGGCTTGACAGATGAAAGGCTTAGCTGGGACGGAGTTCAAATTTTGTATGGTTTTTCCGCCTGTAACGTGCAGATCCTTTGCGGGTAGCTAAAAGAGGCTAATTTAATAGCAGTATCTTTTGCGGGCTACTTTACCCGCTACAATTTCTAAAATCGTAGCAATTTAATAGGGCCCAGGGACTTCTAATAAGCTTATATACACTTTACCAAATTCACTGAGACGTTTTGAGGTTGTAAGGTTCAAGTTGTTCCCTTTGGTAACAATGGCTGTTTTTATTTACTTTTCTATAAAAAATCAACTAGCACATCCTCAGAGTCTCTGAGAATTTTAGAGAATCTGTCACAATGCGTGTTGTATAGAATGATATAAGTTATAGAAAGCCTCAACGAATGGCTCTTCAACTAAACCACATCTCACTGTTTATTGTAGGATAAGTTTGAACCATACTTAATGTAAAACGCACCATTCTCAAACTTTCAGTAGCATCAAGCATCAAGCTACACATTCAATGACAACTAACAGAATTGTTAAACTAGTAAAATAATCAAATTGTCAGTTGTATCTGAAATGATTTACTAGTAGACACAACATGTAATAAGAACATGACTCATAAATCTTTTGTCATTAAAAAACAACTAACCCAAAGAGCTTAAAGTCTAATTAATCCAAATGCTCATTACAAAATGTTAGCTATGAAACACTACACTAATCTAAATTTGGAGCAATCGCGTGACTTAGCACATTGGTCACCAACACCTATGTAGCTCAGGATTTACCAGTAGCTCTCCAGCTGCTACTGAGCAGCTCACAGCTCAGACGGGGTAAGACAGTCCCACCACCTCCCATATAGAATCATAACCAACCATGGTGTACACTATGGTTTTATTTAATGTGCATATATATAATTCATGAAGATGGGTTCAATACTATAAAACTAATGAATACGTCTCTCTCACTATATATATGTATATATATATATATATATAGTAAATAAAAAGTACATCTGTGTTCACATTTGAATGTCTAAAGCAAGTTAAAAAACCCGCTTGAAGCTCAGAGTTCCCGAGAAAAACAGTTATTACACTGCATTCTGGGAAGTTGAGCTGGGACACACAAACATGGCCACAAATGCCTCGCTCTTCATTCCGTAGCCATTATCAAACATGGCTTCCTTTAAGCTTATGCATGCTGTATTACACAACTTTAATGCAAAGCCAAGGTTGGAATAAACACAGGCTGAGTATCCAATCCATGTACAGCTGTTTCAAGCTTACTGGCTATCATCAGCATGTAGCGGGATCTCAGCTTGTGTTTATATATATATACATTTCTTCAAGCAATGTATACTTTTATAATTTAACTAAATCACTTTCTTGCCTCACAATGACAGAACAGTACATAACTTTTCCTTTTGTAACCCAACAGCTAATGCAAAAGCTGATTTGTCTTCCTCCCCCTTAAAATTAGCAACTCAATCCATGCAAATTCTACACACAATGAAGACTTTTGATTATCATACCAGTCCTTTGTTTTGTATTTTAGATTTTGTTAAAAAGCAGCTGTTGCTATTGGTAACTGGCAGGGAATTTGTTGAAAAGCATACTTTGAGGAAGACAATAGGGTCTTGAATAGACTGTGACACAGCTTTAAACTTTATTAAGTCTGCCTTGGACCTCTTTTTCCTCTTTTGAGTTAAATGGAAGCAAACTTTGGCAGCATCCATGCTGTGAGCCTGATTGATGGCCTGGACATCTGAAGCACTTTTGTGTCCAGCTTGCTGTGTATGAGTGCATAATGTGTGAATACTCAAATAAGGTCAGCCCTTATCAGATGTAATCTAGGCCTCAACACAGATCAGCAGTGACAGTCATACCCTGTAAGCAAGTGCACAAATCATCCTCTGCATGCACCGGGCAGCTTAAAGGATTTTTTCCTCCAGGATTTCCTTAGACACTTGTGGAAAGCTAAATAAAAATAAAAAAAAACATGGTAGAATATGTGCTTGGAATAATACGCCACTGAGTGGAGGGGGCAGGGAAGGAGGGAGCAAGGGAGGGAGTGTGGGACTGTTTATTTATAACAAAGTGATGGTCTTTTTTGCTGAGACCCTGAAGTGAGCTGGTCTTCTTTGTGTAGTTACTGACCACTAATGTGGTAAATTTGGGAGTGGAGTGGGTAGGAAGGAACTTACATCTGATACTCATGTGACTCAATCTCAACAGTTTTATCTGTTGAAGTGCTGAAATCATTTAATTTCCAAAAAAACTTAAGAAATATAAATGCAGCATTGTTTAACTTTTAAAGAGGATGTGTTCTAATTGGGTAAGCATTTTAATCCAATGCTCTACAGATCAAGTGCCACTCATTTACTGTTAGAAATATTCTACTTATAAGAATACAATGCATTGTATAGATATGGTGCTACCTTTTTCCATTTACTTGTCATTTCCACTTGTATATTTGTTAAAATGTACACTTATTTAAATTTGATATTTAATTACATCCATAGTAAAATGAAAGTTGTTCCATTTTCTATACAACATATGTTGTTAGCCTTAATATATATGGTAACTGAATTCAGCAATGCAGGAGGATATCCTGAAGATTAATTAAACCTAAACTTTTTTAGGCAGATAGAATTATGGCCAGACTGTTAGTTGTTATCTATCATCAAAATCTAATGTACATCGAAATACATGTTTATATATGTGTGTTCTGAACAAAGTCAATTCAATTTACATCTCAAAACAGATGAAAAAAATATGATTGGATCTGTTTACTAATTTATTTGTAATTATACCTTCATTTAAATGTTGCTTTTTCATTGATTGTTTGCATTTGCTGCCTTTATCTGTGCTCTACTAATATATATCTATATTGACTTTATCCATGTGTTTAAAAAGTGTAATTATATTGAAAATTATTCTTTGTAGCACTTTGAAAATAAAATGTTAAATACTGATTTTTTTTAAAAATAATTTACATCTAACAAGAACCTTGGCAGAGCAATGCTATGTGTAATTTGTTGGGATTAACTCAGTTTGCACTTGATTAGGGGCTGTGAGCTGTGTGCAGTGATGAAGAGGTTAACAGCTTTTGTCAAGATAAGGCTCCTGAGTGTATACAAGTTCTCATGTGGGCAGTCAATCACTGCTCCTGTTTTTAGCAATGTAGCCTGGCTTGGGATCCCTTTTGTTGTCTTCCCCACGAGTTGAGCCCTGTGTGGTGACAGAACGTGCTTGTAACAGACTTGCCTTTCACATTCTCTTCATAGGCTTTCTGGCAGACTTGTGTGAGCATCTAACAGAGCAGAGAGCTGGGACTATCATAGAAAGGCGAAAAAGAGAGGAGTAATACGTGGGAAGATCTAAAGTGCTGTGAAAGACTTCCGCAGTAGGAATGGGTTGGTTGGAAGAACCAAATTGGCAGCTTCATGTTTCCTTAATTATGCTCCTATCCCTTCATGCAAGAGGTAAGATAATACAATATTTTACTGAGTTTACTGTTCTTTATGTAAAACCAACGCTTGTATTTTGTACTTATTATTATTATTATTTATTTATAAAGCACCAACATATTCCATAGCACTACTTACATTTTGTATGAAAAGTTGTACGTGTTAATACAAACTCGATTTACGATAATTACGGAATACGTGCCACTTGTAGAATATATTTGTCATCCTGTGTATCTGGAAAGTGTACAAAATTATTAAATGTGACAAAAATATTGGTAATGGATGACAATGTGGTTAAAAGCAAGATTTTGTTCTTTCTTTTGTTAAATAAAACAATTTTTCCCATTGGCACAATTTGTTGTTAGTCACACTCAAAAATAATAAAGAACACCTAATGTTTTGTGATATAAAGTAATAAATTCTGAAAAAAATAAACACTAAAATGTCAGCACTTCAGATTATTTATATTTACGATCCAACTTATTAAAATTCTTCGATATATAAAATTCAGTATAGAAATATATAAAATTCATATTCCAACTTATACTTCACATAAATAACACAGAGCTGTGATTTTTTTCTATTCCTGTGCCTGTTTGTCACATTTCAAGAAGGTAATAATTCATGTCAGCTAGCAAGTTTTCCTTTTATCCCCTGGTGTAAAAGAGTTTTTGCCATGAATTAGTATGTCTGGGCAGGCACTCCAGGGTTCCCTGACAGAATAGCATTCTCATTCCCCCTTCTGAAACCCACACTGTGCTATAAAAGTGTTCTTAAAGTGCAGGAGCATTAACACTTTCTGGGAGTGAAAAGTCTTTTTTTTGTTTGTTTAATGTCTTTTCTGCCTACTCTTAGTTTGTTACCTATCTTTAAGGTTTTACGCAGTCTTTCTTTTATTAAGAATGCCTATTTTAACCATCTACCACATATTACGTGATTATATTGATGTTTTAAAGACTAAAACTGTGAAATGAACTTTTTTTTTTTTTTTTTTTTTATGTTTTAAACACTTTGATAACAGGCTGTATGGAATAACATAGAGAGTGGTTCATCCTCCTAACCATATCCTTTAATTTATTTCTTTTTAAATATAGTGTAATATATTGTCTCTTTAGTTTTAAGATTTAATTTCTAAAACACCATATAATAGATTTTTCAACAAGTTATGTAGGAAAATAAAAAATGCTTTTTGGTCATTATATTTTTCACTAAAGTTTACATTTTCTATACTAGCACAACAGTAAAGTAAGACAATTATGTATGTATTAGTTGAGTAGTTTAAATGACTTATTAATATTATGTATGATTCTTACAAAGATATTCCATCAATGGAGATATATAGTTCTTTATATAATAGAGATATAACCATTTAGTGATCTTTATTGAAAATATGACATAAGATTTACTTGGGATATTCATATTTATTTGTATGATAGGCCATGCAATTTGTCATATTACAGCCATTATATCATAAGTTTATGAGTCTCTGTCAGTGTGTGCTAAACATAAAAAATGTTAATCTTTTAATACAATCATAGGGCTCTCCTAAAAACATCATTATGGTGTAATAGTATTTTGCAAAAATAAATCTTGGTTTCTATCCCAATTAACACAAGCAGATGAAGTAACTTGCTTTTCCAACCTGATTTATGGACAATATATCCTTGTATAAACATACAAGGATTTGACCAACCTGATCTATTTATAAATCCATGCAGCTTTACAAGAAATTCCTGAACAGCACAGTTATTCATTTTTTTCTGTCATTGAAAGAGAATATGCACACATTACAGTTAAGTAGTAATACATTCATAATGTTTGAAATTGTATTTCTATGTAATATAATTGTATGCCAGGGTTTATTACAAAGCAGAGACTCTAGAAATTGAATTACATTGCAAACATCCTTTTATAAGATCAGATATTAATGGAGTAAATTCATATATAACTGGTATTTTCTCTATGACAGGTATTGCCATGACACTAGACTGGAATAATGCCAGGACAGTTTGTATATAATACCACTAGCACCATCTTGCTGTCTGTCTAGCTGTAATATTATTTTCAGCTCTGTGTAGGACTATGGCTGGAACTGGTTAAATTGTGATGCAATGCATTGCTCAATAACCCTATCTTATCTCCACAACACTATTGTTCAACACTATTTTATACTCCGATAAAACCAGCTATGTGGATTGCTTTTCTACAGTCTTCTAAAAAATATTCAACTGGGTATAATATATTATTATTATTATTACTTTTATTTGTAATGCGCCAACATATTCCATAGCGCTATACAGAGGAAAAGAACAAGAAAAAATATAATTTTAACAAACTGCAAAAAATGGAGGGCCCTGTTTTGAGCTTAGAATCTTTGTAGAAAGTGTTTTTTTCCCAAAGCACCCTACAAGATTGGAAACTCGCTACTTACAATCTAAAGGGGATGGAAGAGGCAGATAAGAAATAGCAAGGGTCAGGAAGAAAGTGAAGTTTCATTAGGTAGGAGGGTATGCAAAGTTAGGATGTTTTTTCATATAGAAGGAAAAGGAAAGCATCTGAGAAAGTAATTTGGTAAGTGATCCTAGTATGTAATATCTTATCTTATCTGGCCCTAGTGTGATACTTCATTAAAGCACATCAAATTTAACTTGGCGGCCCAAGATAACATATTTATATATGTGAAAATTTTTGTTTTAACCAGCTTTGTTTAAAAATATTAAAAGTGTATTATATGGGAACAAGGTTTTATGCCATGTCATGCAGATCACTAAATTAGTTGAGTTTTTGGTATTATAGTGCTGTTTTTTGTATCAATATAGCTTGTATATAAAGTACTTTTTGCACAGGTTTTCTGTTTCTTTATTTTGATTTACAGTGGCGTACACACTGGATCTGTACTTAATAAATAGATTTCAATAAAGTTTAACAAAAAAGAAATGGTAAATTAATTTACTACTCTATTATATCCAAAAAGTCTTGTGGGTTATTTCTTCCTACTAGTATATTGGCTTTCTTGTTGCTGCTTAAAGTGGTAAGTGATATTGCAGAATTGTAGGTGCTGGCTAAAATCAGTTTTGGTAATAGATACAGTAATTTTGAGATTAGCGACAAAAATATGTGGTTTCCACACACGTGTACTCAAAATCACAGCTTTTAATGGGATGTACATTTCCTAAATTATTTGTATCATGCATCAAGAGTAGTCTCTAAATATTGCAAAAGTTTTTTTTTTGCCTTGAAAAATAAGTTTGCAGACAATCATATTAAAACAACAGAAAAAAATGCATATGAAAAATAATTTTCTCACTTAATAGCTAGCCCTGTTAAGTGACCACTGTATTTCAAGAAAAAAGGCACTTGTTTTTGAAGTATGTAAACAATTAACATTAGCAGCTGTGAAAGACATGGATGTATAAACTTTTTAAAGAAAAATCTGATTTTTTAATGATTGTGAAGGGAATCTGCTAACAGGAAGTGAGTTAAGCAGATGTTAAGCAGCACTTTTATAGCACAATGTGCCGAAGTGGTTGGCAAAGAGGCAAGGGTTGGCATCATCTGTCATCCATATAGCGATATTCTTAAAAAGTAAAAATAATGAATGCACAATGTATATATCACATAAAAAATATGTATATAAATAAATATATAAATAAATGTATATGAATAAATATAAAAAATATAACATTTAGTTCATAATTTGTATTAATATTTATATTTCCATAAACTGACATTAATTTACAGTACTATAAGCGGTAGTTTTGTTGAATTGAGGTGCTGGATCGCAGGTTACCATTCGCTGTACAGCTCCAGTATTCACCCACAATCCTTTAGTAAAACCCCCCTAACTTCCTAAGAGCTGGATCGTGTGGGGGTGTATTTCAATAGAGAGAGGAGTGGGGGAGGAGAAAAAAAAAAAAAAAAGAGAAGTCAGAGGGCTTATTTAGGTAACTGGATCAGACTGAAATTGACACCACACCCCTTCCCAGATGCAGGAAGTGTGCTTCAATACATCGCCACAGCTTTCCAGAAATGTAAATGCTCCTCTCTAGCACATTACTTTTACCCGTGTATCATGTGTGCCTTCAGGGACCAGCAGAGGCTTCAACATTTTTTTTAATGATAACAGGTTAAATTACTTTACCTGGCTTAATTATGCTCTTGAAATGCAGATTTCTGAAACTTCAATATATATTTTACATTGGACAGTGGTACAGTGTCAAGTGGTGGTTAAATCTCTTACTGTGCACTAAAAAACAAAACTATTTGAATATGCAGTTCTTTCCCAGACCTCTTCCCAGTAGGTTTAATTTAACAGGTAACATAATGAGTTAAAGATACCCTTGATGATTTTTCTTTACAAATGAGTATTCTAAAACCCGAGTTACAATAATTATTTTTTTTGTATGTAATATAGAGACTTTACATTTCTTACTACAATAAAGTACATAAGAAAATAGATACATAGCTATTTTATATTCCTAATGAAATCCAGAGACCTTTCATGTCCCTTTAAGTTTCCCTGGTTTCCCTTTAAGAAACACAAGTAAATCTAATATGAAATGTTGCAATAAACTTACACATTAACAGGCTTATTAAATTGCGATTCGGTACATTTAAAAGGGCTCTATTTAAGCACACAGCTTATTTCTTTTACAGAAGTTTTTAGTTAGTGAAGACCTTGCTTTTGGATAGAAGTTCACTAACTAAAAACATCTGTAAAAAAATATGCTGTGTACTTGTATAGAGCCCTTTTAGATTTGCCGAATTGCAATTTAATAAGGCTGAAGGCTTATCTCTATATTGATGAGAACATTTACAAAACAGACACATTTCTTTGTAATTAATAGTGTGATTTGGTTGAGGTACAATCATATTTCATCAAAATAATTAGAGCAAACAAATATACATGTGATAGATAGTTTTGTGGCAGTTAGTATTTTACTTCTCCATTTATTATATTTCTATTTTAGTATTATTTGCTGTTAAAAACTTCAGATGTATTTTTTTCTATTATGTTACTGACTTAATTTAGTTGTTTTTCAAAAAAAGTATAATCAGTTTACAGTGTTGGGGTATTTAAATTTGCCAATGAAAATTCCACTGCTGAATGTATTTTAAGCTCATTTAAATCACAATATAGGATTAAATTAACATAAAGAGACATAGGGTAAAAAGCAAAGGAATGAACATAAAGACACTCAGCATTATATAGATTCTTAAGTGTCACATGACCTCTAGTATAAGACAGGCCTCATCACTCATAGAACTCTTGGTGAGACATTGTTCTGTTGTGTCGGGGACTTTGCATTTATAATGAGGAACCCAAACCCCCAGTCACCATTTTTTTTATTTAATCTACTAAATTAAGTAACATTTCTCAGAAACTGTACATTTCATTGTGAAATGTTATGTTAATACTTATATCATTTTACTATAGTTCCCACTTTCAGACTATCCTTCAAAACTCATCTTTCCAAAGACGTTTCTAAATGATCCCTTTAGCATCCACATGTCAATCTGCCAAGTTTATTTTGAACCCCTTTTTATCTCAGTAAACTGCTTAAATAAATACTTAGTAAAACTTTGCAGTAAAGTGGTATATGTTAGAGGTATTCGAAACAATTGTAATGCAACCTCCACCAAATAAAATACAGGGGAACCTCCATGTTCATCATTAATCTGTTCCTGAGGGACGGACAAATACTGAATCGGACAAATATAAAGATACATTAACACTGAAAGAATTTATATTTTGATTACCATGAGGTGGGTGACTTTTCATGACGAATATTTGATTTTTGGACAAATATCGGAGCATTTATTTTGCTGAAAAAATGTGACAAATATTGGATTTGATGAATATAATGGCTGGCGGATATAGAGATTCTGCTGTATACGGATTTGTTAAGGTGGGTTAAGGGGTGGAGCTACTGCCAGTGCAGCAGATGCAAAGGACAAGGGCCAATAGCAGGAGCGATCTACAACCAATGGATAAAGGTGGATATTTTTAGAGGAGTAGATATTAACTTTTATAGTAAGGTGAAATTATTTTCACTACTGCCCTCAATTCAATAGCTCCACAACTGTAGACAGGTAGTAAAAAAACCTTTCCAAAAAAAAAAGGCATTTTAAATCAAAGGGTCACTACTCTATTCTAATTCTCCTGGATCTCTCTGCTGCCTTCGATACAGTTGACCACCCTCTTCTAATCCAAACGCTCCGCTCTTTTGGCATCCAGGACACAGCTCTTTCATGGTTCACATCCTATCTTAAAGATCGTACATTTAGTGTCTCCTTCTCTGGCACCTCTTCTTCACCTCTCCCTCTGTCTGTTGGCGTTCCCCAAGGTTCTGTCCTAGGCCCCCTCCTCTTCTCCATCTACACCTCCTCCCTTGGCACCCTTATAAAATCCTTTGGATTTCAGTATCATCTCTATGCAGATGATACTCAAATCTACCTCTCTGCACCCGATCTATCCCCCTCTCTTTTAGCTCAAGTTTCCAACTGCCTCTCGAGCATATCCTCCTGGATGTCCACCCGTCAACTCAAACTCAACATGTCTAAAACTGAACTTCTAATCTTTCCACCCTCTACTACAGCTTCCACACCTCAAATATCTCTAACTGTTGACAACACCATTATCGCCCCTACCTCCCAGGCCCGTTGTCTTGGGGTTCTACTGGATCCCGCCCTCTCTTTTATTCCTCACATCCAAGCAATAACAAAATCATGTCAGTTTCACCTAAAAAACATCTCCAAAATTCGTCATTATCTTACAGAAGACACAGCTAAAATTCTAATTCACTCTCTCATCATCTCTCGACTCGACTACTGCAATTCCCTCCTTGCTGGCCTCCCCATCTCTCGTCTGTCTCCCCTCCAATCCATAATGAACGCCTCCGCTAGACTCATCTTAAAAACCAAACGATCAGTGTCTGCAGCCCCTCTCTGTCAATCACTCCACTGGCTTCCCATAGCTTCCCGAATCAAATTTAAAATCATGACCCTAACACATAAAGCCCTCAACAACAGTGCACCCCCTTATATCTCTGCTCTTGTTTCAAAATACTCTCCCAACCGGCCCCTTCGTTCTGCTAACGACCTTCTTCTTTCCTCCTCTCTCATCACCTCCTCTCACTCCCGTCTTCAAGACTTTTCTCGTGCTTCCCCATCCATTTGGAACTCCTTGCCCCGCTCCATTAGATTATCTTCCTGCCTCAAAACCTTTAAGAAATTATTAAAAACACATCTGTTTAAAAAATCATATCATCTTCAGCCTTAACATGTACAACTGAACATTCCACAGCTTAATAACACTCACACCCACAATCTACAGTACAACACACAGACCCCTCCACTTTACTGAACCAATTGCTTTCAATTGTATTTGTCACCCTCTTGTATCACACCTAAACCCTTAGATTGTAAGTTTGCGAGTTTTCAATCGTGTGTCAGGCCTTGGAAACAAGCTCTATGTACATTTGATTTTATGCTCAAAAACAGGGCCCTCCATTCTTTACAAGGTGTTTAATTTGTTTTCTGCTATGTACTCAACCCCTGTACAGCGCTACAGAATATGTTGGCGCGATATAAATAAAGATAATAATAAATAATAAGTACACATACATGTCCAAGGCAGGTCAACAGATGCAGTCATTTACAGCATAGAGTTTTTTCTGGATATTTACATCTAAACAAGAATCACTATGCACCTGCTGCTCTCAAGCAACCATTACAAAATAGTAGAAGAACCACTCACAGAATGTTACTATTTTACCTGCAGGCAACATATAGCTTCTGGTGTAGTCTACATTGAATAAAACAGAAAGCAAGTTTTTTCATACTCCATTATAGGTTGGATTTGTATGTGATGGGAGGACTATAAGACTATTTGCTATTGATTGGTAACTACCCGTATCGCCCATAATACTTGTTTGTGACCTGATATTAAGTGGTACTAGGTAAGGCACAATGTGTTTGAAACCCCAAATATGCATTCTTCTAATTACTAGTCCATTTGGAAACACTACATACTGTGATTGTTTCAGAAAAGGGAAGCCCTTACTCCAAATAGCTTTCATTACACCTCTTTTGACTTCAAGTCACTTGATTGCACCTGCTCATGTTTAGTTTTGTTTAAAGACTAATTGTCATCACTTGACATTTTTGTTATATTAAAAGATCCATTTAATATTTCATTTCCAGAGATAGCAAGAATCCTTTTGACAGAGGGGCATAAAATGACAGCAGAATACGCTGAGGTGTTTAACTATAGTAAATGTGACACTAACAAAATATTGTTTGCAACTTGTGGATCATCCACAGAAGTTGTACAGAGGACTTAAATGGAAATATTGTTGCACATTGATAGTGGTCCCATCTTCTGTCATCACTGCACTAATTATTACTAATACTAGCCCTCAACTAAAGTGAGCACCATGTATCATTTTAATGCATTAAAAATGGTGATATACATCACTACTGTTTTTTGTGTACCCTTTTCTGTGTATTTTACATTTGATATACAAAAGAATTTATGAAAAGATGTGTCATGGGGGGGGGGGGGGGTTATTAAGCACTTTCTGAAATAAGAGAGGTGAGAAGGGCTGTTTTCCCCATAAGAAACAGTGGATAGTAACTCAGGAGTTGACATGAGAAGCACTTTGGAAGCTTAGTAAATCCCCCCATGGTCTTCTGTGCCTTCGAAGCTTTCATTTACAACTTGTTATGAATATATAGTAAGTATATCTGCTGTGCACTACTGGAGTAAATACATAACGTTCCATCAAAGGAGTGTGTTTGCTTTGGTTGTCATGCAAAAAATTTGACCCACCTTATTTTTTTTTAAATACATATTTCATCAATGATTATTACATGTTTTCTATGATTCCTCACCTGGAATCTTGACATTTTTTTTAAATTGCCAATTTCAATAGCTTAGAGCATCTGTTTTATCTCCCAGAAATAGGTGCTTGGAAATGACAGTTGACATTGGTTTGATGTGAACTTCTATATATCTGCAAAAATAACAGATTGCTATGACAAAATGTATTTCATGATGCAATGGTTTATCTGGGAAATTATGTGCCAGAAAATATTCAAGATATGTTTGTCTGTCAACATAACGCAGTTCCAGCTATCAGCACGTCCCTGAGTCTGGATAAAATGTGCACATACAGCTGGCTCTCTCTGGATATTTTCATGGTATTTTCAGTGATTCCTGTAAATGTGATGATACAGTTGAATGGTCCATGCAGGATGCAAGTCCTTCGTGAGTGAAAGGCACTTTTACTGCATGATTTGCCATGGCTCTGTCTTGATGATAGTTGGATTTTTCTCAACACTAGCAATGTCCATCATAATGATAAATCACCTGAATTTGAGGATGCCAACCTGTTCATATAAATATCTATCATTTTCAAATGTTTCTGAACAGCTGCTATATATCTTTAATCATCTCTTTAATCAACTGACCACACAAATAGATGTTTTCGGAGTTTCCTTGATCATCATACAAGCATAGATTGAAGATTTTGCATAAACAGAAAAACAAGAACAGATAGTTTATTATGGCACTTACAAACTAATAGACTTGCCCAGTTTACATGTATACAGCACTTACATGAAACGTATCGTTAAAGGCATTTTTTATATCACTCCTTTAAAATTACATGAAAATGCATTTTTTTTTATGAATGTTTAAACTTGCAAGACATGTCGCTCAACCAGTTGACTCATACACTTACAAATACAGAGTAAAACATTTTGACATATTGTTAAAATGCAACAAAAATAAAACAAAATCTGCTACCATGCCCCTATAACTAACATGTAGGGCTAGTTTATGCATATATACGGTGGGTTTGAATCCCAGAATCATTTTTGTCCATGCCATTTCTGTAGGAAGGATTTTCCATTACTCTTGCTGGGAATTTGTAAAGTACGGTAGTATATTCCCTGTGAACCTTCTTCTCTCCAGTTGATGTATTCTCTCAACAGTATATTTAGTAGTAATTGTAAATAGAAAAAATGTATACACTATGTAAAAGTTAATCCATTTATTTACAAGAAAATATAAATACATCCACTCTCATATACAATAAGTACATAGTGCACACACAGGCCCATGTGGTAACCTCTACCTCAGATGGGTCCTATGTAAAAAGGTTCACTGAATCTATTAACCATGCCAGGATTTTAAGTTAACATGCAGAATACTTGTACAATTACTGCTTTGTAGAAAGAGTAACATCCATCCAGTGGTAAATGACTGACCTAGGAACAAATCAGGACCACAGACCCATTTATTTTTTACCTCTGCTATTCTGTCCATTTGCTATTTATCTCTCCTAAAGCTTTTAGATCTTTATATAATATATCAGTTAAACAATCCTAAGGACTTTTCTATTGGTATTCTATAACACAAGGGTTATTTGTATGCTGTAGTGAATCACTATAGTAGTTGTCAGTGTGGGGAACGCTTACATGTTGGTCACACTTTGCGAGCCTTGCAAAGCAAGGTGAACCGAGCTGTCGACCACGTGGGGTGAGCCGAGCCGTTGACCACGCAGGACTTATGCTGCAATGAGAGCTGAAGGCGCTAGTTGCACTAGTTGAGGCACGCAAAACTTGGGCTGCAATGAGCGCCAAAGGCGAGGCGAGCAGTTGATGCATGCAGAACTTAGGCTGCAATGGGCGCCGAAGAAGCTAATTGCAGAGCTCACGATGACGCCGCAGGCTGGACGACCCGTACGACTTAGGACCGAAACCCATACATGCACTGTGGGCCTTTAACGGCCGACCCACAGAACTGAAAAGACATGACAAAAACAACAAATATGCCTCAAATTAACTAACACACACCACAGTGGGAGAGGCAGGCAGTCTGTGAGTCAGGTTGCAAGTTAATTTGAGGCATATTTGCTATTTTTTCACAATTGAAAATCGCCTAAGCAAAACGACAAAAATGAGGCCCATGGACATAAAAGTAGTTCGAAGGATGTAGAAAATATCCCTAAGCAGTAACACTTAACGAGAGCCAGTAACACTTAATACAACCACTAACATTTAACACAAGGCAGTAACACTTAACCAAAGCCACTAACACTTAACCCAAGGCAGTAACACAACCCAAGACAGTAACACTCAAGCGCAAGGCCTATAAACTACAGGGGGGAGAGGCTTGCAATGAGCGCCAAAGGTGTTCAGCGGGCCCATAGCCTTGTATTGTGTGGCAAATAGCATTGCTAGCCTTACAATTTTTCTCCCGTCATTTTTGACAGGCAATTTCTTAGTACTATTATATTTGTGTGTCTATACACATACAAATATCGGAATTCCGGAACTTGCCACAAGTTTTACAGATACATTTTGTAAATTTTATGAAGTAAAGCATTAAATCCTTTGGTATGCATACATATATACTGAGGATGTATTAAGCTATACAGAATAAGCAGACTAGACTCACATATTGATATAGATGTTATAATTTATTTTCTGCGTATTATTTTCATAGATGTATTTCTAGTATTTTATGTGCTGCAATCATGACACAGCAGACATTTATTTTTGGTTAGTAAATATTCCCTAGATCAGGGCCTTGAAAGATCAATAAAATCACCTCCTTCAGCAAACTGCTCCATAGGCATTATGAAACGTACTTTTATCAAATCGCAGAATATTTTAATTAACACTTCTTCAATGCTGTCTCATATTGTAATGTATTTTAGGAAAATGTGTTAAATATTCACTGGCAAAAAAACAATCCAGTGAACATTGTAGAAATGCCATGTTTAACCCAAAACGTTACATTAGGGATTTCATGAAGGGTAGTCTCCAATTACTATAGAGCCAACTATGACTCTAGAGTCAGATGTGAATCAATACAGATCAGCATATGCAGACAGTAGTGGTGTGGGATATAAGGAGCATTAACAAGGAGTTGCTTTGCTCTAGCTGGACACAAATCAACAGACAGCCCACCTATTGGTAATTGGAGCAAGTCAGATTACAAGTGTGTATTCAGATCATTGTCAGTTTGCTTGGTTTTATCTGTGTTCACGGCAACTGAAATCACTCTGCCTAGGCAGTTACTTGGACCAAGTGATCTGTCCAAAAAATAACACCTTACATGAACATTGGAATATAAATTCATATTTCCCTACATTTTCAAACAGTGAGAGATGGACACATTTTCTTGAAAAATGGCACACTATTTGGTAGAGTTGCTGCCAGTCTGTATGTAATGTTTTACCCAGACACACCATTAAATTGTGCACATTTTGTGTATTTTGTGGCAATAACACTCCATGCTTCTTTCTCCTGGACTTTTAGAGAAAATAACAAGAGTAACCAGAGTAAGTAGGATATAGTCATGGCTGGGAAACAGGCTTTTCTCTTAAATGTGGGACTTTCCTTCAAAGATGGGCCTTTAGGAGGGGGCAGAGGGATTTCCACTGATCAGAGGTACTGTCCCACTGAAAAAAAAGGGAAAGTTGTGAAGTATGCAGTGGTGTAGAATGTATACACAATTAAATGTTAGTTAAAAGAGAAGAATTTGACCCTGGTTTTTATAACACCCAACTGTTACCAAACATATTATGTGTCCTACTCAGGTGGTAAGTTTGAATAAAAGTCTGTTTGTTATACTATTTGGAATTCCCAGTTGACTTCACATTCTATAGATGTCTTCTAGAATCTGTGGTTGCTCGCATGGCTTCGAAACTTCATAGCAACAATGCTTAGCAGAGTGCAGTTGCCTGTATAATTTATTAAATTGCCCCAATGGAACAAATACCTAAAACTAAGCAGATTTTGAGTAGTGAGAATATGGTTGGCCCATGAATGAACAGATTTATTGCTAATGTTATTTTTGTTCAATCCTGACCTTATGCCAAAACCATAAACCTTCAGCAGTGATACTAAATTTAAACATATATGTGATATCTGCAAAAAGGAGTTTATGTTAAACAGGTTTAAAGATTATTTTTTCTGGACAAGACAAGTTAAATAACACCTAAGCGGTTTGTATAAAATGTACCTAGTCAGTAGCTCCTTTGAATTTCAACACTTTATATACCATAAAAAAATGTCTGGGTAAAAAAAAATGGTTCCTTATCTACGTTTTTATTTTTTTCAATGTTGTTGACACATATCATAAAAGGTGATTTTCAAGAATTTTCTTTTTCTGAATTTAATCTGTCATAGCACTCCAGTGCAATAAAGACATCTGGTATTATGATTAAGCAGCTGGATTTTATTTGTAAGAGATTTTTCGCAGATTTGGTATTTTTTGCCAACAATAATATCACAGTTTTACACTAACATATAGCTGCTAGTGATACCAACTAATTTCCAATATGTTTCAGCTCTTCTACAGATTATGACAGGATTTTTCACACCGTGACTGACACAAGTTTTATGAAAGAAAATTGCTGCAGAAATTAGATTTTTGGAAGAGTGCATAGGACTTCATGCGTTACAATATGTTCAGAAGATAAATTACCATTTGATCCTACTTGGGCAAGACTAACTTGGTAGATTTCAATGAAACATGTTAAACCAGTAACAGGCAACCTATCTCACTTCAAAAGGCTTATACTTTTTGCAAAATGGTTTTTAACTTTTTGTTTTATGTGTAGTAAAAATATGTGGAAGAGAGACAAGGTTGGTTAATTTGTAAGAGAGTGATTTTCTAGTAGTGAACAAATAAAATGGACTCCTGCTGAGAGGCACATGGTCCCCAACCAAGAGAACAGGCTGGGCCTGGGTCTGATGGGAACTGTCTAAGGGCTGCAATTGTTGCCCACCACCGTGATAAACAATGTTAGTTATACAAAGGATTAAAATGTAGAAAAATACAAAAATATTGCCAAACTATAATAATTTAAAGGCCTTACGTCTAATGTTATAGTAAGCTCTTTGAAATATAATTGTCTAAATGTTTCAGAAATTAAACAATAAATACAGCCATTAAATGACCACTGTTCTAATTTAGCTTTCAGTATAAACAACTTTTAAGTATATAGTGTACTTTAAAGTTGGTAGGTGTCCCAGCCTAAACATTTTCAATGTAAATGACTTAATTTCAAATTGGGACAAACTACTCTGTTTTGCTTAGTTCTATTGCCGAGTAGCAATTCTATATGGCAGAAAGTGACCCTTTATCTTATTAACTATTCTATGTATTTATGCCTCAGGGAGAAATATTTCTGATAGTTAAAATGGCTTATCACATGAAGAAGACCATGGATGCAGATGGAATGCTAATTGTTGCTAGGTGGCTTCCTTACTGTCATTGCTTGCAACAGAATAAATAGTAATCTTATCTATAGAGACTATGATAAAATCTAATAGAAAGTAAAAAATACAATTCAATGTGGAATCAACTTTATTAATCCATCAAAGAAAAACTTTGCTGCACATTAAAAAGAAAAATCCATATTGTCTATAGAGAGAGTCCTTAACCCACAATGGCTCCTCTTTTGGTATATAAAATAATTATATTCCCAAAGGTCCCACAAAAAAAGAAACTTTAATGGATTTTCCTGTTGAAATCAAAAACACTAAAAGCATGTCATATTTAAAAGGGGCTACTAGAATATACTTTTATATACTGCGGGCTATATCAAAACTTGGTGTCCACCTGAAATCTTAAATTGCCCTGTGGGCACCTCACAGTATCTCCAGGTATAAATACCATAGATTTAGCTCATCTTATAATGTCCCTATCTGTGGGTCTATGGGACTAATATAATTGATTATATGAGGTTATTGTAGGGCAATTTAACATTTCTGGTGCATACCAAGTTTACTAATACAGCCCGCGGTATATATAAAAAGGAACAACAACACTGAGCTATACTAGTAGTTCCTTGTAATTGTGACATGCTTTTAGTGTTTTTGATTTTCATAGGAAAATAAATAGTTGAACGTAAATACGGGTTCAGATGGAGCCAATGGAAAAAGAGGTTGTTAGCGTTACGTCACTGAAAAAGGGGAGGGTAGATTTCAAAGTCATACGTGCTTCAATTACAGTTTGCAATTGGACCCACAGGCCAGAAATAATGCAATATTAACAAAGCAATAAATATGATATTCTATTACATGCAAGATACAGTATATGTCATAACACATTGATTGCAGGTATCGATATAACACAAAATATAAACATGAAATAAAGTATTTCTCGGGGCAGATTTGCGGGCTTGAGAATGTTGTGCTATTAATTCTAAGACCTAACATCACTTTCCCTTATAATAAATGTACAGTAGAGTGTTGTTATTTGCATTACCTCCATTTTTGGAATTTTGTTAATGCTGTATTTTCCCTTGTTTTTATCCCCTGTATTGCGATACGGAATATGTCGGCGCGTTACAAATAAAAGTTAAGAATTACAAGTGCTATGTATTGGACTTTAACCCCTTGTGGGTGCTCTAGAGCACACGTCAGATCAAAGGATTTACGTGCGCAAAGTTCAATGTTGCTCAGCACGTAGCCTATTCTCGGCTGTCCTGCGTGTTAACTAGGAAAGGCCGCTGCGAGCAACGTTACAGTGCTAATTTAATACCCGTAACACGTAAAATCGGAGTTACGAGCTACGTTTTAAAACGTAGCCCCAATTTAATAGGGCTGCAAATTCACTTATATCCCAATAGAAGAGCCATTGCGGTTAAGTTCTCTCTATAAGAAAAGGGTAAAGTTGATTAAAAGGCAACTGGAGTTACAGATATGCTCCGTACTATCAAATGGAGTATTGGAAAGCATGTGTAATAAATATAATTTTTTTTTTAATCGGCTGCTAAATTGATTTGGTTTGAGCATTTTTAATTAGGGGTCTTACACTGTTTAAGTTTTCCCCTGAATCAGCTGAATGCACATGAGCTACACTGGAGGACCAGTAGGTTATTTCTACTCCACTCAGGGTTTCTGAGCATACAACGTTTACTCTAAAGTAGGGAGATGCCAATATGTGTGATAAAAAAGCCTTGTGGTTCATTTTTTTTTTTATTTCAATGTTCCTTTAAGCCCTTCTCATGCTTTCCATAAATATAAATGTATGCCAAGACATAAATCACTGCTATTGGAAAACAGGCCAGTTTACCATGTATATTTCCTACTTCAGTGTCAAAATTACATTATATATAGTGTAATCTAAAGGAAAGAATAAGAAAATAATATATCTCAGTAATGTTTATGTTCCAAGAAAGTAAATGGATTTAGCATGCATGTATGTACGTAGAAGCCAAATACGCCAAGCTGTGCAATATTGTTCTTATAAGTAAAGTTATTCAAACAAGCTGAAGTTCAGTAACCGGTGACATTTCAAATAAATAAAATGAAATGACCACTGTTATGGTCCATAAACTACAGTCTGCCTGATTTTTTATGCAGCTGGATGCTTTCCCCCATAATTATAAAGTACTCTGAGCTACACATTAGCATTTTAGGCCCATGTTAGCATAGATGATCAACACAAACAATGCTGAATATATTCATAATGATTTGATGTAAATAAAAACAGCTAGTACAATGTATAAACAGTTTCTCATGTTGTTTAGGATTACCCCAATTTAATATTGGGTGACAGTAACTCTTTAGGAATGGAAAAAACATTCTGAGTACACTTTCATGTCTCAGGCAGTCCTGGAGACCTGTTTGTCCTGCAGAATTTTCTCAATGTACAGTATTTCCACTCCTGCTAAGGATTCTGGTTAGTGACATGCAAATGAGGTGAACATTTTTAAAAATAAACTAATATAGTGCCCTTTAAATTCTTTTGTAATATAGCTAGTCACAAAAAGTAAACAATATACATTTCTTCTGATTCTTTTTTATATTTCCCAGCTACATTCTATTATTACAGGAATTTATTGCATAATAGTCCTGATGTGTATTCTTCATTGATTTAAAGTGTCTCTGGAGCGTAGTTTGTGGAAACCAAGGTTCTGTTGCTTTTTAGATATTTCCAGGGAGCCACACAGGACTGTGTTTATTCTTAGGTCATTTTTGCACAGAATGTTTTTTTTCCAGGGATCTCCCAGCTGGTGGGATCACAGCTAAGAGAGACGGCTCACAATACGATAAAAACACTTCTGTTTCATTTTCCATTAATTAATTTTTTGACAGTTCTGTCAAGTCTTTTGTGCATTAAAATCTTGCTTGAGATGACAGTCTGACTAAACATTTTTTTTAACAATATTAATTTAACTACTTCAATGCCTCCAATTATGCACAGTCCCCTCTAGCAATCAATCACTTTGTGTATAAAAATAGTACATTAGATGCTTTGGTGCCAATCTGAGGCATTGCATGAAGTAACTTTACAGTACATATAAATTCCTTTTGGATAGTGGTACTTTCTCATTGCCAAAAATAGCTTGGCATTTGGTTTGAAGGGCATGAAAGGAAGCACACTGACATCAAGCATGCAGGTAAACATGTATTGTTGCCTAGGCAAAAGATCTGTTTGTAAATGTAGAGGCCACAAAGCCCGACTCTTTTTATTTTCAGTATTAAATGTGTTAATCACACAAGGATTACAATGACGGAATATACTGTACGCACAGTACATAAAATAGGCCTCCTCGAAATGTGCCAAGAAAAGTCACCTGTCAAACTTATAGTTATAGTTAGTTTAAGCAATTTACGAACAAAGTATAAAAGTGCTACAAATGGTAACATAAATCGGTGTTCTCCCAAAGCCGGTTTGGGCAGGCGCCCCACCCACCTGGTTTAGGGTACCCCAGCTTGAGGGTCATTGTGAGGATGTATACCCACCCATCTGCTCCTTCATGTCGCCCGGCGGCTCCTTCAAGCTTCCTTGTTGGTGGGAAGTCTTGGGGAGGACACTGATAAATTATATTTCTAAATTATATTTAAAGGCCATTGTAGTGCTCATTTGTTTATTGAATAACTGATTATCAATACACAATCAGTATTTGAATAAAAAAAAATCAATGTAGCTTAGAAAATGTGTATTTGTCTTTAGTTTTTAAGAATCCAGCCAGTATGCTCGTCTCAATCTCATGTCAGGTATTCCGGGAGTATAGGGGGTCAGGCCAGGAGGCTGTCCAAAGATCACAAGTAATGACTTCTGGCAAGACAGTCTCCTGGCCATAAAAAGTGTCCACTACAGGAAAACCTAGACCGGTAAGAACTTTTTTTGGGGTCAATCTCCTGGACAGATCCTTCCCCACTCATATCTGTTCATAAAATACTGATTTTATTGCTTATGGCTTTCTAAATAAACAAAGGAAATCCTAAGGCATGGCCACTACAGTGACCCTTTATCAAACAGTCATTACTGTAAATGTAAGGGCTTCTAATCATATACCTCAAAAAATCATAATTCTAACATTTACACGGATACTTTATGCTATAGAGAGAGAGTTAAAAAAGCAGTTAAGAAAAGTTAATTGTAATTTATTAAATATTTTTTTAAAATACAGTTAATACATTTTATCCTTGGTTTTTTATTTTTATTTTTTAAATCAGCATATTGTAAATATGTGATTATAATTGTATTTAATGACTACAACATAAAAGCTTACTCCTAGTTGATTAACTGCCGCCCCTTGTCAAATTGCTTCCCAAGCCCTGGTCTTAGGTGGCTTATACATAAATGGATACAGACTCGTGGTGTGCTTCAGCTGACCACACATAAAGCTATTTATTTATAGCATAATTATTTTACTCCTGGTTACATCATTTCAGTGTCTTTAATGGTGTGTAAATTGTATACTGTGAAGAAGGCTGCATGCTGCCAACTATGAGCATGGTGGGTTGTATGGAGTCGTCTCTCAAACTACAGCTATTACCACTCCAGTAGGTAAATAATTGAAATATCCTTTTATACATAACAAAAGAATAATGTATTAAAAATACTTAGATGAGAATGAAATCACTGGCATTAGCTCTTAAGCATTTATACCACCTAGCTATTTATGTTCAGTACTGTAACCTTACACAGGTTACAGTCATTGCTTTCTGTATTTAGCCACACTAAACTTCTAGGTTTAATTGCTGATTGGAAGATCTTCTTACAAACATTTGCATCAGTAGTAAATAGGTAAATCATTTGTACATAGATTATTATAGCACCTACATTGTATAGCAGTTAAATGGACATGGAAAGTTGCCTGTTTTTAATATTAAAATAGTATTTACACATAATTGTATTAATAAGTGTTTAAACGCTCTATTTTTACTCACTTAAACCTTGCAAACAGTCCATACAAAGACCTGTCCCATATAGCTCATACAAACAGTATTTCTGTTGTCACCCTCATAATATGCCTCATTGTATACTATGGCCAAATGTGTATAATTTTCATAGACACATCATTTGGTCACCAGTATGTTAAATAATGGGTTCTCTGGTAATCCAGTGGTTAGGATTTGGTGCTTTCACCACTGCCACCTATGCTCAATTCCAGTCAGAGAACCAAGAGGTCACACCACCCTGATGCCATTCAGGGTTGGGCCTGGTCAGTACTTGGATGGGAGACCACATAGGAATACCAGGAGCTGTATGCTGTGGCCCTACTGGAGAACGATCTGGCAACCCACTGCAGTATCTCTGTAATGAATACCAAGTGGATCAGCATAGTATGTTACTGTTCATGAGGTCACAGAGAGTCAGATACAACTGAACAACCCAAACACACACACGTTCTATAACAAGAGCTGCCTAGGCTGCATGTTCTTACAACCTCTTCTGACTATGCTTATTTATTGGAGGAGTTACAAACAATACTTTTTTTTTTTAACAAGAACATCATAATACCAAATAATAGTAAATTGAAAACACCATGTTTGCATTAGGCGCCACCTACGGCAGCTGCAAAAAACTATTTCCATGTAAGGAAAAAAACATTTTGCTTATTGTTTCAATTAGTTACATCAATGAAAGAAAAAAAATCACATGCCCAAAAGACTTGCAAGTATGGAATCATTTTATTTATTTTGCACTTAAAGACACAGAAGATTTTACTAGGTATGTAATATACCAGTGTATTTATTTCCGTTTAAGTACTGTCATTCAAATAATCCCTATATGGGCCTGCTTTTTGTAGCATATGCATAAACAGACTCTCTACATCTAGGTGTGCAATGCAGCGTACTAGCCTATAAGGGATCACTTCTCATTAATCATGCTACTCAGATGTTTTGTACTCTTCTATTTTTAGAACAACAAAGTCAGAGGTGCTCATCAGAGAACGAACCAACCTTAATAGGTTAGTTCTTTAGCCATGATAAGCTACTCTGAGAGCAACCTCTTTTAGCTCACTTGGGCCCTTCACAGGGAGAAATATCCTGTAGTATATCAGTCTGGTCCCACTCAAAAGAGTGAGCCAGTCCCGAAATACCAGGCAATTCTACCCTGAACAGGAGAAACAGCAAACCCCAGACGCGTTTCAGCCTTTATGGGCCTCGTCAGTGAGGTGCAGCTGAACTCCCTAAGGCACAGTGAGCAAGGGGTCCACGTCTGGAGTCCCCTATTACCCTTAGGGAGACTAAACCCTAAAGGTAATTTGCATATACAGAACAACAAAGTCAGAGGTGCTCATCAGAGAACGAACCAACCTTAATAGGTTAGTTCTATAGCCATGATACGCCACTCTTTTTTTCTCTTCTATTTTCAACTCCAACGTTTTATTTAGCACGTTAGAGCAAAATAAGTCAGCATGTGAGAAACGTATATTTAGTACTTTCCAGTGGGGGAACACTCAAGCTCTCTCTCATTCTCTTACATACAGAGCCCGATTCAATTGAGCTTTCGCAAGTTACTGCAGCCCATAAGTGAGGTCGCAAGCTAATTTGCTAATCAATTGGCATCTTTTTGAGGGCTCCGAACAGGTTATGAGTTACAGCCTTGAAAACTTTGCGATGGTTAAACCTGTAACTTACAGACTCCAAAAGCCTTTGACCTTTCACTTTTGCAAGCTTTACGATGGCTAAAATCGCAAATCGCTATTCAATTGCTCCAATTCCCCAAGCCCGCAAATGTTTACACACCCGTAAATGGCAAATGATGGAGAAAATCCTATGAGTGTTAGAGGGGGCTAAACACCTTTTCGTTGCACTATAAATGCAAATAAAAAAACAATATTGCACTGTAAATAACGGGGAAAGCGATGAAAGACATTAGAATTAATTGCACAACAGTCTCAAGCTCGCAAATCGGCAGTATATAAGATTTATTTTTATGTTTCATTTCAGGGTTAAACTGATCTTGGGCATCAATGAGTTAATACATATCAGGCCATCCATATGGACTAGAACAGTATTGCCACTGATTTTATTAATTCTGTATTTTGCGGTTTTGTTTTGCGAGTCTGATCGCATATTGTACCCCCGAATCTAATTGATTGACATGTAACCTCCATGTTTTACTGTCGTAATAATGATGGTCTCATTTTCTATTGGCTGACCCGAAATGGGAGGTTATGTTCTTGCTTAATTGATCATATTCCCGCCCTGAACTGCTACAAACCAGTCCATGGTCAGGGTCGGCTTTGGGCCAGTAACTTGCGGGCTTGATCAATTGAACAGCTCCTGAATCGGAGACGAACGGGCTTGCAATTGGATCGGGCCAACAGTATTTGTGTATGATATATAAAATGCTTTACCATGATACAAAGTCTTTAGGAGAGGAGGGTTCTTCTTATTCAGTTTATGCCTAAAACAATCAACTTTCAGTCTCTGTTATCAGTCAAACTCTTCTACTCAAACTATGTATTAACAACCAATTATAATCTTTACACATTTCCACCATGATGTCTACTATAATAAATTGATTCTTGACATAGTACCTTGTCTATCAATGCATGAGCAATATGCCTCAGGGTTCACAAATGTAGCCCAATAATAGAATTAGACAGACATTCTTATGGGTCTTGATTAAGAAACTGAACAAATGTGACCCTCAAGTGTTACACTAAATATTTATTGCATTGCAATGATTGCTGTGTTTATTATTATTGTGAATGGCACATTGAACTGTCAGGATTTGTTGCCAATATGATAATAAAATAGAGCAGGTCACCCAAAATGTACAAGTGCCTCTCGGTGTCTGGCTTCCTTCCTGAAACTCTCATCTCAGAACCTGTGAAAGGAATTTGCAGCTCAGCATTATGAGGTCTCTTCCTGTCAGCCGCAGGAGAATGTGGATTATATCCTCCAAACAAAGGCCAGGTCTGTTGTCAAATGTGACTTTTGTGCGCAGCTGGATAATTTAAATGCACTTTTCTAATGCACTGTTTTTATAAGAAACACCTGAATATTTCCCAACATCGTTCCAGCACATTGGCAGCGGAGATCTGCTCACTTGAGTGTCTTAGTAATCAGAAATACTGCATTAAAATTCATATTTTTCTGCAACATCTATATTGTTTAGAAGTCTTAGATTATATTTTAAGATAAACTAGTAAATAAAGTTTAAGCTTTTACTCTAGTAGCAACTATGCACTATTTGCAGGATGAGATGTCAATCAAATTACTAAAACTAAAACACTGGTTTATTAATCAAGACACTAACTTCAAATTGGTACTGCAAAAATATATAAACAGGTACTTTGTAATTGCACTACTTTTAAATCTATTAATTGGAAATAATATGATTTAATTGCTTATGGCTTCCCATTGTACCCAATACATTTTATTGTGTCTGTTTACCTTGATGTTGAATGGTTTTATTAATCATATGTTCAGAGTACATGTTAGCCAATTATTTTCTATAGATATTCCATATTTGATCAAATGGAAGTGCAGTGAACTTCTATAACCTGCTTGGTTTTTGCTATAGAGATGAGACAAGCTGCATGGATTTATTATCAAATCCTAATTTGTTAAATGTATTACCAAATCCTAATTTGTTAAATGTATTACCTGTATAGGTTGTTTTTAGCTGTACATTTTAACTTTCAAAGTTCTGCTAAAAAAAGCTCTTTTTAACAGTTACATTCTAATGTGAAGCTGCAGTAAATACAACTGTTAATCTTTATTTTAGTGATACCAAAATGATCAATCAATTCAATGTATGAAATAATGTTTTCAATACATTGTACACGTATGTCGAAGGGTTTAGAGTTGACAGTATCCCTTTAAATCTTTTCAATAAAATTAAATGTTTAGCTAAAAGTAGCTAAAATACATGTTTACTTCGCAGAAATCTATTTTATACAGTTAAAGTATTGGGTATCATTATGATTAATTCATTGTTATAAGATTTGCATATATTGACTTTATTTGTTTTGCCCTAAAAACAAATGTTGTTGAAAGTATTCAAATGTAGATAAAATATGATAGTTTCACATCTCCCTAGTGCTTTTGTAATCCCAGTTTGCCAAGTAGTTAAGTAATACAAATACTAAACATTTGTTCAACATATTAATTGCTACGGGGGTCATATCTATATTCGAAAATGCACTTTCAGATTCTCTAGAGAGTTTAAGACATTGAATACATCAAATTATCTTTCTTCATTTTATAGACAGCAGTGTGATGAAGGCTATTCTTTAGCTTAGCACCAGAGAGAGGGAACAGCATCCTTGGCGTTCCTCTCTCACAGCTGGATGGAAAGTGCCAGAATGGCTGCTGGCCAAGCCAAGCAGATGTGAAGAGAGCATAACTATGGAAATGTCCAGGGAGGCAGATATCAGATCTCATTATGAAATGAATATATTATAAATATATACTGTGATAATATCCTTACACTAATATGCACTGAATAGTGACACCCTATAAGGTATTGGTACCCATGGTGTTTATTGTTTAAGCTTAAACTGATTTAGCGAAAGTTCCAAATATAGTATAATTTAAAACTTTAGCCAATAACATGGCCTTTATTAATTCAATGTTATTTCTTACAGCAAACTTTCAGTGAAGTCTGTTATTTCTATTTATTAATCAGCCTTGTGATCCACCCACTAAGCAATGCCTTAACTAATGAGGATATTATTGACAATGATTCCCAACTCCCCAGGGGGGTGGAATGTATTGTTTTTAGTGTTGCACCACATGCCTTATCAGCCTAGTTACTATCTGGGGTCTGAGCATGTTCAGTCTTTTTAGTAGCCTTATGAACAACTATTTACTAATTACACCACCCCCTCCTTTGTGCAAGAGAAGCGTACATCAGCTGGAGGAGTATGCAAAGACTTATTTGTCCCAAATACTAACTTTTTATCTAGGCTTTGCACTTAAATTTTTGCATGATTCAGACATGTTTTCAAAACAGTACAAATTGAGCAATTTATATACAAATGTCTTTCTTTTTAAAACTACTTATGTAGCATGATAACGAGATCCTGACAAGTCAAAACATTTTGACTTATTATTGAAGCTGAAGTGATCAGACTATCAGACTATCCGCTTTGAGCTCAGTATGGGCAGAAGACATGCATATATTCATCCTGAGCTTTGCTGAAGCTTGTGGGCTGGAACAATCAACCATATATTTGTTTCTGTATGGGGACATAGGAACGGAACAGCGTGAATCTTCCAAAATCTTCACCACATACATTTTAAATACTTGTTTTGATGATGTCATGATTTAAAGTTGCAGGCAGTTGTAGACATATTGCTTTATATAATTGGTAGTACTTAAAGATATATATGTGTGGTAAGAAAAAAATGTGTGTTATATAGATAAGTTCAGTGTACTTACAAAGTTATAGGCAGGAAAGTGAAATCCAACTTTGCACACTCACAGAGAGTTTACATAACCAAGTATGCATAGGAAGGCAGCCAAGTACTGAGTTTGTCCTTTCAAATGAAGTACTTGCTGTTGGATGGAATCACATGGTTGGGTGGGGTCTGAGCTCACAACTGAATGAGAGCACAAGGATATAGAGAGAAAGAGACTACATATGCCAGGCTGCTTTGCAACACAGGAATCCCATAGTATGATACAGATGTATCAGCTAACTTATTCTTTCAAAAAACAAAACAAGTTAGGAATTCTATGCTAATCTTATAAGAGATTTTCAGGGGTGTCAACAAAAGCCTCGGCTTGCAAACTGAAAAGATTTAGCAAACATCAGGGTGAGTTTGTACATTTTTATTTTGATATTTTTTCATGCACATTTTTTTTTTGCATCCAATACTGATTCTCCTCTATCAGATGCACTCATAATCCAGGACCCTTAGATAGGCCTTTAAGCATATAAATCACCAGTACATATGGTCTTATCCATGTTTTGATTTCTTTGCATTTGTTAATATTTACACTTCATTTATAGAGCATAATTTGTTTCTTTTTATTAAGTCAAATGAAAATATTACATTTTGAAACCTTTGGGTGCATAATTCTTTATTAATTATGGACTAAACAAATCAGTAACAGAGATAAACCCCAGAGTTCAGTGTGAAGCTCTGTGTTTACCACATAGCAATCCATATTAAATATGATTAAGCAATGTGTTCATGTTTTTGATCACTGTCACAGAATATGGCCACCAGCCAACAAAGCACTAAAGCTTTGATTTAATTGAAAGATGTATATGTATCCATTAGATATTGATGTACAGCTATTCACCAGATGTAAAGGAAAGACTTTATACATTCAGTATTAATAGATATTTAGTCTGTCTAGAGCACTACTGAAGAAGGTGTTATTAGCCAAGAACATGCAAAATACCCCCAATCTGCAATATAAGCTGTCCAATTCAAGGTGACAGGAGCTCAAATGGAGGAATGCATAAGATTAGGATGTTGTTGCTATGTTTATCATTTTTCGAAGTCCAGACGTAACTCAGAACTGTTTATTATTTTTTAGCCATGTTTTTAAAGCCAGGCTTAAATATTAACCTGCTGTGAATAGATGAAGAGCAGGTGATGACTTTTAGAATTTGGAATGCTGAACCTTGACGGTTTGTACTCTGTGATGCCTCGTTTTATTATTCCTTCATGTCGGGCACAGCAAGCCGAGGCTTGCAACTGTTGGAAGATAGGATTTTCACACATTCCCAATCAGCTGACCTCAAATTGTCTTTGGAAGGATTAGGCTATTTATTCTCACCTCTTTGTCCAAATGAATTTCATGCAACATTTTTTGAAGATACTGTATCTACAACTTGTTTTTACAAATGGGTACCTTATTTTGAGGCTGCTGTGTAACACCAATAATCACACAATAATGAAACAATCAAAACACTATAGTAAAGAAACAATTGGTAGATAGTTATATAGAGATAAATAGATATGAGATAGATAGATACATAGAGCCTCATTCAATTCCGATTTGCGCAATTGAATAGGGCTCTATATAAGCACATACAAAAAAATGTAAACAAACTTTTTAGTTACTGAACCTCTATCCAAAACCAAGGTCTTCACTAACTAAAAACTTCTGTCAAAAAGTATGTTATGTGCTTATATAGAGCCCTATTCAGTTGACACATTTCAAATTGAATGAGGACCATAGATAGCAAATATCATGACCATGAGCCTCATCCAATTGAGCTTTTGGGAGATTCGGCTGCATAATGTAGCCCACAAGTTATTTTGCTATTCAATTGGCATCTTTTTGCGGGCTCCGATCGAGTTACTGCCTCCGGCCTCTGATTCACTGAGATGGTTCACATCGCAAGTTAATGCCCCTCCAAGCCTTTGATCTTTCATGGCCACTAAGATCGCAAGTCGCTATTCAATTGCTCTGATTCCCCCTCGGAGAAGCTATCAAGCCCGCAAATGACAAAAGTCGAACCACAAGTTACTGGTACCAAGGAGGACTTGCAAAGGACTTAATAACATGTACAGAGCACTGTAAATGCACATATACCCACACACTACTGTACTTTTATTAAAAGGGAAAGTGATAATAGGTCTTAATAGCACACCATTCTCAAGCTTGCAAATCGGCCTAAAAAATACTTTATTTCATGTTTAATTTCCTTGTTATATCGATCCCTGCAATCAAAGTAATAGCACTCACATGTAATAGAATATCATATTTATGGCTTTATCAATATTGCATTATATCTGGAATGTGGGTCCGATCGTAACTCATAATTCAAGCCGTAAGACTTTGAAATCCGACCTCTATTTTTCATTGAAGTAATGATGACGATCTCTGTTTCCATTGGCTGTTTTGAATCAGGAGTTACGGCCTTGCGTGATTGATCATGTTCAAGCTTGCAAATGCTGCATACGATAGTGCACATCGTAAACCATGCTATAGGGCCGGGACTTGCGGGCTCGGCCAATTGAATAGCACCATAAGTTGCGGGACCGCAGGCTGACGGCCTACATCCTGCAACTTGCAGGCTTGCAATTGAATGAGGCTCTATGTATTTTTGAGTAGATGGTTAATTAGCAAAGTGAGATTTACAACACATATGTAGGCCTTTATGCTACGGTCTTATATTTATGTAAAGTTAAAATGTGTGATAATTATTTTCATTAATATACACCTTTGGGGGTGTTTGGAAACCTCTTAACCTTTACATGCTTTAAATAAAATATATATATAAAAAAAAAAAACACGAGGAAGAAAAAAATAACATCATTGAGCTTAAAGTCACAAATTATGTAAACTTTATTGGTTTATAAGTGAGGTTAATGTGTATGTGCATCTACAAATTGTAATGTTTGTATTACAAATGACTGTTGTACTCTTGATAATGACTTAAAAATAAATAAAGAATATAAAATAAGTCTTTGCTTCTCAGTTGGTTCCAAAGTTTAACAATAGATAATGCACACTGAACACATTTATTATAAAAGTGCCATTTTTATTGTTGAACTGCTTATGTAGGATCATTATAATTCTTTCAATAATATTGTTAATTTAAAACATTAAATCAAATGGCATTGTTGCATGGCTCATCTAGTACTTGAGCGATACAGAGCTATTACAGAGATGTTGAGCTCACATGTGTTTATTTAACAGAGCAGGATCTAACCATGAATAAAAAAAAGTTTAAAAGCAATATTTATAGTGTGGAAATGCCGCTTTACAGCAATGGGAAAGTCTAATTTTAACGCTTTATTATTTGAGGGGTGTACTGCCAATACTTTCTGATTATATTTTGTAAGAAGAAAAATGTTGATTTGGTTGATTTTGGTTTAAATAGGATTAACAAATACTTTTAACAATTGCAGTTTTTTTTTTATGCAAAAACCCTTTTAGAAATATTAAATGCATGTTAGAAAAATATATTCCATGCCCCTAATGAGTGTGCTGTATTTCTCTAGTCGTGGGAATTAGAATTAGATTAACTGAATAGACTCATCCTGAGTATTGATTGTATATATGGCATTGGGAATGATACAATTTCTAAACTATTGAATAGATATGTAGTGTCCATGAAATATTTAAATTTTAATTAATTTGACCAATGGGTGAATTTTACTAACAGGACGTGCATTAGAGCTACCCAGGTCTACATGTGATTTACTAAAACTCAAGTTTTATAATTAGGCCCGCTATGAGGCATGGTAATGCTCGATGTAGCATTATGTATCCACCCCTTCACACAGTGTTAAAAAAGAGTAGCACATATGTGTTGTAGGGGTCAAGCATGCTCACTTCAGTCGGAGCAGGAGCAATTGCACGGAAAAGACTCAACAGATATTGTAATTGATAATTTGTAACATGCCCAATAAACATTACATTCACAATAACTTGCAATGACCCACTTATGGCTATCTAAAAAAGGGTTATGTAAGTTTCCTGGTTTATGAATGCATCTGATAGAAGAGAATTAATAGTATATGAAAAAAAGATTGCATGAAAAAATACCCAAATGAACATTTAAACACTTACCTTAAAGTTAGGAAAATCTATTGCAATTTCTGACAGTTTAAAATGAAGGTTAACACCCCTTCCATAATTTGTTTTGGTCAATCCGGTTAGTTGAAAGATTTGAGACATAATACGATGTTAGTTGCTATGGCAACACCACACAGCATATACAGGAAGCAGGGATGAGTCATATCCCAGCAGTGACAATACTGCTCTACTATTGGCTGAGCAAGCAGGAGCAGGTAAATAGTGGGTTAATATAGAAAGTTGTGTAGACACTCCCCGGGGGTGTCAACACAATCCTTAGAGGGATTTTTAGATATTAATAAAAATAAAATGTTTTATGAGATGTGCTGTATACATAAAGGCTGCAGAAATGTATTAATCCAGCAAATTTAGATATCCCTTTAAGTAAATTGCTAGGTGATCTGAGATTCTGGATTGAAGGTAAATACGAGTAAATTCCACCAAATTCTTTCATTAGTGTTTTTGTGATATTAGGGCTTGTGTGTCTTGGATAAAATTGTTCCTTAACTTCCTTAACTAAATATCTCAACAGGATGTGTTCCTGTTAAATAACGAGCATTCCTTATTCTATTATTTATTAATTATTATATATTTATTCTTTGTTCCATCTTTCCATTTATAATTTTTTTCATTCACTTATATTTTTAATTGGCGCTCATTTCTGCCTAAGTCCCGCATGATTCAATGCCTCATCTGCATATTTAATTTTATATTTCTCTATGCAAAATCAATGCAACTTGTTAAATAGTTACCTAATGCAAGAAAGAATTTGTTTTCTGGTGGCCTTCACATTGTTCGTTTTATTATATAGTCAAGGACACATGTACACCTGTTGCTCCATATATACTGTTACCAGTTCAGGAAATGAGTAGGTCCCCTTTTTGTGTTTCTGTCCTCTTCCCCCAATAGGTTTGTGGTTATGCCCCCTGACTGAATCCCTGTCCTCCTTTTGTTCTTCTTTCTTTTCTCTCTACAATATCCTCTTAATTTTGATTTTATTTTTGTTCACAGTCATCCCTTTCCATTTGCATATATCATTTTAAAAGTGACTTTCTTTAACGCAGTAATTGTGTGTATGTTATATTTTTGCCTTCTTACTCTATAAATATGAAGTAACTCTAAATTAGCCCCAAGCATCCTAGACATATGAGACATTGGAAAAGAAACTTATGCAACCATGCTAAAACACAGCAAAGTTGTAGTGACAGACCACTAAGTATCATGAAAGAGAACATTTAACAAGCACAGAGATGTTTTTAGAAGAATTTGTCAGCATTAGTTTAATATTCCTTGAGGGAGTGTTTGTATTGCCTTGAAGAATGTGTCTGGGTGAGGATCAGTTTCTGGTTTGACCTTGCTTTCTTTTACTGATCCGACATCACAGACACCTGTGCCTTTTCTATTTGACCTTTATCGTGTTTTTTTAAAAGCCCCAAGCAAATGGAAGTGTTAAAAAAGACACGTTTTGATCTGTTTTGGACAGGACAGGAAGAAAACATCTATTTATCTGTTGTGCAACAGTCTTGGGAGAGATGTCTCCTGTTATCCATTCAAGTCAGGGTGTCAACAGTCTTGGCATTTTTTTTTACAAAGGCTCTTTTTGTCTGGGATTCTTCAAAACTCTAAAAAATAACACACTAATGGATAAAGGTGAATGTTTTACTTTTTTTATTAAAGTATACAAAATGAACATATTAACAATTATTACATAACATTGTCACACATACATGGTACTACTGAACTCTTTCTAACCATCCGTATCTAAATATTCCTAATCTCAAACTATCAGTATGAATTATAATGCAATATCTCAAAAAGCCTTGTGTTGAGGTTAGCTATCAGTTATTACTCAGAACCAGATCAGACAGCTCCCTCATTGATTATCACTAATTATTTAATGCAATTAAAATCTGCTACAATTTCCAGATCTTGATCTTTTTTTTCATTTTTGTTTCACATATATACCACTAAATTAAGTTAATTGAGTTGATATTCATTTTAGCTCTATAAATGAAACCCATAAGAAGGTCATCTAAACCAAAAGTAGCTTATTGCATTGTTGGTGATAGTCTTTGGTTCAATGGGCTGGATATGATATGGCGAATAATATTTTTTAGGATATGAGAATAACGATGATCTCAAAAATATACTGTATTCCATAATGTATTGTTCAGTTTGCCTAACATAATAGGTTAACTTTTCTTGTATGTCTGCTCCTAACTAGTTGCATGAAGTTGTTTGTCAACTACATAAAGCATATTTGACGTTCATGGTATTCACAACTCAACCAAATGATGAAACTTGGTTTGTCCATGTTATCTGCCCTGTTAAAGCTTGCAGTTGCTGACCTAATACTTTTGAGGTTGGCATGATGTGAAATCATGTGCTTCAATTCTCCCATGTTATATTGAATCTTCTGTAAAGTGCAACTAATTGTATATAATGCCATATTTGTGCAATGAAGGAACAGTATATTATAAAACCATGCTCATGAATAAACACTGGTCTTATGCCTTGGGGCACAACATGATTTCTGTTTTTGAAAACTGATATAGCCAGAATGAGTATTAGAGCACCAGGCCATGGGTCAATTACCAAGGCCCCAGAACTTAGACTCACTAGATCATGTCATCATGATAATGACACTGCTAAATTTGTCTTCCCACCTGCAACCTTTTATTATTACATAGAGGAATTGTGACATTTCCCAGAGGCTATGATTAATTAGAAACACTACTTTTGTAAAGTCAAAGTGTCCTTGTTTCTAAAAGCCAAACTGACTTCTAACTGGAGACAAAGAAATAATCCTGAATAGGGGATTCTTGTAAAGATGATTTCTAATAATGTTTTTTTTTTTTTTACTCTGATAAAAGCTAAAATAATTAGTTTTAATGGGTAAATGGATATTTTGCATTTTAATTATTAATATATCTTTTTTTAATGTTTTATTTAATATGTCAGGTATTTGTTTTAGAATGCCCTTACACTGAAAATGCAGCTGACTTGAGGCACTAATTTAAGTCATTTTTTCTACCAATATTTTAGACTAGATTCCAGGAAGACAAGAGAAAGACAGCACTGAGCTACCAACAAATGTCAGTTACCCGCTGTATATATATATATATATATATATATATATATATATATATATATATATATATATATATATATATGAGATACTAATATGTTTTACTTGATAACATCGCTGTTTTTGGAATCCAAACCACTATTTTTTAATGTTCTTAAGTTGTGATATAATTATATATAATGTATTATTTAATTGTAATATATTATTTCATTGATAATATATAATAATAATTTATTTCTAAAATGATTATTTGAAATATCAGAGAGCTACCTATGCTATCATTATGAATTTAACATACTGTTCTATTTAGGCAACAGTCTTCTCACTTACTAGGTAAGACCTCATCTTGAAGAGATTCTGTGATCTAATATGGTGTAATTTTAAAATATAGGTAAAACCTAGCATTTTTTCACTTTTATGTCATTTTTTTAAATGCATTGAATTCCAATAAATGTATACTCATTTTTTTATGAGAACCTGCATTTTAAACATTAAAGGCTGACTATAAGAACATTCAAAGAGGGAAACCTTGACTTTTATTTTGTGTGTCCCAAGAATCCTGATGGCAGCACTATCTTGTCTTCAAATATGTAGCAAAATAATACATAACCATCATTAAAAACATATTATAACTTTACCATAATCTACGATAAAATCACATGTTATGTGCCGTTAAAATATAAAACATTTCTATTACATGTAAATATATTTGTAATGCATTTTTGCAGAAAAAAAACTTCAAATTTAATGTGAGATTCAGATTTTTTTATGAAGAATTTAAGCAGTTTCTTTGGCAGCAGGAGTTTTCCTTCACAATCTAGTAGAGTAGCTCCTATTGTTTATCTAAAATGCTGATAAATTGCTTTCAAGGCAATGTTTATAGTGTAATAGTTCCTGAAAAAAGAGTCAACATTATCTTCCAGACTTCAGTAGTCATAACTAATGATGCCGTTGCTTATACTGTATGGCTCACAAAGAGACACGGAACGCCAGAGTGGAAGAACTGTGTATGAATGTAGGGCAGCTTGTGTGTGATGGCGCCAGCCAGGAGAGCTCCTCGCTCCCTCTGTTATACTAATTAGTAGCATAAAACTTTATCTGGACGCACGCAAGAAATACAATATAAGGGACATAACAAAGCAAAAATCTTTAAAATAGGAATTTGGAAAATACTGCCTGGGTTTATAAAATTATTGTAAACATAGAAAACTGGGCACCAGCTATATGCTAAAATATAGAAATTGTGTTTGCCATGTACACAATTAAAAATGGAAATACTTTATCAATCAATTAATCTTGAAAACTGAAGAACAGTGAACAGAACAGTGTGTTGGTAATCTAGTACAAATGAAAAAATAATTATATTAAAGAAAGGTTAACTCATTAAAAAGAATTGGCTTTATTTTGACAATAACCTACCTCACCCTTCTAGGAGAACTGTGGTTTGCAAAAGAAAGTCAACTTGAAGCTTTCCAGCTTGTCCAAGAGACATGGGTGGATGATCAATCATCATTGACAGAAAGCTTTGCTTTAGGATGATATAATTCACTGCTTTTTGCAGTACTTCCTTTGAAAAGTGGAAATTATGGCTTGAGATGCAGATTCCAGTTTAAGCAAAGTGTATAGGTATCAATGTGCCTATAGACATACTACAAGAAGTTCCCATACAATTTTATATTTACACTTATGCATTCTAGGTACAAATGATATAAATGCACTTCTGTAATATGGTTAATAAAAATGATATAAACTTGGGTAAAATGTCACATATTTGGCCCCAATTTTACATCTAAAAGGAAGTTACCCACTAAGTTGAGAAGATACTAGGTGAGATCCATCCATCCTATAAAGTGTTTTTATAAATGGAGAGATATCTTCATACTATATAGTGAATAGGCTGCATAATATAATGTAGAAAAGTAAATGGTCTTATCATACTAGTGAGTCTGTAAAACGCATCCTCATCACTGAACTATAAAAGTACAAGGTACTAAAGCAAAATATGTTTTTAAATTGTTGAGCTGTCACATTAAAGTTGGTCCACAAGGAATCTGAGTGCAGATATTGGCACCATGCCTTTCAGATATTAAAATGTGTTACCCTAGTGACTGGCTGAGAACTGGTAGCTTGGGATTCTCATTGTAAAAGAGAACTTACAGAGGCTGGAGGGAGCATTTTTTTTAGTATCTTAAGAACTTAAGTATTTGTGTTCATCTATTTTTTTCCCTTTATGTGTGCCCTTTTCAGTACAACCTCTCCAACATATATCTGAGTGTATTACAGGATCAACCTTATTCTGAAACTCTGGGACGATATACCATTTGTGAAGAATCTTAAAGTGAGTCTCTCTTAGAGAACCACACTTTATATTCATTTTAGTGGTTGCACAAGCTTTAAACCAGTCTTTTACCTTCCAGTTTGTTCCAAGGTCTTTTTCCCAACTAATGATTCCTGAAGATTTATAGTTTCCCCTAGCTTCATCTAGCAACCTGCAACAGGTGGAGACTGCAAATATACTTTTACCCTTCAGGCATTTTCAAATAGGGTATAATCTGACCTCTTCAATAATTTATAATCAGAGTTGGACACCAGTTGTTTTAATGTATTATAATGAAGCCAATAGGATCTAGGTATATTATTATTATTATGTACTAAATCCTCAAAGTGGCCATTAACATAAATGTCTGCCAAAATGTTCAAATTCCATAAGTTCCATTTCACCTTTTGATCTAATGGATTTACCTCATAAAACTTTTGAATTATAGTTGCAGGTGATGGAAATGGAACTAAATTCCTTTTTCTATTGATTCTATACCAAGACTCTATACAAGATTTAATCACAAATTAAGTTTTTACAAGTACTCGATGTGGAATTTCTTTAAGCCAAATCAACTGTTCCAAATGTAAATTTTGAGAGACACTTGTTTCAATCTGAATACATTTTGGAATTTTATTAGACTCTCTAAATTTCATAAAGTGATATAAATGTATTGCCTTGGAATAATCAAATAGATTGTGGGAGGAAAGGCTCCATACGTGGCTTTCTTTTTAACCGTAGAGCTGCTAACTCTAGCTTTCCGCCCCTTATTGATATAATGGTCGAGTGCGCACTGGAATTTTTTAATTATACCCTTTGGAATATATAAAGGAATACTTCTTAATATTTACATGATTTTAGGAAGGATAAACATTTTAACGCTTGCTGTCCTACCTGACCATGAAATATTTAATCTGGTTTAAGTATTTGTTTTTATCTATTTTTAAATTGTTCGTCTATTTTTAAATTCCACACACCAAATAAAAAGTACTAAAAAAAAACCATTTATAGATAGACGCATAAACAAAAAGTACTTTTAATGTCTTTTGTAATTTTCTTATTTATTATTATGAGCATGCAGAAAATAGAGTATTGCAGTATAAAGTTATACCTTTTATTGACTAACGGTCCATATTAAGAGACAAGAGGGATCTTTTCTTCTTCAGGTCTGGAGCACTACTAAACTACTTAGTGGAATATACAAATTACTACAAACTATGTGAAAGTATATATATATATATATATATATATATATATATATATATATATATAAACATATATATGCAAAATGTGTTAGAATGTGGAGGTGGATGAAGAAGGAGAGAATAGTAATGGGTAGGAAGTGCACAGATCAGCTGAAGATGAGTTCCCTGGAACACAGAACTATATGGAAGTGCGGATCGTGGGAGGTATTTTTATGTTGCACGAAATATGAGTTTGTTTAGACACTGGTGAGAAGAAGCCATTAGTCATGAAATGCTGATGAATTATAGGTTGCAAAAAGGGCAGAGAGTGGTGAAAGAAGTGGCAGAAACCTCTTTGTTCTGTTCCTGTAAAAATAAATTTAGTTTGAGAAAAACCAGAGCTGTGCGTTTGGTATTTTGTAGTAGCTTATAATAGCTAGTCTTTCATTTTTAGTATATATATGTATTGGGGTTATTTATGCGTATAAACATTGAATGAAGGACTAATATATTTAAGGGGAATTTAAGATATATAAAATATATGTGAATATACACTTATTCACACAAAAATATACTGAATATGATGTATTTCCTCTATAAAGCAATGCCTTTTCTCACTTGCCTTCTTCTTTTGTCCACCTACTGAATTTGTTGGGTCCCTTGGGCTGTTACTTTCATATTAAATGTTATATATTATATTCATGTATGGAGTATGTATGTAATATATGAGGATATGTTGGGCAAATAGCAGAATGGATGGGCGGAATCACAATTATTTGATATATGTTAATCTAATTGTGTACATCAAGTGATATTTTTGGGTATGCACTATTTTTTTCTATTTGATGAAGTACTTATTGCTCTAACACATCTTTCTCTGACCAGTGCACACTGCTCAGCTTTTGCATTTCAGTCCCTTATACATTGTCCTCTTATTTCAGTTATTTTTTGTTACTATTTCATTGTCATATGCCATAGAGCATAACCATACTTGTAAGTGTTCTTAATAAACTAACTTGCCAGCTTACACTTAGGCACTGAGAAAAGCAGCTGAATTACATTAGCCAGGACCACATTTCTTAACTGCTGAATATCAAATCACAGGTGCAGGATTAACTCCTGTATATGGTACAGTACATTCCTAGCATAACCCTATTACAGTTTTATTGTAATCAGGAAAATGTAAAAAAAAAAACTTGGAAAACAGTAAATATTGCATAGTAACAAATTCTTCCCATACAATTTGAACAAATAATAAACTTCATATATGGCCATTCATGTCAAGTAATGGATACAGTGCTCCTATATCAGCATAGAACCAATAGTTGTATCAAGAACACAGTATTGTTCATGTTTTGGGGTTAGTCTTACATTTCCCCTTTCACCTCCTTATTTCATTCAGTCTCTAACAGGTCTGAATACACACTGCTTTTATATATATATATGTTGTTTTTTTTGCGTCGTTCAGTTTTTCCAACTCTCCGGGACCTCATGGACCGTAACACACCAGGACATCTCTATGTCCATGGTCATGCAGATCCATTGGTATTCATGGCAGATATACTGGAGTGGGTTGCCAGTTCTTTCTCCAGTGGGCCACAGCATACAGCTCCTGGTATTCCTAGGTGGTCTCCAATCCAATTACTGACCAGGCCCAACACTGCTCTGCTTCCAGGTGGTGTGACCTCTTGGTTCCCTGACTGGAATCGAACCCAGATTGTAGTGGTGAAAGGGCCTCATTCAAATGCGATTTGGCCAATCGAATAGGTCTCTATATAAGCACATAGCATATTTTTTTTACAGAAGTTTTTAGTTAGTGAACTTCCATCCAAAAGCAAGGTCTTCACTAACTACAAAACTTCTGTAAAATAAAAATGTTATGTGCTTATTTAGAGCCCTATTCAATTGCCCAAATTGCAATTGAATGAGGCCCCTAGACAGTAACTTTTACACCAAGGCAGAAACACTTATCCCAAGGCAAAAACACTTAGACTTACACCAAGGTGGTAACACTTACACCAAGACAGAAACACTTACTCCAAGGCAGTAACACTAATCGCGAGGCCCCTAAAGTACATAGGGGGGAGAGGCTCGCAATGAGCGCCGAAGGCACTCATTGAGAGTCATGCAAGGAGCACCCAAGGCAGTCAGCGTGGGACTCGAGATGAGCGCCGAAGGTGCTGAAGCGCGAGGCCTATAAAGTACACAGGGGGAGAGGCTTATATATAATAAATTATAAATTATAATGATACAATGGTGTTGTCCTGCTTTGTTGCCAGCCAGCTGAATTGTTGCTGAAAAAATATAATTAAATGTTATATAAATTCTCTCAAATTTGCCTTGATTTTTTTTAAATAATACTCTTTATTTCCAGTTTAGCAGGCTGAATAAGTCACATGCAAATGTTAATGGCATTCTTTGGTTATATGCATAGAGAACTTTCCAGGCAAGGTGGAGTTATCAAAAGTAACAGCACGTGAATTTTATTGAAATTGTAGCTTATATTTTCTTTTTTTTATTGCATACATTAATTGCCTAAATTGATAATTGATTTGCCCAACAAATCATTCTAAAAATGGACCAGTTCTTTATATATAAAAAATAAATGAATGTCATTGTGTGTTACTGTGTTTAAATGAAACAGAATTGTTTGACATAGTTTTCAAACTTTTTGATAACATTGTCAACTAAAATGTGCTGTAAAAAAATGCCACTTTGAGCTGATACAAACCTCAAAGTTAATTTCAATGGTGAAAGCAAAGCTCAGCTTTCCAGAATGTTGGATGATTGTCAGGATTACCCTAACAAACACAACACTGTGTCAATAAGTTAGCTGTTGGGTATACAGCAATCTCAGTATTTTTGCCCTGTTTCTAAACTACAATCAATATAAGAAAAAAAATCCTCTTTATTCCGTAGCCAAGGCCTCTCCACTTCACTCTGCAATTAATTGCTCTCAGGAGACAATAGCAATCAATTTGACCACAAAGTGGATTGGCACAATTCATGGCAAATGCTCTTGTATGTTAAAAGCATTTCTGTGTCTGAAAACCTTGCTGCACTTGTTCAACTCTACATGAAAGAGATGTGCATTAAACCTTTTACCCTCAGAATATAATAACGACAATTGCTTTTTATTGTATTAATCCTTTGTCATATACAGCTAATATAATTGCTAAAGACAGCATTTTTGCACTTCACATTTGTATTTACTTACAATTTCTAAAGTGTATTCAATGCTTTGCAGTTTGTACTGGTTTGCTTTCAAAGTTAGAATATTTAAAATTGTGCAAGAAAGCGTGGTTGCATAACATGCCAATTTAATAATACCTGTCCCTTCCAGCCTCCATTATGTCTGTTTATTGAGAGAAAGACTCTCATATTTGTTTTTCCTCTGGTTTCTCCTGAGCTACAAGAGAAAAACAAGCCTATATAATAAATACTAGGGGCCTCATTCTATTATCGGCCGTAAATCGTCCGTAAGGCTGCGATTCCTTGCGGAGGTTCAGTTAACTCGCGATTCTATTATACGGCCCCGCAAGGATCTCCTTTTACGGCCGGCCGCATATCTTGGAACCGGCCGTAATCTCAGAAATCTAAAAACGAAAAAATAAATTCAAGCCTGCACTGTACAGCTCTGTAAATGCTAGGGATCATATTGGGGGACATGAGGATTAAAATAAACCCACTCTCAAGCTTGCACATCAGCCCAAACCCGAGTTCAAATTAACTGTTTATTTTCCGGCTGCGGCGTGGGCGGGTCTGAGGTGCTCCAAGCACTCTGGACTTTTTACATGGATATTTTACGGAAATTAAAAATAAAATATTTTACGGATTTGAGTATAGGATAATTATGTGCTATTTTTTCTAACACCTAAAATCCCTTTATAGTCTTCTCAAAGTGCAGGATGGCTTTATTTGAGCTATTTTATGTGCTTAATTGGTGCTAGCGGGACCTCTTTCCTGCAAGTAAGCTGCGGCTCGTTTTTAGCCTTGCAGAGAGGGTTCCCGGAGCAATTGAATTGCAAATAGGAATTTCTTACGGCCGAAACTCTTGCGGCCGTTTTAGATCAAAGGCTTTCCTCTGGCGCGAGCGGCCGCAAGAGATAGCAAGGCACCGGCCGCAAGCCTGCCGGAGCCTCCGGCCGTAAGGGAATAGAATAGGCGAATAGCTTGCGGCCGGTCCTTGCGGCCCCGCAACGGCTGCGGCCGCTAATAGAATGAGGCCCTAGGAAATTGCCCATGAAAAATGACGAGGAAAAAATAGTAAACTTGGCAATGCTGTTTGCCACACAATGTGATGATTTTGCCCCTCTGAGCACCTTGCTTTAGACATCCAAATGTGAACACAGATGTACTATTTATTTACTGTACTACTGTACGGTGGAGGGCTTCTATCGCTCTTTTGTGCACCATATTATAAATTATTGTTGTGGTGAACACAGGCTGAGATCCCGATCCATGCTGATGATAGCCAGTAAGCTTGAAACAGCTGTATATGGATAGGATTCTCAGCTTGTGTAAAATCCAGCCTTGGCTTTGCATTAAAGCTGTGCAATACAGCAGGCATAAGCTTAAAGTAAGCTATGTTTGATAATGGCTATGGATTGAAGAGCGAGGCATTTGTGGGCACATTTGCATGTCCCAGCTCAACTTCCCAGAATGCAGTGTAATAACTGTATTTCTTGGAATTCTGAGCTGGAAGCAGGTTTTATAACTCGTTTTAGACATTCAGATGTGAATACAGATGTACTATATATATACACAAACACAGACATTGAATCCCTTTAAGTAACTATATAAGGATGTTTTAATAAAAATACAAGACATTTGTATGTCATTATGTAATTGTAGCTATTTGTAATCTTAGTTAAGAATTACATCAAAAAATCAATGAATAAAGCATTTAGTTATTTGTCTATTTTTAGTAGTCCGTCTGGTCAGTAGCACTTGGATATTTCTCACCTCATTCACTGTAATGATTATCACTAAATTGTTGTCCCACACACTTGTTTCAAACCTCAGACGTGTCTGCGAAGGTCAGATATCAAAGGAGAACTGCGGAGAGCTTTAGATTACATGGCAGTCTGTTGCATCACACTGGCCTGTTGTTCACTTGTCTAGATCTGCACGACATATAAGGCACATCATGCTAGTTGACATTAAGTAACATTGCAGTTGTTTCCTTTTGGGGGGCATGAACCATCATGATCATTACATTTAAAAGTTCACTCAGAAAGTGGTAAGTGGGATCCAATATTTAAGTGGACAAAATAATTCGGGATTTCTGTAAATATTGCTATTAAAATATTTTGAAGGGGTGGGCAGTTTAAAAGTGTAACCTTCATGGAAGAAAAATCTTAACTTTTATAACCCTAGAGCTTGGCAAAAATGCATCTTACTAACCCTGAGCTTTGATTTCTTTCTAAAAAAAATGCTCAGTGACTGTGAGATTAGTAAACTGGGTTAGGAACTAGATGAAGTGAAATGATTACATACTAAACGCTGTTTGTGAATTCAAAATTTAAATTCTTCATTCACTCCAGTAAAAGAACTTGTATTATTTTATTTTTTACTTTATATATATATATATATATATATATATATATATATATATATATATATATATATATATATATATATATATATATATGTATATATATATATATATATATATATATATATATATATATATATATATATATATATACTTTTATACTTCCCTTCCCTTTTAATGTAACTCATTGGCCTTATCCCTACAATTTGCTTGCTTTGATCATGATATTGACTTTACTACTAATTGCTTAAAATTATAGATATTTTTTAAATGCCTCGTTAGCTAACATAATTGAACCAATTAACTACATTATTGCCAACAGTTTCCTACAGATAACTCCATGTTTAAACTCAGATCACCTGTGGCTTGACTTTTATTTAATTCCCGTTTTATTAAGTCTTATAGCAAAGTTAATAATCCCTTAACACACTTAATTGACTAAAAGCCCTAAGCAAGGTATTTGCAGGTCTAGTTAAAATAGGAAGATATTTTAAGTATCGGTGCATAATGGCTCTATTACCAGCAAGGTTTTCTTTCTAGGCAGCTAAGAAACATGTGTGTTCAAGTATGTTCTCCTTTATAGGAGTCAATACGTTTGCAATTAATATTTCTGATAACTGATATTAATTTCTATTTTGTTGCCTTATATAACTTCCTAAATTTCCAAAAAATACATCTGAAAGCAGCTTTATATGATTCCAGTTTGCTGAATGGCATACATTGCTAAATTTGGATGTAAGAGTGAGTTGGTTGTAGGGTGTTGTATCTAGGTCAGGAAATCTGTTCATACCATGGAGGAGTATATGATAATTGGAGATTCAGAAAAAAATTGATTACTTATGCTTGAGGGATTCCATATATGTTTCTTCTACACTTCTTTCTGGCTTGAAACCTGAGAAATTGGTTCTTCTAATTTTGCTTTTAGCATTTGACATCTCCCCCATATATGGAAGCCAAGTAAACTTGCAACTCTTGCTTTCCATCTTCTGTACCCAACCCCTGTGCCTTGAGAAAGTAGTATTGGTGCCATTGCAACATCCATGTGCTAGGAGAAACTTGTAAAAGGAAGACTTCTTCTTACAATGTGTTTATGCTCATGACTTATACAGTGGCTAGTAAACAGTAAAGTTTTGCCCAGACTACAGTTTGTGTAATATTTAAATCAATAGGTTACCGTTTTCATCTCCCCTAATTAATGAGTTATAGGTCTGTATGATTATGGGTGGTAGATTTTGAAGTATAACCACCCTACTGCCATATAAACTAAATAAATACAATAATTAGGTTGTTTGTAGTAGGAAAATTACACTTTAAGTAACCCTGGTGAGAGTCTGGTGTCAGTGTTTACATGCATAAACATTATCCTAATGTCCTCTATTTGCTTTCAAGAAAGGCCACAACAACAATAAACAATAATACATAAAAAATATGAAATGCGTTCTCTAGAGGCCTTGTGTAACTGAGTAATTGTGGGTGATTTTCCTACTCATATAGAAAGCTAAGGCCAGCTCACTACTGATTCACAGACATCTGCTGAGGCGTGTACACGAACAAACCTCAATGATGTCATAAATTGCTTCCCAAGTGGTAAGGCCTTGGGAATTTATTTGGAGAAAAAAAGAATAAGTATGTATAGTTGTATTTTTATGTAAACTTGTGTGTATTATTTCAGAAAATTAAGAAAAAAAAAATATTATACATTGTCTTGTTAGTGGACATTTATATAACTTTGGTAAGTTGCTGTTTGTGCAGTTCCACATATTGAAAATAATTTTGCCTTCAATATTTTTTGTTAAATATATAGTTTGAAACCTATAGGATTTAAAAAAAATAATAATATGGCTTTCTAGTTGCACTACAGTCAGTGAGGTTATACCATTATCTTTCATAATAAATATAATTATATGGTTAAGCAATTCTGTATAATAAGGTTTAGTAAATGCATGTACGAATGTCTATCCACTTGGTACTAGATCCTGTAAATAGAAACTTGGCCATGTGGACCTAATAATGGATAATGCTTTCTTTTGCATATTTTACTGTCCTATTGATAGAAATACATATTTAAATACATTTACTTATTCATGTCATCATTACTTGATGTGCCATTGTTGCTTTACAAGTAGACTGTACTATTGCAATGCTGATGGTGCTGAATCCATGAAATCCTGTTGTTTAGATCAGTGGTTCTCAGCAACTGGTCCTGGTGCCGCTGCCAGTCCCTGAGAACTTTTCTGCCGGTCCTTAGAGACTAAGAGGGTTGAAAAGAGCTTAACTCTTTTAAATCTTCATCTACCATTAGTCATAGTGTGAGACAGGTTATTGAGAATTGTATCTGAAGTTAAAATATACTCTGCTCAAATCAGTATAAAAATAATAAAGATGTAGTAAGTCACAAATAGTATTACTTTGTTACAGATCTGTCATTAGAAGGTAATTAGCAAGGTAGAGAACCACTGGTTTAGATGACATTTAATCAATGAAGTCTTCAGAACTGGCCACTGTGTTTCAAGATTGTGATACAATATACGTGAAATAAAAAAGAGTGGGCACAACATGAACAGAACATAAATAGCCCAAAGGTAAACTGGATTGGCTAAAGATGGTCATGTGATCTTGTGTGAAAATTTCCATTGTGTTCCTTAAAGAACATTTGCTCTGTAATATTTATAGTTTGCACTTTTGCCGAACTTGACTTAATAATCAACAAAATGTGTTTACACCCTTTAAAGTAAAATATTACAGCCATATTATTTGTAACTATTGTATTCAGTTTTGCTTTAGTGGTGACAGATATTTTGTCTTTGATAGTAAAAGGACTAGAAACCTTGTAGTAGTGGGATGAACAGTGGACACAGATAAGATCTGTGCTCACTTCTGTTATAAAAGGTCCTCTTCAAATAGCCGCTTGACAAGAGTAACCAATGGCAGAATAAGGCTCAGTATTATAACCCTATTCCTCAAGTTACAGAGAGACTAGCAGTCTAAGATGGATCGACCCATGATACAATCAGAGTCAACTACACATATGATTATTTCCTAAAAAAACTTTTATGTTCCCGTCTGACTTGCATACTGATATTGTGATTTTATTACGTACATCACAAGCGTGAACAATTTTTAACAAACTACATTGATCCTGTAAGGTAGCTCCTTAACATGACCAACAGAATTAGCAGATCTGGTTACTCTACACAGATGCCATACATTTTCATTTGAGACCCACCAGAACATGACTGAAATAGATTTAGTATTCCTTACACGTACTGTGAAGGAATACAATGTCAATTTCTTCGACTGAAAATAACTAGTGTAGTCCTCAGCATAGCACTTTGTAGTCTCTATAAAGCCTAGTGAATCTAGGTTTGTTTATCAAATGGATAGATAATTTGGACAGAATACCTCTTACAATGAATAATCCGTTTTTATGATCATTAAAAATAACTTTGTTTTTGAGATGACAGTGTTCCTTTAAACATGCTTAATAATAACTATTCTATGATTTCCTTTTAAAATAGTCAGAAGACTATTTATACTTTGAAAATGTCTGGTGCTCTTTCAGCAGCCTACTTCATGGAAGAGACGTCTTGGGTGTGTAATTTCCCACAGATTTAATAAGAAATAAATCCAGTGAATAATGGGCAGTGTGCATCTAGATAGATGGCTTTTTATTACATTTACTTTTTTTCCAATTGTCTCATTTCCGATATTTATGTCAGACAGGCAACTGTGATTTATCACTTTTATTCAGAAAGTCTAGTTGGGATACTGGAGAGCTCTTAATATGTCCAAAACCTGTAATGTCAGATGAAAACACAGACCTATGGTTTTTGGTCTGAGTTACTATTAATGTTATTATTTTACTTTTGCCACCCTATGAGCCAGATGTCTGAAAATCTCTGACTGGAACATATTTAAAAGTTCATTCCCTGTCCATGAATAACAATGTTGTATAGTCACAAAACCAGCTTTGTGGCTACATGCTGAAAGAGGACTTAGTTTAAAGTATATGTTCCACTGACCCAGAAACCTAACATCTGTTGATGTTAATTTACACAGGCCGGATTTCAAATGTATCACAATCAAGTGTTAATTCTTTTTTTAGTAACGTAGACATGGACACTCCTTATTATAAAAAGTCATTTTATGGTTTACGACGTGTTTCTGTAGTGAAGCTACTGGTTAAAGGGATACTAACACATGGCATTGTATGACTGTGTACAAATAACGTAGGATTAATAAAACATACAATAACTATTATTTTCTTAAAAGGTGTCTCTGCGATTTATTAATTTGCTTAAATGTCTTAAAACTGATTGTTATTGTCTAAAAGCATGTAGTTAGCTTCTAGGAATCAATATCTTTTGCTACATTCCACCAACCTTGAAAGTGTGACAACTGTAGGCAAACTTAACAAATTAGGTTACTCTCACAACCAGTGCTAGCAGTTTGTTCCCAATTCTGTATCTTAATGTTTTAGAACATTTAGAAAAATGTACAGCTCCATGTAGCTGATCTCACTGCTGATGCATTTATGAATATATGAGTGGGGAATAAACTATTAGAATATAAATGTCTGTTGTAATGTCGTCTAATCATTGCCTAAGAATACATTGTATGAATATAACAGTTTATATACACACTAATTGCTAGAATCTTTGGCCCATTTCATATCTCAGAGCTGTGACTGCCCAGGTATCTGTTAATAAACCCATTAGTAAATTCTTAGAACTTCATAACACTTCACAAAAATTTTTTGACACCATGATGCTGTTAACACGTCCTTGTTATTAGATACGTATTGGTGATCTGTTATTCCTGCAAGTGTAACACACTCGTTATATTATCCAAAGTCCTACTCCTTGTGTTCCATTATTTCATGAAATATAAACTGCTTTAAACCGTTATCGAAAGTATATTTCCAAAAGACATTCCAAACTACTTTAAAGCTTTTGTTAGCCCTTATTTGAGTCAGCCTTGGTAATGTTTCAAAACTCTCTGTGTGCTCTTCACGGAAGTCCAAAGATTAACCTACCATGAAATGATTTCCTTTCTTTTTTGGTATATTTTTAAATGCGTCCAATGCCTGGCTTGCCGCCCAGATCTTTATAATTTGTCTGATTTCTTTACAGCAAGTCTACTTGATAACATGCTGCTGAGGAGCTCGACCAAACTTAATGTGGACACCAGGAAGGAGGACACAGAAGGCACAGCACCTGCTCCACCACAGAAGTTGTTGTCATGTTACTGCCACCACCATTGTCCTGAAGATTCATTCAACAATACTTGCTGGTACATATTTTCTAGAGCTATTACATATTTTGCCTTTTCGGCTCTGTTATATGTTAGTTCACCACCACGTGTCTGTCTCATTGTTTTCAAAATGGTTCAGTTGATAGCTGATTCAGTGCAATTCAGAGAACATACTTTCATTGACATGCCATGTTCTTGTGACTTCTGGTAAGGCACATATCCACTTATGTGTCATGGCCTATGTCTATGTTTGGAAATATTTGTATTACAATGTTAGCACAATATAACCACTAATATATTATTTAATTACCATAGCAATAATTCTCATATTGGTATTATCAGTTTATTTATTTATTTTTTGCAATATGTTTATCATAGCGTGAAAACAGGAGAATTGTGATTCTTAGATTGAGCAATGGTATTTTAAATTTAGTCGTCAATGTTCTTGTTATGTAGACAGATGTAACAATTTGTGCCATATCTTGTCAGATATGTAACTGAAACGCTTTAGCTTTATTGTTCCTGGCTTTCTGTTGGACAGCAAGTAAATTGCTAGCAGGTATACCAGTGATAACATCAGTAAATAACTCAGGAAATGTAAGGCTTCTGATGTTTGAAATATTGGCGTTTCAATCCACACTAAAGAACAGTCCCAGACCTGTAAAATGTACAAGTATATTTTGAAATGTCTTAGTCTAAAATTGACACATATGGCAGTCATCTAAGAAGATATGCAATACACAGTTTGCTTGAACAGTGTTTCTTATTTTCTGTTCCATGGCACCATGTTGATCCAATTGAATTTCACAGAAATGTTCTCTCTGTGGAAACTTTTTTTTATTCTGGACTGTTTTAGGGGAGAGACTGTGATGTTCCATGTAAGACATCTTAAGGTCTTGATTTTGGGGTTCCATCATTACTCTTGGAAAACAAAAATGTCTAAATGGTTGAACTGGATTGGGTTTGTAGTTTGAATTACTCTGCCAATTGGTCCACATCCATAAATAAATGTATCGCTATAGCCTGAAACTGATAACTAAAATCTATTGTTTGACATGATAAAGAGAAGTGAGAAAGTGCACAACTTGCCACTTCACAAGTACATAAAATCAGAATACATCTATTCTTATGGTTTTGTACCACTACATATTTCTTAAGCTAAAACTTATTTTGCTTTTTATTGTTGTTGTTAAACTATGGGTATATTTATCAAGCAGGGATAAAAGAAGGGGTAAGCAGAGTTTAAACATAAAGTACATATACATCCTATATTTTCCATGGAAGCTATTTATCTGTTTGATTAATAGCTCCTATAGAAACTTAACTCCACTATTTATTACACTTTTATGCCTACTTGATAAATATACCCCTATAAGTCCAAAAAGATTGGACAAATCCTAATTATCCTACTTGAAATAAACCAGACATAATAATAAGAGCAGTAAAGCCAATACATAACGTCAATAACTAGATATTAATGATCTATTAGAGCAATATTACCAGAAATAGTAATTAGACACTCAATGGGCCATATTAAATTCCAAGCCCGTAGCAGCACCAGTACACCCGCAAAGCCTGTGGGCTCGAAATTCGGCAGAGATACAGAGCTATTAAATTAGCCAAGCTTGCAACAGACGTGGCCATATCCAAATCTGTAAACCATTCTTGCACACGTTGGATGTGCGGCCGTGAACATGATCAATTAGTAGTTACGGGTTTAGATGGAGCCAATGGTAAAAGAGATAGTCATCATTACGTCACTGAAAAATGGAGGTTAGATTTCAATCCCTTACGGGTTTGAATTACGAGTTACGGACGGACCCACATTCTAGAAATAATGCAATATTAATAAATCAGCAAATATTACATTCTAGTCAATGTGAGTTGCATTATATGTATTAACACATTGATTGCTGGGATCGATATAACACAGAAATTAAACATAAAAAATGTATTTTATATTGCAGATTTGCGAGCTAGAGGATGTTGTGCTATTTATTTAAATACCTAACATCACTTTCCCTTTAATTTAAAATACAATAGTGTGTGTATATTTGCATTTACCGTGCTACAGATAGGACTTTAACCCCCTTGCGGGTCCTCTCTAGTACCCATAGGCTTTTTGGCTCCATTTGCGGGTTACAGGTTTGTCCGCCTGTGAATTCGTAGCAATTTAATAGCGATTTGCGAACGTAACATTTGTGAGCTTGACAGATCAAAGGATTTGCGGCAATGGAGTTCCGATTTCGACAGCCGTTAGGGTTTTTCGTCTTGTAACACGCAGATCGTTTGCAGGTAGCTGTAAGAGGCCAATTTAATAGCTGTAAGTCTAGCTAGCACCGTTACAGGTCCACCGGTTATTACGTTGGGGGAGTTTAATAGGGCAGAATGTGTAGTGACTACTAGTGAATACTTTATTCAGCGATTCCTTTCTATATTTGTAATATATTATATAGACATGCCATTTTGTATGGTGTTGCATTGCTTGAATAGTTAAAATGTTCTATATAAAAAATACACATTTTCACATTCAAATTTCTCATGATTATGTTTCATCCAGGAATAGGTTGGACTATGTTTGTTTTCTAATGATAATTCCATCAGAAAATAGAGCTTCACATTTTCAATACTCTGGGATATCAGCCAAGTCTGGCTTTAGTCTGTCTCTAGTGATCTGTGCCATGTGGAAACCTATCCTAATACCAAGTATAATGCTCTCACGGTGTTTTACAGGGTGTTAACATCATTATTAATGGAGAAAACTTGAAAGATTGTTTCAAATAGGATTATTGTTGGATATAAAAATGTAGGCAACGTGAAAGTAATGTATTTTGATGAATACTTAGTAAAGAGATGTTGAGCCACCATGCAACTACCAGCATGCAGAGCATTTAATTCCCTGCTTTTTGTACAGATATAATCCCTTATCAGTGTGCAGTACCACTTCCACCTGCTCATTGCTTTTGAGGGATTTTGACATTTTGTTAAGATTCCCTTTTATGTACTTGCCAGCACAAAGCTTAGCTGTTAAATAGCATGCCAGTCCAATATGCACCTTCAGCCAATGTTTGCCCAGTCTCTGGGCATTCCAGCCAAAATATGTCGGGCAGAGGACATGGTGAAGGTGTGGTGAAAAGCACTGACATCATCTGTGAAGTTAAGAACACCATCAGACATCTGGACTTGTGGGAGCTGTGAAAGGGGCAGCAATTGAGTGGTGATGGAAGGAGGTGGCAGAAATGGCAACGTAAGCAGTCGGAGGAATGCTGATGTCACTACAAGAAAATAGTTTAGAGGTCACAGTAAAATAAAGGAATATCGGCTACATGTGAGAGAGCAGGTTTGGATGATGTGTGGCAAGTGGTGAGCAAGGAGAATGAATTGGGCAGAAGGAAGATGGAGGCAAGATAAGAGAAGCATATAAAAGGGGCGGAATAACGTAGAGAATATAGAGAAAGAGGGATGCGGTTAACGAAGAGAGTGGATGAGATGTAGTAAACTGGATACAGACAGGACAATGAGCAGAAAAGAATAAACAGTGATGGAGAGAGCATCAAGAGAGATGGGAGATAATGAGGAAGAGGTGAACATAAACAACAGGGATGAGAAGATAATATATAGAGAAGAAAGGATGAATGCTTTAAAGGCGAAGGAAAGGCAAAAGGGGGGAGGCTTTTAAGTAATTTATGTATTATTTACCTAGTTATATCACCTTCTGTTTGTCAACCAAAATCAATTTCATTATAAAAGGGAGGGTATGTTTGATTAAGTACCTATTAAGTTCCCAAAATTAAAAACAATTATATTTAGATAATGTTTATCATTATTTATTCTTATCACAGATCATTGTTAATTGATTTTTCTTCAGGAGTTCTCTGAGTGATGATCTATCCTCTTCCAGACCTACCTGGGAGGAGGAACAGTGTAGGTAAAGAAGTCAAAGAGATGACCTGTCCACAATCCCCTCCTCCAATCTCCCACTAACTCTATATATGCCATGAGGAAAATATTTGAAAAGGTCATTAAAGACCACTTCAAAAAGAGAGATCATGTAGTATATAATGCAATGAAGAGTAGAAATAATATTAAGAAAAATTACGTAAATAGTGGCTCACATGCTGAAACAATTTGGCATGAGAATGTTTTTGAACATACGTCAAATGTTGGGTGAAAAATGCAGCCAGTAGCCTCCTGTCAAAGTGGATCAAGCTTTCCCAAAGAGAAAAAGTGACCTCTCTGCTGACAGTCAAAGATAGCCTAGTGGGAGCATTTTGCACCTGGCTTCTGAGCCTAGCATCTCCCCAAAAGGAATGACTTCAAAACTATTGCAGCTTCACTGTAAAGCTAAAGTGTTATTGCTTGCCAGCATTCCCATAATTAGCCTATTTAAAAAATATATCTGATATATAAAATGTATAGCTTTTACCAGTATAGAAAATCTCCTTCTGAAAGCAGATCTTTCTTGATGGCAGGTGTAATCTATCTTTGCCACTTCAATGGGAAATGCATGTGTTGCCAAATTAGTCAATGATGTAATTAACCGGTGTTTGGATGACTGTTGAAGGAAAACATTCTCAGGAGCAAACTAGACACATTAAAATGTTTAAAGATGTAGATAACTCACATAGCATTATAGCTCCTAAAGTGCCAGATTGCCAACACTGCACCAGAAGTTGTTTTTTTATTCAGCAAATTGTACCATAGAGCTAAAATTGTGTTACAAGCTTATAGCACCAATCTGAATATTTTTAGATACAGACACATTCATACAACCATGCAAAATGAATGAGTATTGCAGTATAAATTATATTTTTCATGAACTAACAGTGTACTTTATTAGACAATCAATAAAGCATTATCTTCTACCTGTCATCAAGCATTAAGCATTTGGAAGGGTGCGATTGGTTGTGCTTCTCCCTCTATTTTTACCCCAACAAACTTGTTTGCTGCTAGACAATTAATTTTAGAAGATTAATGACACCAGCTTTATGTCGTTTCAAACCCTACTGGAAGAAAATGCTTCAGGAGTGAAATTCAGTTGTCTCGTTTTACAAGATGTGATTTGAGACTACATGTTAATTTGTGTGCACTTGTTAAATAGTAACAATTATCTGCCTTGCCAGAAATGAATGCTTTTAAATGCACAGCAGGCAAAGGCTTTAATAGCCTTCAATCAGTGCAGCAACATTTCAATGCTCTGTTTGTGGCTTTGCATTTTTTAAGAAAAGTTCTAAAAGTTAAAACACCACTGTAGTTTTTCTTAATTTTGGCTGTCAGTTTTTCCTACAAGCAGAGCTGCTTTCTCCTTCTATCAAAAAAAAAAGTATGACCAGTCAGAATCTGGTTCAGACAGTGCGTGCTTAGTATAGCGGGCCGGGCTATAATGGCTCAGGCACTGGATCATGGGACAGAGCTAATTATTGCATGGGGTCGAGCAAGTTATGTCATAGCCAAGCCTGCTTCCAAGCTCCATGATGATTACCCCCAGGCAGAGCTGGAGAAAGGCAGCTCTACTTGAGGAGAAAACAGACAATTTAAAAAGTAAGAAAACAATTAACTTTTATTTATTTTAAACTGCATACAAAAATATGAGAGCTTTATTTATAAATGCACTACAGTAATCCTTTAAAAGTCTTCTTTAATTATCCATCTTTCATAACATGTAATTAGTATATATAAAAAATATAAATATAAATCACATATATAGTTGTGAGCGTACGGGTCGTTGCTAACGCTTGCGGGCTCGCGAAGCGAGCCGCGACCCTCGCGTAGCGAGGTCACTGGGCAAGGGCCTCAGTTGCTGGCATGGAGCGCCGAAGGCACTCCATGCCAGCAACTGAGGCCCCTCGCGAAGCGAGGGCCTCAGTTGCTGGCGAGGTCACTGGGCAAGGGCCTCAAACCCTCGCAAACTTCACGTCGCTACTCAAAAAACACGACACACAAATTACGACACTCGCTAAATTTTACGAGGAACGCAAACAACCTGCGAAACACGTTACCACACATTATGACCTCGTAAACATCGGACGCAACACGTCGACATACAAACATTTAAAACACAATAAATACACACAACACACACATAAAAAGCTTACCTACAGCAAGAGGAACCATCCAGCACCTCAAAAAAACAAGTTACACCTTCATTTAAATAAAAATAAAACACTTTAGACACTAATAAAATCGCTAAGCGAGAGAAAAAATGGCCGACGGACAAAACGAAAACGAGGCTACAGCACTCTCCAGACGTAAAACACCACACCACACTCGCAAAACACCACACGAAACTCAAAAACCACTACAAACCAACAACGGACAATACGCAAAGACGCACAACACACATAAACCGCCATTTAACGCAAATGCGGAAGTACGACACTACGCGCACGGTTTCGACTCGCGCACGCACAGTATTACACTGCACACATTTACCACGCTTAGAGAGCAGCTCCACACCACTAATGCTGCAGCAATGTCAAAACACATTCACATCTCTTCAACACAATGCTTCCAAATAGGTAAAGTATATTCATTTATTAATGTATTATATCTACACACCAAACAACATTAGCTACCTTACAATTTAATTGCCGTCATTTTTTGACGGGCAATTCGCTAGTAATGTTATATTTATATGTAGCTTAAAAAACTACCAAAGTTGTTTTGCATGAAAAATGATTAAGTGAAACCTGTTTAAACTTCATTGAAACTAACATGAAGAACATAAGGCATACACACATCTGTACATTTCATTGACAGATAAATATGACTCATACATCTATATTGCTGTTCATTGGATGACAGGGACAAGCCACCAGTCACTTGATCATGTGACACAGTTTGTATGCTTCGAAAGCATCATTATCAAATAGCCTTGTTCAGATGCATCAAAATAAAATGCTTTCAATGTCCTTTTAAATATAGAACTATAGTAGCCCTTTAAATGTAATTGTCTTTTATATTAAGATAAATAATGAAAGCAAATATAATCTTTATTGTTATTTAATTTAAGTTTAAAACAAACAAGTTCAGTAGATCATATTATGTATTGAATATGCAACATAAATGTGGCTGCTCAAAGAATGCTGTAAAGTTTGAAGTTTCAGTTATGATTGTTATTTTGTTTGTTTTGTTGATATTTCTATATACCAGTCAGTACACAAACTAAATTATTTTCCATACCTTAGGACTGATGGCTACTGCTTCACAATAATAGAAGAAGATGAATCTGGACTTCCCATAGTGACGTCCGGATGTTTAGGATTGGAGGGATCTGACTTTCAATGTCGGGTAAGCCAGAGATATAAACAATGGCCACTGTGTTTAATTTGACAATGTCCCTTCTAATAAGTGTTCTACGGGACAGTGCCTGTCCACCTGTTTGCTATAATTTGGTAAACTGATATTTAGGGGGCAAACATGGTAGCCGTTAGCTTTCTTTTATTGGTAAGCAGACACCATGCCTTTTGGTCTCTCCAGATGAAAGACTCTTGCCATACCATCCCCATATGTAACATTAGTGTTCAAATCACAAAGCACAGTCCTGTTGCACAGCTTCACATACTAATGCGACTGAGTGCATTAAACACAATGAGGGGATCTTGGAACTTTCATTAAAACTGTTGGAAAGACAAGAAACGTCTCTTTCCCTATTAGCATCATGGCAAGAGATAATAAGGACATCTGTGTCCTTGACATCCTCTGGAATGTTGTATGAGACTTCCAATTCATATTTGATAATAAGAATGATATGCACGTTTGACCTTCTTGCACTGCATTTCAGAGCACTTATTAATTCAGCGGATGATAAATATGCTAAAATTATTCTGTGTGTCAATTCCCACACCCTATGTTGGATCATCCCTTTATTTCCCAGATGGCTTATATTAGAGCATGTTTGTCCATGTGTGGTCATGGGAGGAATTCCTGATCTTGTAAACTAAATTCTTACACCAGACATTATGAAGAATGAGGGAAACATGACATAATGATGGATACAGGCTGCAGAAAAAGAAAAAAAAAATAACTTAAAATAAGTAGAATACACCTTGTTTGTATCAGGGCTGTATGCCTATTTGTCAAGAGTTGGTATTAAAAATAAAAAAGCATTTACAATTAATATTAATAATAATAAATGTATATAGCACTTTTCTCTCAGAATCATATTATATACTGTATATGCATTTTTAGCTCGCAACCATGGCTTTCTTTTTAAATACTCAACTCAAGGGTGAACAAAATATATAATACTTAGCCAATAGGTCCATTTTCTAGGAGCCAGACAGAATGTTTTTAGGAGTTTGGGATGGAGATACATTGTAGAGATACATTATACGTCTGGAAAAATATTTAGATTGCTAGAATTTTTTTAAAAAAACAGGCTCTACTAAGATATAAGATAACAATAACATTCATGTAGTATTGCTTTCAACTTGAAGAAGAAAATTGCATCTATTGAAAGCGTGTTGCTTTAAAGTGAATGTCAGTCCAATAAAAAGGCATCCCTCAGCATATTGTGGATCCATATTCAAAGGTATGATGTTTATTTTAGGACACACCTATTCCTCATCAAAGAAGATCCATTGAATGCTGCACAGACCAAGACTTCTGTAATAGAGATCTCCATCCAACATTGCCCCCACTGAAAAATAAAGGTAAGTGTAATGAAACCATTATTTACTATAGATATAGAGGCATCCATGATACTTTAGTGCAACATTTGCTTGTGAGAGGAGCATTTACATTTTTGGAGAGCAATTTTTGCATCAACTGGTTCATGCAGTCTGCTTCTGGGCTTCTGAGGGGGAAGGAGTGTGGTGTACATATCAATCAGATCCACAAAGCCTCCACATACCTCCCTGTTCCACCCTCACATGCCCCTTCCTCCCCTGATTAATTAAAAGAACACCCTCATGACCTAGCTGTCAGGAAGTGATGCAATAAAGACAGAATTCCACTATGAATTCCCAGATTCTTACACAGCTAACACAAATGCTAATGTCAAATACACAAACAAGTGCATTTTTTCTTTAATTTATGTATAGATTGTATGTTGTTTTTACTGAAGGATTTTTTAAGACATAAGTGATTTAGTGATTTGTGACATATATAAAGGTTACTACTACTGTTAGGCAAATGGTTAGAAAAAATAGATCTTCACAAAGTAACTTAATACCAATATAGTATTTAATTTTGCTTATATTTTATTATATAGGAGAGAGGAGGTATCTAAAATTGAGTGACATTATACCAGGGTCTTAGATCTTGCAGCACCCAGAATTTCCAGCAGCAATGAATGAGCAAATGAGGGGGGGTTGTGTTCATGGCCTGACAAATGTAGGGTCTGAGCAATGTACCACGAAGAAGTGAGATATTGAAAGCAGCAAAGTCTCTTTCCTGTGGGGACATTTGTCATTACAGACATACACTGCTTTGCAACCCCTATGATAATGTAGCTTAATTAATTGTATGCTATTTTATTAAGTGTAGTTATCAAAGTGTCCAAAATAATATCACATTTCAAGATCCACACAGGATGTTAAATATTTTCTTGCATGGGATAAGAAGAAATATATCCTACTGGGGTATACATATCAAGCAAAGATAAGAACATATCGGAGAAACATATGCTTGTATTTCTGATTCTATAGTAATTTTTTCTGACTGTCTGATCAGGTAACAACAATCATCAGGCACTTAGGGCCTCATTCAAATGTGATTTGGTCAATTGAATAGGGCTCTAAATAAGCACATAGCATATTTTTTTTACAGAAGTTTTTAGTTAGGGAAGACCTTGCTTTTGGATAGAAGTTCGCTAACTAAAAACTTCTGTAGAGAAAATTTATGATATGTGCTTATATAGAGCCCTATTCATTTGGCCAAATCACATTTGAATGAGGCCCTTAGTAAGTCATTTGTTACTGCCCTATACTTTTGATTAGCTTCAAGTAACACATGCTAAGTGCTGTGAACCTGATATCAGCAGATACATGATCAAATACCGAAATAAATGAGAATTGAACCGTGAAAGATTCAAGATAAATCTTCTCCAATCCTCATTGTGTATCTTAAAAAATACTGAGAATTCATTATTTTGTTATTGTAATTATTCATTTTGTACCTTTGTTGATTTTTGGTTTCAGGTATTAGTTGATTGGTTGGACCTTATTCCATTTTAGCATTCTGTATGAAGGGATTAATTCCATTTTCCATTTATGGTACTCCTGTTAGTAACACCTTTAACAAATTAAAAGTAACATTAAAATAAATTAAACCTGCTATGAGAGATATATAAAAATGGAAAACTGTCAATATAAAAATCTCCAAAATGTTAATATTTTTTTAAATACAATAAATCTTATTTTTTTACATCTCATGAACTTACACATGCTTTATTATTATTTTCCAATTTTGATAAATTACCTGAAAACCATTAAAGATTATATAAAAAATATCATTAAAGTAGGGGTAATGATTTATTTTACTGAACATAAATGGTCAAATGTACTAAGAAAGAGTGAAGTGATTGCAATTTTTTGGATTTCCATGCCTGTGAAATGGATACTGATTGTGAGCTCTTGTGCCTTCATCTCTTTTGTATCAATTTATCTTATATTTTATTCATTGTGTTGTATATTCAGTACACATTACAATGTGTTCCCTTTTGTATTCACTGCACCCTTGTAAATATCAGTACAGGAAATGTTGACATCTTTCTAAATAAAGGGTCATACCAATAATATTAATAATAATTATAAATAATAATATTGAGATTCAGCATCTCTGTATCATGATTGTCTTCATGAGGTGCAAAAGGGGAAAGCAGTTAGGAAGTATTTGTAGGATTCTCCCATTACTACATACTTTATCTGGAATACTCCTCACATTCTCATGTGTCGTCACTCTTACAGATCATCCACTCTGTTCCTGATCACCTACATACTTCTCGCAGACTCTTCACTCATCACCCTCAGCCATCATTATAATCTACATACCCAATAAAATGTTACAACACAGTAATGTGTCCTGACACAGTGGTAAAGAACCACTGTTATAAAGGAAGCTTACTTGTATATTTAAATAGTAAGACGTACTCGATTGATGGTTTAAAAATACTACACAAATATGCCTTAATAATCTAGGAAAATAGGAAAGGGGCCCCTAAAATTAAGTCAATTTAAAAAACTGTTTCTCACAACTTGTGTTCTTTGGTTTGTTCAAACATCTGAGAGGGTTTTTCCTGGTCAAGAGCCTACAACTAAGGTCATACCCCAGGGGACATGGGGGTTAGTTATTCCTCCCAGCTGCAGGTCAAAGATAATTAACCCTTACTTTAAGGATACAATTAGAATTAAATGCCTTTGGAATGTCCATGTAAAACATTGCACAGAAGCCAAATAACTAATTTCATCATTCACATGTTTGCTTTCAAGTCCATACTGAAATATTCAAGTAAAAAAATGCTGTATTTGTTTGTTAGTCAGTAACCTTGAATTTTGCTAGGAGCAGCTCATCAACACAACTAGCGCTCCGGAATATTTTGGCTCGTTACAAATAAACGATAATAATAAGAAGAAGAACGACAGTATGACACTAAAGACAAATATCCAATTTTATGCCCTAGTCTAATATACATAAAATATTAAACCATTCAGAGTGATGTAAAAATCTCAAGTTATGACACTATGACATACATTTTTTTTAATATAAAAACAGAGCAAATTAAAACAATAAAACTTAGTTTGAAGATGTAAATACAGACAGTTCCATATATGCAATTTCCCTTGAGAGAAAGATATAACTACTGTAAGTTCTAATGTTTTTTTATTATTTTTAAAAATACATATTATCGTTGTGTGTTTTATAAGTTTGGACCTCACAGTGACTTATTTAATCTTTTCTCTCTGTGTCCAGTATTAAACATTTTGATCCAGATGTACTAAAGGGTAAACTGCTGCAGATCTTTTTCTCCATCCCTATGTTATTCTGCATACTACAATTTGATATATCTCAGATTTCTCTAATATGTTATCTTTGGTACTTGTCTGTTTTTGTAAGACAATATTCCTGATCTCCTGTGATGACCCTACTCCTTGAGACTGCAGTTGACTTGACTTATTAGTGAACAAAACATTGTAACCTATTATTGTGTATTTATTTACCTACTATTAAATGACCATTGTAATGATCCAAATATCATTACTTATAAATATCAAAGAACAATACAAAACAATGATTTATAGTAGTGTGCTGAAAAAAAGGTTAATGTTTTTGAGAAAACTTGCACGTAAATTGCTTGTTTTCCACCACCCATGAGCTCCTTAAGAACCTCTTATCTTTTTCATACTGAGGCAGGAAGTATTGCACATCTCCAAAGACTTTCCCAGTAAAGCTGTACAGCAAATAGGCAGCTGTAGGGAAGTCAGTTGCAGGCATTGTCAGTGGTTGAATGGGAGGAGCACCAAACCAAAGAGAGTGTGAGAACAAACCATATTCTGAATTCATTAACAAAAGATCAATTATTTTAATAACATTTTAAAAACATATATATCAGTTCACATTTACAAAAAAATGAGAATAAGATATATTTCATAATTCTCAGAAAATTATTTATTATATTAATGTATATTTTTAAAACATCTTAAAATGCTGCATGCTTAGTCATCCTTATAATTATATTAAAACAAAATCATATGACCCACCTTTATATTATACAGTTATAAATGTAAAGATTACTGGAAATCCCAAAGAAAAATGAATGCTACTAACATATAAAGGGGAAGATAAACTGCAATGAAAAGTCCTTGTAAGTGGCAGGGTTGGCTCCATGATGTCTGGCTCTCTGCTTGACTAGATTCTAAATGAGTACAGGAATGGTCAGAGGATTTATTGTTGAGTAGTAATATTGTATATGTGTGCCTGCTGCTCTAAATATCCGATTTTGCCATTTTGCCATATTAAGTTATTCTGAAAGCCTAATTACTCAATTGTGTTTCCATTATACATGGTTATATGCATTATATAGCAAAATCAACCTTAATTGCCAAGGCTTTTTATATTTTATTGTCCTCAACAAAACAGTCAATAGGCAGCGAAAGAGACAGCGACAAGAAAGTATCAATACATGTCAGAGAAATAAAAGAACAACAGGAAAGTAGGAGTCAGAGATAACACAGGAATGATGTGAGTGTTCAGCAAAGATAAACATAATCATACACTTTAGTTCTAGGAAAATAACATTTTTTTTATGAAGTATATAACAAACTAATGCTATTAATAGCTTTGTAAGCCACATACAAACATGTTTAGTGAAAATTAAACTGTTTTAAAACTTATTTATAGAAGAATCCATATTGTCTTTCTTAGATCACTTCTTGATTGCTTATTCATAAGTGAGATCACTGAGGGGGTGCGGGAGAGGGCTAGAGGTAGAGGTGAAGAAGATTTATCAGATAATTGGATCTCCGTGAATTTGACTTTAGTTCCTTACACCTACCCCCACTTAGATGCAGCTCCCTTTCCCTGCAATGGATGTAAACCCTGCTCTCCAGAAATGTAAACTCCCCACTCACACACATAACCGCTAAAGAATCAATGATGCCTCCAGGGTCCAGGAGAGGCATCATCGTGTTTTCTCTCTAATTTTTATAAGTTTTTCCTTGCCTAATTATGCTGTCTGACTTTTCAAACACACATATATATATATATATATATATATATATATGTGTTCATTGCACATTAAGATTTTTTGCATAAAAAATAAATATTGTAAAAAATAATCTGAATACCACTATAGCAGGGGTGGGCAAGTTCAGTCCTGGAGGGCCACATACATACAGGGATTTGATGATATCCCTTCTGCACACAGGGGAGTGAATTACTTCTTCAGCCATCCTGATTGACTCACCTGTGCACAGAAAGGATATCTTCAAATCCAGGCTTGTGTGCGTTGCCCACCAGGACCGAACTTGCCCACCCCTGCTCTACAGACTGCATTTGCAACAGGGATAAGAACTCCTTCTTATAGACCTACTCTAATATGGGTTATGTTTTGCCCCCACCAGCGCAATGACTCTTGCTCTAGACTTAGGGGTTAGGGTTAGGGTAGTGGCAGATGAGGAGCTTTACATAGTAAAATAGTGGTGTGCACAGCGCTAAATGGGGCATTTTATCTCCATAGCGCTCACACAGTGCTATGGTGAATTAGAGACCGCTGAGTGGGGATTTAAACGGGCTAAACGGGATTTGGTGCTCAATAACCTTGCTATCGTAAGGTTTAGTACTAAACACGGATTTATCTAGGAAAAGGAGAGCTACGGCGAATCAGCGCTCAAAGGGTAGCATTAAGAAGGGTATACCTGTATAATAAAAATCTCACAGCTATCAAGGCACAGGATAACCATCTCTTTAAAGTTGCTTTCAAGTAAGGCCCTTAGGGCCTCATTCTATTATCGGCCGTAAATCGGCCGTAAGGCTGCGATTCCTTGCGAGGGTTCAGTTAACTCGCGATTCTATTATACGGCCCCGCAAGGATCTCCTTTTACGGCCGGCCGCATATCTTGGAACCGGCCGTAATCTGTGAAATATAAAAACTGAAAAATAAATTCAAGCCTGCACTGTACAGCTCTGTAAATGCTAGGGATCATATTGGGGGACATGAGGATTAAAAGGAACCCACTCTCAAGCTTGCACATCTGCCCAAACCCGAGTTCAAATTAACTGTTTATTTTCCGGCTGCGGCGTGGGCGTGTCTGAGGTGCTCCAAGCACTCTGGACTTTTTACATGGATATTTTACGGATATTAAAAATTAAATATTTTACGGATTTGAGTACAGGATAATTATGTGCTATTTTTTCTAACACCTAAAATCCCTTTATAGTCTTCTCAGAGTGCAGGATGGCTTTATTTGAGCTATTTTATGTGCTTAATTGGTGCTAGCGAGACCTCTTTACTGCAAGTAAGCTGCGGCTCGCTTTTAGCCTTGCAGAGAGGTTTCCCGGAGCAATTGAATTGCAAATCTCTTGCGGCCGTTTTAGATCAAAGGCTTTCCTCCGGCGCGAGCGGCCGCAAGAGATAGCAAGGCACCGGCCGCAAGCCTGCCGGAGCCTCCGGCCGTAAGGGAATAGAATAGCCGAATAGCTTGCGGCCGGTCCTTGCGGCCCCGCAACGGCTGCGGCCGATAATAGAATGAGGCCCTTAGTAACTGCACTTCTAGACACTTAGGGCCTCATTCAATTGCGATGTGGGCAATTGAATAGGGCCCTAAAGAAGCACATATTTTTATTAAAGAAGTTTTTAGTTAGTGAAAACCTTTCTTTTGGATAGATGCTTGCTAACTAAAAACTTATTTACAAAATATATGTTATGTGCTTATTTGGGGCCCTATTCAATTGGCCAAATTGCAATTGAATGAGGGCCTTAGATTCCTGCCTTCCTCTTTACCATATTGTGTTTGTATATATCTTTCCCCTGCATAAGTAGGCTGTAACCCATTCATTGTATTTCTGTTAAATGCTCTTGTATTGTCATGTAATTGTTTTTGTACCTTGCCTCTGTATAGCACCATGTGAGCATTAATGGTGCTATACAAATAAACATACCTACATACGTACACATTGTATCCCCTCCAATGATTAGTAAATATCCCTCATTTTTGCAAATCCTGCCAAAGTCCTACTATGTTATTTAAAAAATACTCTGTTATATGCATACAAGAACATTGGCGTGTTCATGTGCATTTATGTACTGATTAGAATACATAAATATTTTAACATGGTTAGGTAAGTATTCAAAAGTAAAACGTATGTGTTATTCAGTAAGGACCAACATTGGCATTATCCTACGGAGAGCTAAAGAGCCTCTGGTTTAGGTCATACACATTTTCTATTTACCTGATTCAAACTGACATCTTAAACTGTTACAAACCACACATTTTACAGTGAAGTGGGCACCATTAAAAAATGCTAAACTGTTAATAACCCATGAAATGGAGCCTTTCAGCCCCTGTTTGGTTCCTTCTCTCACAAAGAAAACCAAACTCCCCAGTGACGTCTCAGTTTCATCTCTCACACACTTAGAGCCAGGGCGCAGGTAGAAATCTGCTGCGGCTGCTGCTCCAAAAGACTGATGAGCTTTGCTGATAGACATCATGTTAGTGTCTCCATTCAATGAGTTTCAGGTGTATCTTAAGATGTTTACATTGTAGGAAATGAGGCAAGGTAATGTAGCCTCAAGTTTGGCCAAGTTTTAACAAAGAAGAAACGCACAGGTATCTTTTTAGCAGGGAGGGGAAAAAAAAGAGAAAAAATGGACAGGAAATCAAGTCTTTAAAAAAAGAGTAAACCAAGAGCCCCCCTGGGAGCTTCTTGTCTCATTACCCTCGTAAATCTGAAACGTAATCGCACCACTGCAGGATGAGTCGATAAAGCTGAGGTTCTCAGTTTTCAGCAACAGTGCCTTTTGAAGGAAATTGTTGATCTCGCTAATCTCTTCTTGGTGTGTGTTTGTATGTTCAGTTTTGTTCCTAAGCGAATAATAGTTCTATTCTACAGGTAGAGGAATGCGCCAGGTTACCATGAGATTATATATGTGGGGGAAATGACTTTCAAGATGTGCTGGTTGCCAAAAAAAGGATAAAAAAGCATATACATTTCAGAGTTGGAATATGGTACAGATATCATTAGCGGCTGTAATGAGTTCATCGTCGTATTACTGACACACAGGTTATATGGGATTATAAACAGGTCTGCCAGGTACTCCATTATTTTCTTATTCGATCAACAGTAGACTACAGAAAAGTCTATTTTAATTGTATCTGCTATTAAATTGACTCGGTAATGCTTTGTGCTGAAATAAGCAACAATATTCTTAAAAAAATAGAGGAATTATGCTTTAAAGAAGTTGTGATCTCCTCCTACAAAGGGGTGCTAGGTCGAAATGGTCCATCCACTACTTTACAGTGAGAGGGATGACCCAGCCAACTACAAGTATTTTAGGGAGAAAAATCATCCCAAGATATAACATGCAACTGGATGAGAAGCCACGTGGGATTTTTACTGTAAATCAGAATTGACAGAAAGGTAGAGCAAAGTTTTGGGGTAGCTTTAGTAGGATTTTATAATATCTGAAAACCACTGATTTGTAGTTTACTACACTGGTTCTTTTATTTTATTATATGGGTTTGCTGCTTTCATGGAGAGTAATAAAACATTATAGAGTACATTTTGAAAATGTAATCTATTTGAGTTATTATTATCCTTTATTTGTAACGCGCCAACATATTCTGTAGAGCTAGTTTGAGTTTGAGCATTTATAAAAGATCAATATAATTGAATATTTAAAATACACTCATTTGTTAATTTATATCTAATATATACCAGAATTGGATTCTCAAAAAAAGTGTTTTATGTGATTTATGATTGTATTCATGTGTAGTTGATTTTTGTATTGTCTGAAAACTTTTGAAATAAAAAATAAATAAAAAATACACTCATTTGGAGAAATACAAAGTATATAAATATTTTCAGAATGTTTTTAGAATCCAATTTAAGTTTCTGCTGATCTATTTTCCAAGGTAGGTGCAGACTTGCAACACAGGAAACTTCTCTGTGCATAGTAGGAACGTGGCAGCTAAAAAGGCCAGTGCTTGCAATAGGACTATTGGAAAGGTTGTTAGTATACAAGGACACATCCTACTGAAAAAAAAGTAAACATAATCAGCTTAGAATAGAAAATGGAATTGTACCGTAAAGAAAACTTGCAAATAAAAGTTACAAATATAAAGGTTGTGTTTTTTTATTTAAACTGATTTTAAAAAGCAATAAATAAATGTATAAAGTTGTTCAAAATACAATAAATAAATAAATAACAATACTGTGGTCCTTTTAGTTGGCATCTTATGTATGTGTGAGAGTGATTGAGCAGACAATTGAATGGCAGACTGCAAAAAAACACCCAAGGGGCCAGTCCAAGTAATAACTGGTGATTGAAGATATCATTCTAGACTGGATGGCTGGACTGTGCATACTAGTATAAAGGTACATGGTAGTAGATAGGTGAAACTGTTCTCATTCGGTACATTAGACATATTGTTATAACATAACTATGAAATACTTATATGGCTTTACTTTGACTTGGACAATATGTTCCATTAAAATAGCCTTTTTTTCTGCTTTTTCTTGTAGATTTTGTTGACGGGAGCATCCACTACATGGCTTTGCTTATCTCAGTGACTGTCTGCAGCATTATCCTCGCAGTCATTCTAATATTCTGTTACTTCAGGTAAGTGCTAGTGTGCTCTGCCACATTTAAGATGAGAGGATCTTCAGGCTGAAGATTATTTATGAAATAGTACATGATGATTTAGAGGTTTGAATGTATATTTGTTTATGTGATTATATATAGTTCTCTCACACATTTCAGTATAATATGGCATTGCAGGTGATGTCATTGGCTCATTACAGAGTGTTAATCCATTGGCTGTGAATGTGAGACTGATGTCAGTGCTTCCTAACAGCACTCGGCAGCTCCTGCTAATCTTCATCTCGCTCGGGATAGGTGTGTGTGTTCTACTATGTCATAGAAATAGAGAGGGCCCAATGTCTCTCTATAGATCCAAAGTTACACTATACCTACAATACTGTGTACAGGTCTGGTGACTCTATCTCTAAAAAGGATAGTAATAACCTAGAAAGTAATTATAGGGAAGTATGCTCTAAAAGTCAAGGAATAATTGAATTACCTTAGCAGTAGTGATTCTCCACCTTTTCGATCTCAGAACCTGGCAATTTACTTTGCATTGCTCATAGGCAACCAGTTGGAGATGCAGAACATTTTTAACATGGAAATATTTCATGCAACTTACTGATTCCTTTCATTTAGTTTTTCACTGTATGAATAGAGTATGTAAATTAATAATCTCGCTATAACTATCATTAATTATAGTAATATTTTTAAATTATTGGACTCAACATCCCTCTTTGTTATTGAGGACCAGCAGATAAGGTTTTAGGGACCAGCACCAGTCATATGGACAACTGTTGAGAACCACTGGTCTAGAGGACATATTGGAGAAACCTACAAATATATAGAAAGACTTAATTACGTTCAACAATAAAGAATCTTCTGGAAAAGAAGAGGAATACATGAACAAGTGATCCTTAACTGAATTTTAGGTATAGAAGATGTAATATTAATGTACAGAAATACAACTTTAGAGGAGTTATAGATAAATATGGTCAAACACAGTAAAGGAACAGGCCTTAGTCTAGAATAAGCAAAAGGCCATCCCAAAGATTAATTGGTCCATAATGGACACACTGTTTTATATTTGCCATCAAATCTATGTTTCTACTGCTACTGTAACTATTAGAAACTGTAAGGATATTATAACAGGACAAATTATAATTAGTCATACTATGTTTGCTTGAAGTGGGCTAGATGTAATAAAATGCAGTATTTTGAATAACTATTGAAGAATGTATGTAGAATATCACTGGGAAATCAAAGAATTAGTTTATATGACCCCATCTCTTACTAAATTATCTTTAAATAACTCTTTTAGAAATGTAGAATTATTTTCTTTGTAATAGTAATTTCACTTTATTAATTGTGTGCTACTAAGCAGCAACAACTATTTGTAGCAAATGGTTATTTATTGTAATGAAATATAGATTGTTTGAAACATATATCTGCACTGGCATATAAAGTTATGCATAACATTTTACATAACTTACTATTTATAACTTGTATATCATATTATTCTTACACATAGCTGTTAGTAGGTTTATAAATCTAACGGTGCATTATTTGTATGTGTGTATCTCTTTTTTTTATGCTCAAGTTGCTATTGATCTAAACGTTATTTAAAATTGCTAGAGACCGGAAAAAACTATATCATTATATAATTTTTGCTTTATAATCCTAGGTATAAAAGGCAAGAAGCCAGACCCAGATACAGCATTGGATTGGAGCAGGATGAGACATATATTCCTCCTGGGGAATCATTGAAGGACTTGATAGAACAGTCACAGAGCTCAGGAAGTGGCTCGGGGCTCCCTCTGCTGGTAAGAAACTGGTAGTTTATAGTGTATACCAGCAACATCTTCAATATTATCTAATATAAATAAAAGGGGTTTATCATACTCCAAATATTTGCCATGTCCTTATAAACTCAATCTAGTAACCTTAAATTAGAAAATTAGGTTAAAATCTTTAATATTATTTATAACTTTATACGGACATATCTTATCTATCTATATAACTTTATAAATAATATTAAAGATTCAAAATATATGTAACTATTCAGGTCAAAGTCATAAAATATATTTTCCTAAAGAGCTGTGTAATTATATAGTTACATCGGGATTAAGGTTGATAAAAGACTTAGTCTATCAAGTTCAACCTTTTCAGATCTCCTCTGATCTTTGTAATGTGCTGATTAATTGTTTATTAATAGTGTGTATAGAAAAATGTTAGGCCATATGTTTAGTAATCATATGATGTCTTTAAAAGACTAGACACATTTTAGTGAAAGATTTCTATGGTTTTGTCTTTTAATTAAAGGGAAATCCGGTTGTGAGGTCTCGTCATAAATCATCTCAAAGTCATCAGATCTTAAATGTCTGATAAACTAAAATAAGAAAAATCAGGAAGAAATATAAAAAATGTTCGCAGCTTGAAATAAACTGTTCAAATGCTCAAAACCCTATGTTATTAATATATAGTGTACAATTGAAACTATATATGGAAAATCAAGCACAAAGGAGGGTTGGGCTACTCTGCACGTTTTGCAGTTTTATTATAAACTTTGGTTGTTAAAAATACATTGAAGGTAAAATACTGTTTTAATCAAAACTCCAAGACTATCCCTATTAGATGAAAGCTTGTATGACAGGGCAAAGAAAAAATGCTTGAAACAAGTATCTGAAAGACATTCTGACATCTGACAGAATGTAAAATGTATCAGGCAAACTGTACATCAGAAAAGATGTTATTTATGAATATTTTTCAAGAACTTTGAGACAAATTCACATAACAAACAACTAATACAAGTATCAAATTAGTGATGTAGCATGGTCAGGAAAAAAAAGGTAACCAAATGGTTCAATTTATTGATTTTCTTAGTTTCCTAAGTACTTAAAAACTAAACATAAAATTACAAGAAGCTTCCTGTTTTGCTTCAGCAACAAGACTATAGCCTTTATATTATGTAGTATATCTACAAGCTGAGGACTCTTATCCATGGAACATTCTGTTCACTGTTCAGATTTACTGTATTGGTCCGAATATAAGCCCCCCCCTCCCCCGCATATAAGCCGCACCCGAATATAAGCCGCACCCGCATATAAGCCGCACCTGTAAAATTCAAATATAAGTACTCAAATATAAGCCGCACCCGTAAAATCGTAGAGAAAAAGACTCTCCAAGTGATCAGCCATTACAAGAAACAGGCTTTCTAATTAGAATTGTAACTTTTTTTTGCAGGTTACAGGCCTTACAGGATGTTAGAATCACTAAAACCGTAAATCGCTATTCACCTGCTACAATACCGCAGTCTCAAGCACGCAAATCGTCACCCTTAACTTGCAATCGTGCAAATCGGTAGTAATTTTACGTTCGCGATATATAAACCGCACACGTAACTCGCAAGCTCGCAAATCGGCAGTGATTTTTATTATGGTTGCGAATATGAGCCGCAAACTCAAAAATCTGAAAAAAGGTGTGGCTTATATTCGGACTAATATGGTATATGTGGTTGTTTTTCATTCACATTTTTCCATAAAAATTTGTTGTTTTTTTCTAAAATTGTCTTGGAGAAAAAAATGTTGAATAAATATTAGAGTTTTGGTATATTTATCAAACCAAGTAAGAAATAGTCCATATAAAGTTGATCATATTTATACAGGGCTGAGTTAACGAAGGTTCCATAAAAATCCCAATAGGTGGCTATATTATCTCTACTTTTTAACAATATATTTTCCCCACTGTTTACCTCTTTTGATAAATATACTCCATTGTCCTATTATCTAGTTATAAAGTGATGAAACAGCATCATTAATACATTTAATCTTTTAAACTCTTAAACTTCTCTACCATACATAATATGGCTGTGTGGTCTCCATTAAAGTTTAAAAATGCAGTTCCTCAAAAGTTTTTTTTGTCTTTGGGGCACTTTCCTTTTGGTATAGATGTCTTATACAAGTGATGGATTTAACAGCCATCGTGATTTCTCATCTCTCCTTCAGTGGAATAATAAATCACCACATTCTGTAATAGGTAAAAGTCTATTATTGTTGTTGCTCATAGCAAAGAAATCTGACACAGCCAATTTGATAAATGTTTCTATGCCGCTGTACCAATATTCTTTTATACGCCATTGCCTAGATCCATGCTATATCTTGTCTCACAGGTGATCATTCTCACATAATTCAGGGCTTTCAATCTTCAGCCTAGCTTTCATGTTTGTATGATAATATCAATATGCTTTTTGCAACCTTGTCATTTCTTATTTCTTAGGGAGAATTACTTTGCAATTGCTTAAAGCTTTTAGCTTTGTTGATATTTAATTATGAGATTGATACCATACCCAAACATCTAATCTTTTTAAAGGTAAACTGTCATCCAAAATAAGTAGAAGTAGGTCTATATTAATGGTGTGAAGTATATTAGGAAATGTATTCATATGTGGTCAGATGTTCTAAAGGTTCTCTCGGAGAACCTCGCTCAATTCCTGTTTATCCCATGGGGCCGAGGTACTGAAATGTTACATCTCCAACTCTTCAGGTACATATTACAATCAATTAAGCCCTACTTTGGCTCTCATGTCTGTCTGTGCAAATTCTAGGCCATGCCCCTGACCAACACCCATAGCATAGGATTTATAATTTTACTACAACTACCTGATTACAAGAATATTTTTCCAGAAACTAAAGTACTGAAAGTAACACACATCATGGTGCCTTTACTTTTTTCTATTACTAAAGTAGAAAATGTCTTCTTAAAATCAGCTTCTAATCTGCCAAATATGGTAATTTCCTTCCAATCCTATTCTTCTTTCTGTGATCTTGCAAGATGTGATATATCTTGTCAAGAAGCAGAGAGAACATGGAAATGTGCTCCTTCAGATATGTGGTACCTGCAATTCCTATCTTATTTTGTTCAACCTAATCACTAACCAGTAATGCTACTGCTTAGAAAACTTGTTACATTTTTTCTTCTCATCTCACTAATGAGAAAACTCTCATTCTACCAAATATAGCCTTAAGTCTTCACTTCTGCACTTCACTGTGGTTGAAGTTTACATCACCTGAATTCAGTATGTTTATATCTCAGGATATCTATGTTTTCAAAGAAAAGTATCTATTTGGTAATTTATCATGTTGTTGTCAACCACATAGGAATAAATATGGTTTCCTATAAAAAAAAATATTCAATATATTTTAAATGTGAAGAAAAATGAATAAACATACAAATGAGTTATTTTACAACAAAAATACCATTACACTATTACAAAGCGTATTAATCCAGTCTAGCTGCCAATGCGTTAAATATATTTTGTAGGTTAAAATAATCAGATTTTAACTCAAATCAAAGACAGATGAAAATAGAAAACATAAAAATGCTGGCACTGGAATGTTTTCTTTTTAATGCAATATAGAGTTCCATTCCAATTCATAAATTATTTGAGTTTTTTATTTACATTTTTGACTAAGCAGTAATGTGCCTGTGGGTGGCAGATATTACCCTAAAATCTCCCTAGGAAAATAGCCTAAATGCACAATATCCATTGTCAATATTGTTTCATATTACTGCATAATTCATTTTTCAGTCTCAGCTGTACAAAAATCATGGCAGTATTATGAAGTACTCTTGGGAGGAAGCAGTAATGTTGCATGCAGTAAAACTAATCTTAAGTTTTTTCCCCCCACTGTTTATTCTGGATTGGTCGTTATATGGTGGGTGGTCATTTATTTTTTACATATGAGTTATATATTGTTTCTTTTGGGTTATTCACAGGTCCAAAGGACAATAGCAAAACAGATTCAGATGGTGAAGCAGATTGGCAAAGGTCGCTATGGGGAGGTTTGGATGGGCAGATGGCGTGGAGAGAAGGTGGCTGTAAAGGTGTTCTTCACCACCGAAGAGGCCAGCTGGTTCAGAGAAACTGAGATCTATCAGACTGTACTTATGAGACATGAGAACATTCTGGGTAAGTTAATGCTAAGACTGGCATCTTTATTGTTGTGGCAACATATTTCATTTACATTTCTTTAACTATTTCACTATTTTGATTTATACTTGACACTGTGAATTGATTTAAGAGGTAGAGAAATAGATTATAAGGAAAGAGGTAATGAGGTTCTGATTGTAGAAGGGGATACTTTGCCATTTCACAGAAACATGATAATGGCTGCCTGTGAAGCATCCAAGGGTAACCTGCGGGCCGCCAGTGATTTATATCAATATAACTGCCTCTGTTTTTATAGCAGTTATGTAAATGGGGGGATTTATTAAGCATCCCAAGTGCATCTCACACTATCTCCTGATTTATTATGTACAACTTCATATGGGGAGAACAGCCCTTTTAACAGGGGTGTTAATTTACTAAACATCTTAAGTGCATCTCATGTTAACTCCTGATTTACTATGTATTATTTCCAATGGGGAAAAAATAGCCCTTCTTAAGTTATCTCAGCTCTTCTCACCTAATCTCAGGTGAGAACGTGCTTAGTAAATACACTGCATCTCTTGAGATATTATAGGAAACTCTAATATTGTAGCAAATACATTTGTAAATGTTCATCAGACATCACTGAATACAACAGAAACTGGCAAACTTTTTTTCTATTCATAATAATTAAGGCATTAAAAGCATCTCAACACTGACAAATAGTAGGTGTCAGTTAAAAACCATCTTTTGCCAGCAATGAGCTCATTACAATGTAAGTTAATACTAACATATTTTCTCATATAAGCTAAATTATCAACATTTTATAAAACTAAACAGACATACCATAAGTCAATGAACTACGGGGGGCCTCCACAGAAAATAGCCATCTTAGCACTGTACAGCCCCTACAAAACTTGTCTGTTTATTAAATGGAGATAGTTTATCTCATGTAAGACAGCTACTGTCTTCCTTGGTTTTAAGAGTCCAAAGATTCCTGAGGCTGATTGACAGCTGAAAATATTAGTTTACCTAAGAAAATGCATTTTCTAAATAAAATTGAAGTACTTCTTATTACCTCTAGTTTTACATTATAGATATTTGGAACTACTAACAGGTGTTTGTAAATGATATGTCAATTTTAGAACATATTTAATGGGACATTAGTGTACATTTTTACACACTTTGATAAATAAATTACATATATTAACATATATATTCTAACTCTATTGATAATTTCTTGCAAAGAAGGCTACATTATAGGAAGCTGCCACCTCCACATCACAATGCTTCAGTTTGAAGCTTAAGACCCTTAGGATTTGTTCCAACAACTTCACTTTGCATACTGAATCTCCATAATTCACTTTGTTTTATATGGGAAAACTGCTCCCCAAGCCTCAACAAAACAATTTTACAGCCTCTAGCCACAAAAACGTTGATTTCAAAATAAAGCCATGTTGAAAAATTTCCCTTCATCTGACCATCTGAATAAAATAAAAAAACAAAGATGTATCAAATATGAAAAACACAATCATGTGATCTTAAATGGAATCCATTTGTCTTGAATAATATGGCACTGTTTTGTCATCCCCAGTTTTCAGCACAAACATAGTCATCTGCCACAATCAATTTAGGCCATCACAAAAACAATAATTAATTACTTGTGAACAAATTACAGAGGATTCCTTTATTCCAAATATTCTGTGCCATATAATTTTAGACAATGCACTTGTCAAAGAGAACAGTTTAATTACTTTTGGTAAAGTACCCAGCAAGCTGCTACTTATCACTGGCAATTGGCTGTAAATCATGCATTAATTCTCACTTTACGGACCTTAATAGCACTATGTAATAGTTTTATCACACCACTGGTACTCAACCTATGTCACTCAGACAGCCAATTTAGCAGTGAGCCAAGTCTTATAGCCACGTTAAGATATTTTTTCAGACTTTTAATTCCATGCTGATTTGTTCAATTCCTACATAATGTGGTTTAAAGTGTAGTGCTCTGAGGGGCCACATGGAAGTTATGTGCTAGATAATAGGTAGGAATAGCATAATCATTCTTATGTACACCAGGGTTTATCAGGCTATTAGATAATAGTTAATGGCACAACAGGTAAAATGGGGAAAAACTGTTTTTGCTGCAACAATATTGTCTAATTGTTCTGGTATGTGCTAAAGTGTTACAGATCTGTTAATTATCTAATCAAATAAACAAAAGGGAAAGAGAAAATATTATATTACCGTTTTGACTATCATTCAATGTAGAGAAACTGTCCAATTGTGTTTTCAGAAATAGTTAAAATGTTGATTACCGGACTATTAAATTAAGCATTTTTATGTTGCAAGAATGTGACACAAGGCTGTATTTTGATTAGGACATAGTACAAACTGTATGGGATATTAGTTTAAAGTGTATACCTTTAGGTGTCTACAGGAAGCTGCATGTCATGGTGCATCCAGAACAATTCAATCCATTATAACATCTGCACATTTTTGCCTGTCAACATACAGTGATGATATAGAGGGGGATAACATAGAGAAGATGGAATTAAAACTGTATACAGTAAGAACAAGAGAGTGAGATGCATGGACAACTTGGCCTAGGCTTAGGGAGGCCAATTTATAGCAGTAGCAGGTAATTTACATCCACCACCACAAGAACAGGACTCTCTTCCTCATGCATTATTATTTATGTATGTTCTGTTGTTCCCAAGTTAAACATACACTATAAAAAACCCTTTAAATGTAGTGACTAAACGCAAAAAGCCTCAAGGAGGTTTGAAGGTGCTGACCAAGTGATGGCATATTACTAGGACCTTATGTTCTTTTCTTAATAGCATATGATTGGCATGCACATTACTGCTGCTGATGTATGAAACTATACATACAAGTTGTACAATGCTTTTTACAGAGCTGTAGAATAAATTATTATTAATCTATATTAAGATCAGTATTGGATTAAAGTGTGAAAAATGTTGAACTCCTTTGCATAACCCCACTCAGTTTCCCAGAATGCAGTGCAGACACAAAGGCCCTCATTCAATTGCAATTTGGCCAATTGAATAGGGCTCTAAATAAGCACATAACATATATTTTTTAAATAATTTTTTAGTTAGTAAAAATCTATCCAAAAGCAAGGTTTTCACTAACTAAAAACTTATTTAAAAAATATATGTTATGTGCTTATTTAGAGTCCTATTCAATTGGCCAAATCGCAATTGAATGAGGCCCAAACAATTTTGTGCTAGAAACAGGCTTTCTGACTTTTTTTACACTTGCAAATGTACACACAAGTGTACTATTTTGGTTATTGAGCTTTATAAAGAGTGTCCTCTGGCGCACTCTTAAGGCTAATTCTACTAAGTGCACTCTACAACACGGCTGTAAAGTGCTGTATTATGCTTTGTAGGACCAAACCTATGTTGCTATTTTCCGTATATGCATTTATGTACAATCTTGATTTGAATGCATTAAGCTTACAGTTTATATTACTGACAATACAGTCACTGAACATATTGTACCACTTGTGAAGAGAAATCTTTCAAACAACAGGACATTAAATAATTGCCTTCATTAACGTCATAAAGAACTAATGCTGTGCAATGTTGTCACTGTTGTACATCTACTCAAAGATAACATATTTCTGGTAATTATCATGATGAGGTAGCTTATTAACAAAATTATGTTATCCTGCGGCACATAGACTGACAGAACCTCTAACTGGTATTTCTCTCATGTTGTATCTATGGCAATAATTATATATATTCATAATATTACAGACATAGACATGAAAATATACTTTAAAGACATAGACTTTAAAATCTATAGATGAATTCATTGGAAGTATTGGTGAACTCTCTTCGATGTCAAATTCCGGTGCATAAGTCCGATATCATAGAATAAGAATGGAAAGGTTCTCCAAGGTTTCTTCAACACTTTACATTTTAATGTATCTGGCCCATCATGTATACTTTTTAAAGACATATAAAAGTGTACAATGCTGACACACATGCATAATACCATATACCTCCATTTGAATCTGCCATGGCCTTCCTTGGCCAAACAAGTTGAATCTTCATTCTTACAACTGGTATGTATTCTCTCTAGTGCTATACCAAAGCAATACGGTATTACTTTCTTCCACACTGAATTAATGTAAATATGAGTTCCAGTACATATATAGATACAAATCTTAATTACCTGTTAATTAATTAAGGTAATTAATTAACTTCACATTGGGGGAGCATAAAGAGCATACCCATAGTCATAGAGGCTTATAAGTTTTAAAGTATCATTCTTCGTATTTATATCAGCTGGACACGCTTATCCTGCTTTTCACTCCTCACTGTGAGAGTTAATCAATTAACTTATATAACATTACATTTATATTCATTTATTTATATACTTTTAACCTCTGCTATGTCCCATTATTCATAAATACACCATAGTGTCTCTAACTTATGCAGATGCAGATCACAGTGGATCATTGCCCCAATACATGTAGGCTTTACAGTAACATGATAAGCTGTCTCATGTATGTGCCTCGCTATCAATGCACATTTGCTGTGTGCTGTGTGTCCTTACATAGCCTCTGTTCAAGCACCAATGCATATCGCCTGCCATTCCTTAGCTAACAGTCTGTTTCCCAGCATCTTATCTGTTTGGTCAGACGGCAACTCTCTCTATGCCTTCCCAATCACGTTTATTTAGATTCATGTGCACTTCCTCATTTCATTGCAAATGTGATTTGATTTTGCCTTTTTTTTTTTTTTTTGCTACTAAATGAGCTTTTGGCAATTTCATTAAGATTTTCCTCCATTAGCTACAATGAATAACTGGTTGTAAGGCCAAAAATGATATATCAGACTGAGGAAAATTAGTTTGGATAACAAAACGCTAATGGGGACTTGTATTTCAAAGCTAATGCACATATTTAAATACGCTGTGCTATCTTCCTTGCAATTCATTTCACACTCGATGCGATATGCCGGGATAGCACATGCTTTTTGCAATCATACAGCCATTTGGACAGCCTGGCAGCTTCATGCAGACCTTAGCCATATGTGGTATATGATATGACATATGGACAAAGTGGGGATTATTCTTCCAGCCTTTGAGACTAATAATTCATCATGACAAGCTTATGTTTCACACACTCAAAAATGTCAGCCAGAGAAATGTGATCTCTTGCTGTAAAAAAAAAATATATATATATATACAAAATAACTATAACTAAAACGTATTTACATTAGGAGTTAAAAGGGAGTTTTTTTATCTCATTTTTTTATGGTAAAACAATGTAAATTAATTTGGAAATCAGAACAGGTTCGCAAAATAAAGTCATTGGTTAGTGGTATACATCATACATTAGTACAGTCTTACTAATTTGCATTAATAAAAAATTCAGATGAAAAAACCTTAACTTAACGACTTAAAGAGACTCTTTTGTTTTATATAAAAAATTTTTTACCAAGGTTAATTCATTGTATCTTCCTCCATGTAATTGTCTTGTTAAATTTACTCTTCACTTATTTCTTAGAAACCCTTAGGATAACTGTTTTTCATCTCCTCTCTTCCAGTTCTCCCTCATGTATTGTGCCATGTTACACAGCTGTGACCTAAGGTCACACATGCGCTGTGAGGGGCTTACTGTTAGCAAGCAGACAGTGACATGCTGTGTGTCTGCACTGGCAGTGTGAAGCTCCTCTCTGTGTTCGTGACCTAAAGTTACAGATTTGTAATATGGCACCTGCAGTCCCAGAAGGTGAAAAACTGTTATTATATAAGTGTATATTCATTATGACAATTACATTGAGAAAGATAATATTAATTAATGAATTAACCTAGTTTTAACATGTATATCAAACATTTGTTGTCTAAAGAGTGCCTTTAAATTCCTTCTATGTCATGAAAAATATTTTTTTAGATAAATAATAGTCATAGAAATGTTAAACTCTACAGCCCTATCATTATTCTTTTTTATACCAGCTGTGTTTGCACTTTTTTACTTATCATCCCCTGTTGTTTGGAGATAATTGTGTGAGATTAAGTAATTTGCCACCTAATGCATTTATATTTATCTATATTAGTACTTTTCATTTCTGCAATCATTTTACTGAAGATGTGATAACTGTGGAACTCTTTCATGCTTGTGTATTTAATGTACATTTTTTTTTATATTTGATTTATGTATATATTAATATTAAAGCTAAAAGCTCTTTGTAGTTGGGTTTGCTCTTCATTGTTATATATGTAAGTAATCTTAGGATGAGAATATAGCTAGGGAAAAGAAGTGTAGTAGCAAGGAAGGTTAGTGAATATTTGAATGAGCCTAGGGCAGCCTAAATGACCACTGTAGTTTGATAAAAACTTCACATGCTTGTAAGGTACGTAACAAAATAACAACATTAGCCGGTATGCAAAAGAGTAACATAAAAGCATTTTTGGATAAAATCTTATCTTTAGAAGACTCTAATTGTGTCATGGGGTATTCCATTTTAGACTGCCAGTCTGTTACTTGGCGGGGGGGGGGGGGGGATATGCTATGGGACCAAGTATGCCATTTGGAGAGGACATTAACATAAGGAGTGAATACAGATCTTATGTGAATCTAATGTTCTTTCTAATCCTTTTAAGTGCTATTAAATTGAACTAGGCAGCAAGTTACGGCCCGTACATGCAAACCCGTAAACCATTCTTGCACACATTGGATGTGCAGCCGTAAACATGATAAATTAGTCAAACCCGTAGTTACGGGTTTAGACGGAGCCAATGGCAAATAAGATCGTCATCATTACATCACTGAAAAATGTTTGAATTACAAGTTTCGATCGGACCCGCATTCCAGAAATAATGCTATATTCATAAATCAGTAAATATTATATTCTAGTCCATGCGAGTTCCATTATATGTATTAACACATTGATTGCCAGGATCGATATAACACGGAAATTATACAGAAAAAAAGTATTTTATATTGCAGATTTGCAAGCTTGAGAATGTAGTGCTATTAATTTTAATATCTAACATCACATTCCCTTTCATTAAAAATACAGTAGGGTGTGTATATTTGCATTTACAGTGTTATGGATAGGATTTTAACCCCCTTGCGAGTCCACTCTAGCACTCATTGGCTTTTTGGCTCCATTTGTGGGTTACGGCTTTGAACGCCAGTGGATTTGGAGCAATTTAATAGCGATTTTCGAACGTAACAGTCACAGGATTGACGGATCAAAGGATTTGCGGCTGTGGAGTTTGTGTAGGGTTTTTCCACCTGTAACCCGCAGATCATTAGCAGGTTGCTTTAATAGCCAGGCTACATTACTGGCTTACGTTTTACACATTTAAGGGAATTTAATAGCCATAAGTCTTGCGGACTAAGTTACAGGCTACAGTTTTACACATTGAGGGAAGTTAATAGGACTAAAGGTGTCCACCATCATTAAAACAACATTGAACACAATAATTAAACAATGAAAAGCTGTATTTATGTTAAACAATGTGAAAATATTTTACAAATTATCAAGTCAGGTCATCAGAATAGATTACTATACATATATTGCTTAGGTTGTGATATCTTTAGTAGAAGGCCCTTAAGAAGTATTATACTATTATAATCCTGCAATATGTTCCACATGATATAGCATTGAACAGTTCATATAATAGACTCTATGACTTGTATCTACGGTATTCTTTATTTGTGTAGTGCCGCATTTTATCTTCTTATACAAGGACAAACATTGCAAGTGAGTGCAACAATATTAGAGTCAAAGGTGCCGTAGACCCGCTCAGTTTGATAAATGACACCATGTATAAGGACAAAATAAAGGCCAGTTTGTGAACTGAGTTGTGTAAATACAAGTTTGCAAAGACATTCTTAACCTCTTGATTGCCACACAAGCAGAGTTAGTGTCCTCGTCTGTCTGGCATTTCTAGTATCAATAAACACGTCTTAACTGAAATGCCTGTGGTTGTCTCAGTCTTGGTTTTGACCTTTCCATTGCACATACTTCATACAGTGATGCATAGATATTTTGGCATTCCCTTACCCGAGGCTTACAGTAGATGGCATACTCTGCCCTTCCATGCTTTACAATGCATTCTTTCTTCCAAGATGAACCTTTTCACTTGAGCTATTTAGCAACTTGCATTACATTTATATGGAGTCTAATAATGGAATTTAAATGTTTGTTGTTTTTTCCTTTGTGTATATGAAAAATATATTTTGTTCAGCTCACTTAAAATAATCATAGTTGAAAAAAATATATATATGCATTTTTTACATAAACTATCTATCTCTCTCTTTCTCTCTCTCTCTCTCTCTCTGCCTCGCTCTATATGTTGTATGACCATGGAAGAGTGTGTGCATAAGAACATGTGAGGGAAAAGAGGTTAATGATAGAGAGAGAGAGCACGTGCATGTCAGGGTGTGTATAAGAGCATCCATGCATTCATGAGTGAGAATGGACATTGTCCCTTCCAAGCATTTGCCTGTTAAATCTTGCACACACAGACATAATATAGAAAATGTATCTATATATTTTTTAATTAATCTGTTTATTATTTTAGGATTTATTGCTGCGGATATTAAAGGAACCGGATCATGGACCCAGTTATACCTAATTACAGACTATCATGAAAATGGCTCTCTTTATGATTACCTTAAATCCACCACCCTCGATACAAAAGCAATGCTAAAACTGGCCTACTCCTCGGTCAGTGGACTCTGCCATTTGCATACTGAAATATTTGGGACGAAAGGCAAACCAGCTATTGCTCATCGGGATCTTAAAAGTAAAAATATTCTGGTGAAGAAGAACGGAACATGCTGCATTGCAGACCTGGGACTGGCTGTAAAATTCATTAGGTTAGTAGTAATATAAGATAATTAGGTTCGTTAAATATCTGCTATTTGGCGGTTCACTGGACCATGTTTTTATTTCTGTGCTTTCTCTCTAATTCAAAACCCCCTTTATGTGCTTGCATTATTTGTCAGTATCTGCTAGCTGAACTGGTTCTCCTTACATGTTGGGTTCAAAGTAAAAAAATCCAGTATAAAATTGTCAAAGTAACACTGCCTAGTGTAGTCTTATAAATCTCTCTCAAATATGTAATTAATAATAGAGACTCTGATCTTTGTTGTTTTTTTTTCTCTGTAGACAGCAAAAAAATTAAGTGTACTAAAACGAAAACACATGCTCTACCTAAAGCTGGTCAATAAAACAGGTCAAAATGTTTGCTCCACTCTCTTCCAGTTCTTCTTTACAGTGAACATTAAATGATATTCCAGTCCAACCCCAGACATATAATGAGAAGTTATTGCTTCATAATTCTTTTAAGAACTGGCTGATAACGTCAGTACAAATTAGCAATGTGTGAGTCTCATTATAAAGGAGAACTGAAAGCTGGCATTGGAACCCGACTTGTGTGTATACCAACATATCACATATAGTGAGCATTTGTTCATAATCAGAGAGTGTACGAGTCGCAGGGAATAATTTTGCAGCCATATATGGTGTCACATGTGAGATGCGGTAATCTGCCTGTTGACATATTGCTAAAGTACTTTGTATGTGACATACACTATCTGTTCTGTACTTACTGGTTATGAAGCACTTGCTCTCTATTTTTTATTTACTTTTGCTAATTTATGAGGAGCCAAAAATATATTAGAACAGCTGAGTACGATTTAAGATGCATCATCATCATGTTTAATTACTCAAAAATACTCCTATATTTAATCTATTATTTTCTAAATACAAATACATTGATTCTGGGAAAAAAATGTTCCTCATGCAATTTGGATACAGAATATACAACTGCATGTACAATATGGCTTAATTTGCCTTAAAGGGTGACATAATATTCTCCAGTATAAAAAATAAATTAATATTAGAGATTATCTTGACATATATTTTCCCGCCAATATCAGAATATCTATTGAAGACAATGTAGATTTTGGATGGAAAGAAATCTGTGGTAAATATGTTCACAGAGAACAGAAACAAGGAATTAAATGTCAAGTTTCAAAGTTGCTTGGTCTTAGAAACAGTGTTTTACTTTGTGCTCTGGAGAACTAGTAGCTCCGATGTAGCAGACAGCCAAGTGTAAAATGAAATGCCTGCTGAGGAACTGCCTCATATAATTAACCCCTTGATTATGAAGTGGTTATATCGCTTGGCCTTTCACAGGCTCTCACAGTTCATATACCAGGCTTCATTCCATAGTGTGTGGAAAATGGTTTCTGGTATTCATTTGTTTTAAATTAGCAAACACGGATGCTAATATCTTTTTTTTTTTTCTTCTGAAAGCCATTACATTTCATTAAAACTGCATTTATTGGAATGGGTATTCAGAAATACAATTTAAAAGGACTGTGAGTTCCAGACCGAGACAACTGCTGCATGACCAGAGCACTTGTAAATTATTGACGTAATTCACTTGTACATTATGACAGAATCAGTCATAAACATCTATACCACTTCTTGCCCTTTGTGAGTAGTACAAAGATATGAGTACAAAAACCCTTTTCTTTGTTTAACATCAAAGTGTAGCACATAGTTCAGAAAAAAAGAACTTTCTATGTTCACTTAAGATTTCATTGTTATAGCTGTCTTTGGAGTTTAGTCAAATGCTAATGAAATGTCAGAAATTTAACAGCATCCCCACTGAGTTCTATGTCTAATTGTGGCTGTGCATTTGAATACTTAAATCTAGCCTGGGGAAAGTAAGCCTTTCAACAGAGTTCTTGGTTCACACTAAAAAGCTATTATTATTCCAGGGTCACACCAGCCAGGCAAGACATGTGTATGGTTCAGAGGCATTGATTGATTTCTGATTTAATACATAGCCACCATTTAAATTAAACATCCACTTTTGATGCATTAAAAATAATATGTATCTAAGGCACAAGTAAATATAGGTTCTGTTATACAGGTTTAATTTGCAATCCAGTTGCATGTATGATTTAAAATCTAATTTTTCTGAAAAGCTAATAAGTAAAGTATTGCACATTCAAAGTACAGTAATTACTGCAAATAATGTACCATATCTACACTAACATCCTTTATTTATGCAATTATATTATTTATGTATGATTCTTGCAGGAAGCATTTATTTATTATGGAAGCATGTTTCTATATTGATAGAGCCACACGACTGGTCAATCCTTGATCATATCTGCTAGATATGCTATCTGCTAGATAAGGCCACTTGTGAAAGAAACTGTCTCACTGATTATTCTCAATATTTAGTTCCATGGATCTGAGGAACTTGGCTTGTAACTCATCACGTGTGTATCTTTTCTAGATTGCACTATAAAAAAGTATAAAGCATACAGAGGAATCCCTCACTTGCTTATTAATGGCTCTCATCAACCTTTGTTCAGCTGCATAGACATATTTCAGATTCGGTTCTCATAACTTGGAGATCATTTCTAATTGCACCAATATTGTTTCATTTTAAAATAGTTTAATTAAAAAGCCATTGGAAACAAATTGACATTCCATTCAGACACAATGCCTCTAATCAAAGAACTGCTATTATATGAAATCCTTAGATTGTAAGTTTGCGAGTTTTCAATTGTGTGTCCATGTCTTGGAAACAAGCACTATGTACATTCGATTATATGCTCAAAAACAGGACCCTCCATTTTTTAAGGTGTTAAGTTTGTTTTTTGCCATGTACTAAACCCCTGTACAGCGCTGCAGAATATGTTGGCGCAATATAAATAAAGATAATAATAACCATATTTTTACAGTTTAACTGGATGAGGGGGTTACACAATATCTATTTTAATGTTTCCCAATAAAATAAAGGTTGGAACCATTGTAATGCATTGTGTAAATGAATGCTCCATAAAAATAAAGATACATGTTTACAGGCATTACCCCTACGTGTGGCATGAGTTTAAACTCACACCTGGATTACCAATAAATTCTATGAAAAACACAATACAGTGGAAGGATCAAAGCGGCCATCTTATTAAGAGTTCGCTATATCAGTGACGCTCAGCCTTTTTTGGTCTGGTAACCTGGTGGCACCAACCTGTGCTCAAAGGGACCAGTTGTGAGATCCAGAACATGTTTAGCAGGCAGATACTTCATGTGATTGACTGAATTTCCATCTAGCTTTGCACTGATATGAATAGAGTACAGTTTAGTTCCTTATAAATACCTCTCTATAGCTATGACTAATGGTAATGGGGTGTAAAGTGTTAGGCTCTCCTGATTCCTGAGGACCAGCAGATACAGGGGATTTACTAAGCCCCTCACATTATCTCCTGATTTATTATGTACTATTTCCTATTAGAAATCAGCCCTTCTCACCTCAAGTGCTTAATAATTCCCCCCAAGGTCTCAGGGCCAGCACCAGGCTATTGAGGACCACTACTCTACACTTTATGTAAGAATGGATGTGGCTGCAAGGCAGATTATATCAATGGAATCAAGAATAATCTAAGTCTGTAATCTAAATTCATTCAGATCACATATATAGTTGTGAGCGTACGAGTCGTTGCTCACGCTTGCGGGCTCGCGAAGCGAGCCGCGGCCCTCGCGTAGCGAGCCGCGGGCCTCGCTACGCGAGGGCCGCGGCTCGCTGCGCGAGCCAGTGACCTCGCGTAGCGAGGTCACTGGGCAAGGGCCTCAGTTGCTGGCATGGAGCGCCAAAGGCGCTCCATGCCAGCAACTGAGGCCGCTCGCGAAGCGAGGGCCTCAGTTGCTGGCGAGGTCACTGGGCACGGGTCTCAGTTGCTGGCATGGAGCGCCGAAGGCGCTCCATGCCAGCAACTGAGGCCCCTCGCGAAGCGAGGGACTCAGTTGCTGGCGAGGTCACTGGGCAAGGGCCTCAAACCCTCGCAAAATTCACGTCGCTACTCAAAAAACACGACACACAAATTACGACACTCGCTAAATTTTACGAGGCACGCAAACAACGTACGAAACACGTTACCACACATTACGACCTCGCAAACATCGGACGCAACACGCCGACATACAAACATTTAAAACACAATACATACACACAGCACATACATAAAAAACTTACCTACACCAAGAGGGAGCACCCAGGACCTCAAAAATGCAACTTACACCTCGATTTTACTCGAAATAAAACAGTTTAGAGACTAAAAAAAAAACGAAGCGAGAGAAAAAATGGCCGCCGAACAAAACGAAAACGAGGCTACAGCACTCTAAACTCGCAAAACACCACAAGAAACTCGCAAAACACCACAAAACACCTACGGATATTCCGATACAGACCTATACCACACATTACTCGCCATTTTACACCAATGCGGAAGTACACGACTACGCTAACGGTTTGGTCTCGCGCACGCACAGTGTTACACTGCACACATTCAGCATGCTTACACAGCAGCTCCACACCACTAATGCTGCAGCAGCATCAACACAGATTGCCAGCTCTTCATCACAATGCTTCAAAATAGGTACAATATATTCATTTACTAATTTAGCTACCTTACTATTTCATTGCCGTCATTTTTTGACGGGCAATTCGCTAGTGTATACAATAAATATTGATGTATAGGAAGTGAACAGTCATTCACAAAAGCTATAAAATAACATAACGTGTAATATAGATAATATTTGGTTTTACCAAAATAGAACATTTTTTGAATATACACATTTGCAGAAGAATTGCACCCTTTCTTTTTAGGTCTTTTAAAAAATGTAGACAAAGGAAGTATTTTGGAGCTATATATTATACATAGAAGATTTGGGTCACAGCTAGGTTTTTATGCTTTCCCTTGTGCTCTTTCTATTTTCATTTTTGTATTGTTTAAGACATCTGAACAAATTGCAAATAATATTATTCTAGTTTTTATTTTTGAAATTGTAATGTAGGTTTCATTAATTCTAATCAAATAACTCACATGTTAACCTTATGAACATTTCATTAAAATGTTGCTACCTGGGTTATAATTACATAGTTAACTAGCTTGTAAATCATAGGTGTATGGTATATACATTCATATGATGAATGGTAATTCTGATTTTTATAGCTAACACAGACACAAAGCTATTCTCCTGCTTTCCATTTCCTTGGGAATGAGTACAATGTAATAATTAAATTGTTCATGAACTTCACTTTTGTGAAGGAAAACCATTTGGGGGAGATAGTCATTATATATTGTTTATTTTCTTATTTATTTATTTTTGCTTTAGTGACACAAATGAAGTGGACATCCCACCAAACACCAGAGTGGGTACAAAACGTTATATGCCTCCAGAGGTCCTTGATGAGAGCTTAAATAGAAACCATTTCCAGTCATACATCATGGCCGACATGTACAGTTTTGGACTTATCCTTTGGGAAGTAGCAAGACGATGTATATCAGGAGGTAATAAATACAAACTTGTGAATAACTACACATTCTGAACTTTTTAATATATTTTTTATTCTAGACATTAATTTAACTTTTTTGCCAAATAATGATTTTATAACTGTTAACTGGTCATGTGTGCTGTTTTTATAACTCTGGAGTAAGGGAAATATCAAAAGAGTTATGATTGATTCCTAAGATTCATGTAATCACACTTTTAAAATGTAAATATTTGTCATAAATTATATATACAGGAATATAATATAGTTTGCACATATACATGTTTTTTTATATACTGTATCTAAACTAAAGTAACATAAAAAATTAATACATAGAACCAACACAATCCAATTGTACTGTTTATTTTAATGTATTCAGAAGCTCTATTGTGTCTGAGCTTGCAGACATCTGACTAATGATCTGTGTCAATAATAAGAAACTTAGAAAACAAGAATCTCAAAGACATGAAACAAAAATAAAAATTCCCATCTTGGTAAAAGAGGCATTCATTAATTTAAGCTTATTTCTTATGTGTAGAGAAAATAAACATCCGGATGTTTTTCTTTTTTCAGGTATATTAGAAGAATACCAATTGCCCTACCATGATGTGGTACCAAGTGACCCCTCTTATGAAGACATGAGGGATATTGTGTGTATAAGGAGGTTACGACCCTCATTTCCGAACAGATGGAGCAGTGACGAGGTACAGTATCTTGACACGGAGGTATTTGTGATTTTAATTGGACACATTATTGCATTTAAGGCCATTATAAAAATATGTTAACCCAGACTGTTTCTATTATTATTATTATTCTTTATTTATAAAGAAAATATTCCAACATATTCCATACTGCCAAGTACAGTTGAAACAGTGGAAACATAAAACAAATAAGACAATAGTTACATTCTGGTGTAAAGATGGCGTTGAGGGCCCTGGTCTTGTGAGAATTTAGGATAGCTAGGTAGAATTTTTTGTGCCACTATGGCACTCGCTATTTTTTCAGGGATTGGCAGAGTGGGGCAGCAGATATGACTGGTAAGATATGTGAGCATAGCAGAGACATTTAAGATGGACTAGAGTGGAGAGAGCCTAGTAAGAGGAAGGCCGGTTAGGAGTTGCAGTAGTCTGTGCAGTAAAAGCATCAGTGAATGAATTAGGGTTTTGATTGTTTCTAGTGTGAGAAAAAGGCACATTTTGGAGTCACTTTGCGGGTGCAATCGGTAGTTTATGATAAGTGATTTGATGTGGGGAGAGAAAGAGAGTGCAGACTTCAGAGTAATCCTAAGGCAGTGGACTTGTGATGTAGGTGTGATGGTGCAGTTGGGTAATTGGTAGAAGGTTGGATTATTAAGAGCCCAGTCTTCACCCAAGGATGCGGGAGGCCATTCAGGAGGTGATGTTTGGTAGAGGTGGTGACATGAAGTTAGTAGGGAGGAAGATGGCAATGTAGTTGTATACGAAACACTAAAGAAGAGGTTAGATAGATGAAATTGGAACTAGGAGAGTGCCACAGAGGCCAATGTCACAGATAGTCTGGAAAAGAACTGAGTGATCAACTGCATCAAAGGCAGAGGAGAGGTCCAGAAGGATAACTATGGAATGGTGTCCTTTTGCTTTGGCCGTCAGGAGGTTGTTAGCTACTTTTTATCTACTATAGTAAGTGGTGTCTCAGTAGAGTGTTGTACATGGAAACCAGATGGCAGAGGAACAAGTAACAAGTTTGATGATAGAAAATGGGTTAGACAGTTATAGAAATAGGTTGGTAGGTAGAGAGCTTGGGTTAATCAAGAGTGGTTTTCTTTAGATTTGGTATAGTAAGTGACTATTTGATGGAGGAGGGAAATGTGATTTTACAATGGAGAGGTTATATAGGTGTATTAGAGCTGGTGATATAGTAGCAGAGAGGGAGGAATGTAGTTGTGAGGAGAAAAAGTAAAGAGGATAAGTTCTTAGATAAGAAGCTGAGAGTTAAGTCACCTCATACTCTGTTTCTGGGGTGAAGAGGCATAGTGAGTGTTGAACTGAAGGCTGTCACAAGTGGAGAGATTTTCATTGTGGTGTAAAGCCATTTCCTGTCTAATTTAATTAATTATATTTTTGAAGGGTGTCTGCAATGAATTGGACTGAAAGGTGGTGGGAGGGGGTGGTCAGAGGAGACATTTTAATTCAGCATAATGATGAAAGCAGGCATTTGGATTTGGATGATAGAGTGGATATGAGGGATGAGAAATATGTTTGTTTGGACAGGTCAAGAGCAGAATTATAGACTGAGGAAAACATTTGAATTACCCGAAGTCTGCATAAGTGCAGGATTTCCTCCAGTGGCATTCAGTGGCATTGTGTTTGTTTTGAGTGTCACAGTTGTAGATGAACATGTCTGGGATGGCATTGTTTGGTTGGAGCTGTTATGTGAAGTGTAGAAGATACTGTTAGGGCTTTAAACCAGTTCCATGGAGCTGAAACTCAATTAATGATAGAAATATCAACAATTATATTCACCACAAATTCCTTTCTAAGTAACATGAGATACAGAAGACATGTTTCTATGTTATGCTATGGAATCCATCAAAAGTATATTATAATATTTGATGAGTAAAAACACATGGACCATACATGCCAAGGGGTAAAATGTTGGAGAAGTCAAATCTCAATATATATGCCCGATAGGATAATATAAAAATGGAGAGGTTCTCCAAGAGTTTTCCAGTATTGCACTCTTTAGTATATCTGGCCCTGGAAATTGTCATTTATTTAACATGATAAAGCTGATCATGTTAGATAAACACCTAGATTTAATATTCTCCATTTCTGAAATAAACAAATACAAAGTTAATTTGCATATCTTTATTAAAATATAAGTTTTTTGGAGTCTAGTGTTAAACTAGAATAATTTTTCCATCCTAAAACATCTTTTCTATCCACAGTGTCTGAGACAGATGGGAAAACTCATGACAGAGTGCTGGGCTCATAACCCTGCTTCGCGCCTGACGGCTCTGCGAGTGAAGAAGACATTAGCCAAAATGTCAGAATCTCAAGACATCAAGCTTTGATTTAGCACATTGCTACATTCGTGGAAACCTATGGATATGGACTTGTTTTTTTGTGACTGAAAATCCTAAAAAGACATTACATTTTTGGGTTTGAATTGAACATTTGTGTTTACCATGAATACCATGAACCAAGAGTATCCATGTCTAGACTATTGAATCATCAGGACATGATTCCAAGGACTCTATAACTCAAGATGGTGAATATGGAGACACGGTTCAATGACTAGATAAACAATTAGGATGTTGCTTTCTGTGAAAGCCATTAAGTTTTTAATGTTTGAAACAGAAAACAGATTTCTTTAATCTTGTGATAATAAAAAACGTCCAATGTAAATATAATTATGATTTATATATATATATATATACCGGTATATAAATATATTGATATGAAATAATGAAGCAAAGAAAAGGTACATGAAAACAAGATTAAAATAAATAATCTCTTCACATCTATAGAAGACAAATGCCAATTAAGAGAAATCAAATGAGTAATGGATTCCCAGTAGCTTAGTTTTTGTCTTTTATATATTTCTGTCAAAATATTTTTTATATAGGATTTAAGTTTAAGATCAATATTGTGAGTTGAGCGCTAGATTCCCAGCTTCAATCATGGAATAGACACTCTGATTTCCAAATATCTCTTAAAAATTAACAGGACAAAAGTGTGAATAGATAGGATTTCCAGCAATAGGCAATATTTATGTGCAAAACACTATTATTACATGAGTGGCATGTTGAGCATTGGACAAAACTTCCTCCCAAGTTTATTTTATCTCAGATGTCGGAGTAAGCAGTAAAAACTCATTAAACTGTTAGGTGAATTTCTCTATAGGATTATAGGATTCAATGGTTATGTACATTTTCAATAATACAGGATTTTGTAATTTTAAGATTTACACCAAAAGGCAAATGGTAATGGTAGTAAATATTATGAGTAAGCAAAAGCAGGCTATTTTCTCAGCTTCAGATCAATACCAAGTAGGTAACAAATGTCCTGTGAGTCCAAAAGATTATCCAGTAGGAAACATTTTAGACTGTAATGGTCTAATAGTTAGAGCATCCAATAATAAATGCCTATGAAACTATCTACAGTAGAATCCTGGTTATCCGGCACCGAGCTAACCATGACTCTCAAGCATCCGGCACTGGCATCAATTCTCCATTTTAAAGAAACTCCCGCTACACCGGCATATCCGGCACAATCCGGAGTTCGAGACTGGAAAAAAAAAATACTAACTTTTTTTCTTATTGTTTATTTCTGGGCTTCATGGACCAGTTTAGGTGCTAATGCCTTTTTAAAGGCATTTTAATGGGTTTTTTTTTTGGGGGGGGGGGGGGGGTTTAAGGGTTGTTTAGACCCTTTTTTTCAGGGACTCCTGATTAACCGGAAACTACACTTATCCGGCAATAGTCCTCGTGGGTGCCAGATTACAGGGGTTTTACTGTACAAGTAACTACAATGACACTTCAATAAGATCATTGTAAATCTTGATATGAAATTACATTTTTTAGCAGGAGCCCTTTCAAGTTAAAAGGGACACCCAAAAATCAATGATCTGTACGAAAAAAAGCAGGCAAAATAGCTATATATTGTACTAGCCATTTTTTCTAAGTTGAATCTTTGTTATGTTTGTTCTGCATTCTTGAGCAATGGAGCAATTAATGGATAGTAATTACGGGAATTGAAGTTACTGACATACTGTTTTTGCAAACACATAAACAAGCAAGTATGTGCAATTAAATATCCTCCTCCACCCTTATTAAGAACCATGCAAATTAGCATATTAAGCTACATTTTAGCACAATAATGCAACACAAATAATGCTAAATATACTAGAATTGATTTACTGTAGTGAAAATAGCCAATACAACATACAGACAGTTTTATTGCTCTTTTAGAAGAAACAAACTTGTTGTTAGGGTGACGGAGTCCCTTTAGTGTGCTCAGCCCAGTCTCCTCTTTGAAATAAGGGAATTTGGAGATAATATAGTTAGAATATATTGGCAGTCAGTATCAAACAAACATGTCATCACGTTTTTGGTTATTGTTGTAGTGCCATAATATGTACAGAGATGGTTTCCCCTGAATATGCTGCTATCTGGAAGCTGCTAGCTCCAATGCATCCCAGATTCTCAGACTGCAGTGCAAGAAGAGGACTACATGCTTAAATGGCTTTGGGTTAATAAGGGAAATGTGAGTTTTTATTTTAGTAGATATTACCACCAGTGTTAATTGTGCACTCCATGTCTGGTGGATAATGCAAAATGTACTTATATTAAAAAAGTTACCTGTTATTTTTCTGTGTTGATATTTTCTTTTATTTATGCTGGGAGCTGCAGTGTTTTATGATCTACACAATATCCCGTAGCATGGCCTACCCTTCAGTTCTTCTGTTTCTGTGCGTATGAATAAACGACTGGCTTTACCAGTAGCCTGGTTTGTTTATCACATGTCAAGTAATGGTAATATGCCATCCGTAAGTGCACAGGAGTCTCTTCAACTTATATTATAAATAGTGTTGGATAAACCAATGGGCCATGTTACTGGAATTCAATATAGCTCTTAGCACAAATAAGAGAAAAGTCAGCAAAAATAATTAATTTAACTCAACATTTTTCCACACTTATGCAGAGCATGATTAAGCCTATTAGAATGTCCTTTTAAAGCAATATATCAAAACATCATAGATATGTGTCAAAACGTACACCTTCAAAAAAAATTCAAGAAAAAAATATCTTAATACTCAATGCGTTTATGACCATGCTAGAACTGGATATTTAAATACTTATATATGATAAATTCATACAGCATTGTACATTCCTCTTAGCGGTCTCTATTGGTTTTTGTACAAACTACTTAAATTGATATTTGCTTAGCAGCACATGCATTTGTACAAAATAGTACCAATGAAGTTGTTGTAGGTATTCCATAAATACAATGGTCTGATTCTTATATATTACAATTGATATAAGTGAATTTATTTAATGTAATTCACTTCTAATACCTGAATACATATATGCTGAGATCTGCAGTATTTGTATACCAGTACCATGGCCCTCCACTCAACATTTCACTTCCATTTAAAGTAATTATAAAAGTGTTGGCCAACAAAATGGCCTGTTGACCGTACTGTCTTCATCTTGTGCACAGTATAAAATTAGAGAGTGCCTAATAAATTGGACAACAGTGAAGTTTTACTTAGTAAGGAAAAATGTTATGCTATGAAGATTATATTATGTATTTAGTTAGAAACTATAGAAAGATCAATCACACACAAGATCAAGTGAAAGAGATATAGTCATCACCCAATAACTTATGTCTATTAAAAGACTTTTTGTATTCATTGATTTAAACAGAAGTCCTGGTCCTCCGTGTGTGTTCAGAACTATCTGATGTTTCAGATATCATAGACCTTTTTGTCAAGTGCTGTGATAATGGATACATCAAAAGTCCGGCTGATTTTGCTCATATTTAAAAGTATTGTACCATTCAAAACTATAGTAAAGGAAATACATGGGTGGAAATACAGAGAATTAAAATCATTCTACTAAATACAATGGGGTTGTAAGAATCATCACATGACGAACATCCTACTCTGCTGCAATTTTAATGCTGGATCAGGGGCACATATATTAGTGTGATCCAATGATGATGCAATGTTGCTTTTGATTTAATTCTGCACTTAAAAATGGTGAAAATAAGAAAAATACATACACTATGCTATACAATTTCATGAAGTCTCCCTCTGGTAGAATTATTATATGGAAATGTAGTAGATATTCAGTGAGTATTTATAGGGTGTATTAGTGGAAGGCAAGGAGATCCGTAGGAGCCTGTAAGTTATAAAAACCTTTATATTGTATTCATATTATGCTTTGGAATTTTGGATAGTGGATTGGTTTATGTACCATCTAATGAATATAGATGTATTGGTGGCACAGGTATGAATCCTCTTCAACTCCGTCTCCACGCCAGCATTATGTCTCAGTCAAGGTTGCCATCACAAATCGTGGAGCCCGACTGCACACAGACAATTTCCCCACTTTTGTCTCTAACATATCCTTCATGTTAAATGAACAAATGCCTACTAATATATTATCTTAATTGGCTGCCTGTATTTAACAAGCAATCACTTTTGGTCAAAACACATATTGGTATTGCTCTTATTTTACTTTCTTACATTGCACCTTTAATTTCACATTCCCCTTTATTTGCTACCATTATCCTTTGTTCATCTTGCACCCGAATTACCTTTCTTATTTGATTCCTTCTCACTCCAGTTTCCAAATTACCGTATATACTCAAGTATAAGCTGACCCGAATATAAGCCGGGGCACCTAATTTTACCACATAAAAACGGGAAAACGTATTGACTCAAGTATAAGCCTAGGGTGGGAAATGCAGCAGCTTCTGATAAATTTCAAAAATAAAAATACATTAATTGAGGCATCAGTAGTTAAAATGTTTTTGAATATTTATTTCAAAGAAAAACAGTAAACTAGCTGTGTAAGTGGAAAATAGGGTCAACAAAAACATATATTATGAGCTCTAAGCCCCTCTCCTCCCCCCTCATCCTCCTCCTTTCCCCCTCATTCTCCTCCCCTATGATCCTCCTCCCCCTCATCCTCCTCTTCCCCCCTACCCCATCATCCTCTTCCCCCTTCCCATCTCACCCTCCTTTTCCCCCCTTCCCCTCCTCCCCTCCTCCCCTAACCCTCCTCTTCCCCCCCTAAATTCCTCTCTCTGTTTCCCTCCTTATCCTCCCTCCTTCCCCCCTCTCACCTCTTCTCTGTAGCCTCCGATCAGCTCCTGCTGCTGATCGGAGCCCCGGAGCGTGTCTTATGCCTTTCTCTGGAACCGGCATATGCTAATGACGTGACACACTTGTGATGTCACATCATTAGCATATGCCGGTTCCAGAGATAGGCATAAGACACGCTGCGGGTCTCCGATCAGCAGCAGGAGCTGATCAGAGGATACAGTGAAGAGGTGAGATGTAGGAAGGAGGAAGGGGAAGGAGGGAGGAGAAGGATAGGGAGGAGGACAATGGGGAAGAGGACGATGGGGAGGAGGAAGGAAGAGGAATGGTGTGCTCACTCGAGTATAAGCCGAGGGGGGCTTTTTCTGAATAAAAAATGTGCTGAAAAAGTCAGTTTATACTCGAGTATATACGGTATGTATAAAGCCAATAATTTAAGATCCATTTTTATGTGATGTATAATTGGCTTGAACAGTGCTGGTTAGGGCCATAGTAGCCTACCAATCACTGGTCAGTGTACATAATCATGTGACGTACCTCCTTCATGGGATTTTCAGTATAATAAATGAAAATCAATCTGATATTTATATACCAAACATGTCATCCTGCTACAAGGGACTTCTTCATGGGAATTTTATATCCCTGATGAAGTCCAATGTGGCAGGATTGCCCTGATGAAGTCCCATGTGATAGGAGGAAACACATTGGAATATGATTATTAGGTGAGGATGATTTGTTTTTATGAGAATATCCTCTTTTAAGGTATAATGCTAAATGTATTCAGCAAAGTTGTGAAATTAAATTATCAAAATCTGTTAATTAAGCTGTGAGTTTGTGAACCATAGCCAGAAATCTCAAGTGGTATGTTGTCAGAGAGAGAAACAGATACATTTAACATTACCTTGTTTTTTAACCATCATCTAATTGTCCTGCACTAGATAATTTATTTTCTGTCTTCTTTATAGACATTAGAAATGTTTATTTATGGAAAATTAGTTCTCTATAGTATAGAAAACGTATTAAGAGAAACTAGTTATTTTAGTTGTGCATAAATAAAATCCCTTATTAAAAATGTAAAACAATATTTAATATTGAATTCATTTTAAAAGTTTAGAGTATCAGTCTCTAATAAGGTCATTAAGGGGATGGGGATTGGCTAAGAGGCAAGTTTTAAGGGTTTTAATAACAGATTCAATATGACCCAAATCAGATATGATCTTATATCTAAATTTTGTTTCAATTGACAAGTAAAGGTAAGGTCAGACAATTCAATTGTCAGTTCTTCAGTGTTTCTTTGATATTTATTTTCTTAATATGATATTTAGTGTTGAAGGAAAAACATTTACAATACATAAAGCATGCACTTATAAATGCATGGTAGAAAGTTTGGGACTACTGCGGCACTTTAATGAAGCTTGTGGAAGGATTAAGGGGAGGTTTAATGAGACCAGGAAACCAGATTTATTGCGATATTATTTACACTTATGTACATATTGCATATACTCCTGTCAGCATTGGTGTTTAAATTGATGGAGGGTTGAAAGCTTATATCTCAACTATGACAAATGTTTTCTGTGTTTCCATACAATTAATACCTACATGACTTTTCTCCTTGACTAGTATGGAAAGCTGTACTTCTTTACTATATAAAATGCACAACTGTTTGGATTATTAGCAGTAATATCACTAGCAGAGCACATGCAGGGTATTTAACAATCTTTATCAGTTCAAAGTAACCTGTGTATAATTAGTTGCTTAAGGCAAAATCATTACAATGATTAGTTTTTTAATTTAGTCTACACATTGCTTTGAAGAAATCTGTCTTCCTCACCTGAGCAGCTGTTATAAATATGTATGGAGGACACACATTCTTTTTCTAGTAAGACTAGTCAATTTATAAAGCAAAAGGGCTTTATCACATATTATAATTGGCAAACTACGATTTGTCGTCATGCTTGAGAGCCTCGCAAAGCGAGGCGAGCTGTTTGCAGCCCAGAGGGCAGAGGCGCTCATTGCCTGTGAGCCTCGCAAAGCAAGGCAAACAGTTGAAGCATTGAAGCACGATGGACTTAGGTTGACATGAGCACCAAAGGCGCTCCTGCGATCCTCACGAAACGAGTCGAACAGTTGAGGCACGCTGGACTTAGGCTGCAGGAACGCGGGACACACTTACAGCCTTATTAAATTGTGATTCAGCCAATTGTAAAGGGCTCTTTATAAGCATACAGCATATTTTTTTTTACAGAAGTTGTTAGTTAGTGAAGACCTTGCATTTGGATAGAAGTTCACTAACTAAAAACTTTTGTAAAATAAATATGCTCTGTGCTTATATAGAGCCCTTTAGAATTGGCTGAATCGCAATTTAATACGGCTGTTAGGCTGCAAGCAGTTGAGGAACGCAGGACTTAGGCTGCAAGCAGTTGAGGAACGCAGGACTTAGAAAAAAAATTCCGACCTCGGAATCTCAGGGGCACAAAAATCTGAACTCGCTAAAATATGAATTTAATGAAACATAATAAAAAATAAATGAAAACACACTCAAACACAGCACAGGGGGAGAGCCAAGAAGCCTGGGAGCGAGGTTGCAAGCAAATTTGAGGTGAATTTGCCATGCTTCGACACTCAAAATCAACTAAGCGAGAACAAAAATGGCGGACGAAAAATGCAAAACTGGATGAAAACGAGGCTGAGCAAAGCCAGGCACGCGGAACTTAGAAAATACACGACGGCAAATACAGTAACACTTATACCACCAACACCAGGCACGCCGGACTTAGAAAATACACAACAGCAAAGACAGTAACACTTACACTAACAAAATCCGACCTCGGAAGTATACAAATTTAACGGCCGAACCACGGAAATCGGAAAAGACGAAAAATAATAAAAAATTAATTAAAACACACACACAGCACAGAGGGAGAGCCAGGAAACCTGGGAGTGAGGTTGCAAGCGAATTTGAGATGAATTTGCACTGTTTGTTCACTTGAAAATCGACTAAGCAAGAAAAAAGATGGCGGATGAAAAATGCAAAAAAGTCTGAAACTGGATGAAAACAAGGCTGAGTAAAGCCATTCACGCGGGACTTAGCAAATACATGACGGCAAAGACAGTAACACACGAACAGCGCCAGGCAAGCCGGACTTACATAATACTTAACACCAAAAACGCCGGACTTAGAAAATACACGACGCCAAAGACAGTACAATGCCAGGCACGTGGGACTTAATAAAACCAACGCCAGTCAGCGCACGTCATGCAAACATTCAGCAGACACATAGAGGAGAAACACACAGGGAAGAGACGGGGGAGACGCTGGAAAGAGAAACATGCCTTTACCAAGCACAAAACTTGCAGGTTAATGAACCCTGCAATAAGCGGCCCGTACAGTAAGCGGGAGGAAAGGTTCACAAAGTGCCAAAGGTGCTTATTGCGAGCAATGCGATAAGCGCCTTCGGTGCTCAGCAAAGCAAAAGCCTCACATTATGTGACAAACAGCATTGCCTGGCTTACACTTTTATACCCGTCATTTTTTGACAGGCAATTAGCTAATAATAATATATTTATTGTTAATAGAAATGTATGACAGATGAATGTATTATAAAACCATTTATTAAGCTTAAAGGTCCACTGTATTCCAAAACTTCCATTCATGCATTTAAAGGGATATAGAAGTTTGCTGGATTATGAATGCATGTGATAGAAGAGAATTAGTAGTGTATGCAAACATTTTTTGCATGAAAAAATCCCCAAATAAGTCCCAATTTAAACACGCAATTACAAATCTCTTGTAAGTTCTGACAGTTGAACATTAGGGTTAGTACCCTCAAAACCCAGGCTAAATTAGCATCACATTTAAAATTATTTGTTTGGGCCAATCAGGTTAGCTGAAACTTTTGAATTAACTCTGGGTTCTTGTTTGTGCTGCAAAGCAGCCTTGCATATGTAGTGTATCATTGAAGCTGCAAGGAGATTGGCAGAGCAAGCAACAGCAGGTAAATAGTGGGTTAATATTGCTCCCCTGATGCTGCATGCTGATTGGGGATGATCAGATGCCTGTGTAGACACCCCCTGGAGGTGTCAACATAATCATTAGAGGGATTTTTAGATATTAATAAAAATAAAATGTATTATGAGATGTGCTGTATACATATAGGCTGCTTTTTACCTAAGGAGTGCAGAAATGTATTAATCCATGAAACATTTGTGTCCCTTTAAGAGAACATGTTTTATACATCACACAAGATTTTTGTTCTCTGGAAAACAAATTATATTATGCTAACACAGAAATAGATTAAAACTCAGGGTTTAGTCCACCTTTGGCTTTACCTTTCAATATTGTTTCAAAAGTTCCTCCTTTTCACAGGTTTTGGAAAATGGATATTTGGGAACCTACCTGCTAGTTGAAAAGGACTCTTTTCCCTTGCAGTTTTTATATTCCTCTCTGTTACCCTGTTACAAATCCATCACATTGATCATTGCCAAATGTAGCCATCTTTAGCCTCCATACTAAATTAACCCTTAATATTATAATGAAATGTCACTCAAAAAATTAGCAAAAGCCCTTCTCTGACCCCACTTCATCATAACTACCTTTTTTTTATTGGTTTACAGCAAGGCTCAGTTTTGGTTCCCTTGCCTTTCCCTTGCATTTTTATATATATAGACATATAGACAAAAACCACAACTCTTTATGACATGTATAATAAGCAGTACATTATATTTTAATAATGCACTCCAATATGGTATACAAAAAGAAATTATAATTTTACTGCAGATAAGAGGATAATACCTTGAAAACACTTATCACATATCATTGTGGGTAAAATCAACTCTTTAGTACAGTTACAGAGAAGTGCTAGAGAGGATCACAGCCCATATACACATGAAGACAACTTAGAGTACAGCACAAGGCTCAAGCAGTGAGCCGATTGACGATATCACATCGACCTGCAGATTTAAAAACATAAAGAGTCCTAAATTGAATGCAGAAAAGTGCAAAGACAAATCAATAAATTATTTACTTTATTTTAATATGCATTAAAGAGGTTATGGGGCACAGGAAAGTTGACTTGTATAAGAAGGTGTTCCATATATCTTGCATTTATATAAATATAAGAGGTCACATATACTGAAGGCTGATGTGATGAAAGACACATTGATTATATAGCCATTCTTGTGGTCATATAGGGCATATATATTAATATCTGACAGCTCAAAGCATCCTTTAGCACTTTACCCTTTAGTACATATGCAACCCTATTAAATTCCCTGAACATGTAAAGCCGTAGCGTAGCCCGCAAGACTTATGGCTATTAAATTGTCCCTGTAAAGCAACCAGCCAATGATCTACGGGTTAAGGGCGAAAAATCCCCATGGGACGTTGAAATTTGAACTCCGCAGTCGCAAATCCTTTGATCTGTCAAGCCTGTAACTGTTTAGTTTGAAAATTGCTATTAAATTGCTACAATCCACTGGCGTTCAAACCCGTAACCCACAAATGGAGCCAAAAAGCCAACGGGTACTAGAGAGGACCCTCAAAGGGGTTAAAGTCCTATCCATATCACTGTAAATGCAAATATCAACACACCTTTGTATTTTCAATGAAAGGTAAAGTGATGTTAGGTATTAAAATGAATAGCACAAAACTCTCAAGCTCGCAAATCTGCAATATAAAATACTTTTTTTTCTGTATAATTTCTGTGTTATATCGATGCTGGCAATCATTATGTTAATGCATATAATGGAACACGCATGGACCAGAATATCATATTTACTGATTTATTAATATAGCATTATTTCTGGAATGCGGGTCCTATCGAAACTCGTAATTGAAACCCGTAAGGGATTTAAATCTAACCTCCATTTTTCAGTGACGTAATGATGAAGATCTCTTTTGCCATAGGCTCCGTCTAAACCCGTAACTACGGGTTTGACTAATTGATCATGTTTATGGCCGCACATCCAATGTGCGCAATAATGGTTTACGAGCTTGCGTCTACGGCCCGTAACTCACAACATGGTTCAATTTAATAGCTCTGTAACGCAGACGAATTTCAAGCCTGCAGCCTTTGCGTGTGTGCAGATTTAATGAGGCTGATAGTCTGGGATTTCTGCTATATGTGAAGTCATGTCATTTGACTAACTTAAACTCCAGCAAATTGTGCTGTGTGATAATGGTTTGATGTACAGATGTCACAAATAAACAGGTAAATAATACCACCAAAACTAACGACACATCCAACCAGGATCTTATTAGATGCATAATGACATATGGTCATGATTCTGACATTATTAGGACCATTCTTGAAAAACATTGGCATCTTCTTACAAGTGACAAAGACATACAAGATGCTCTAACTCCAAAGGCAAGCATAACATATAGGAGAGGCACCAATATCAAAGATATGATTGTACATAGTCTGTACAATGATAATCCAATTGAGACCAAGACATGGCTTAAACCCCTTAAGGGAATGTACAAATGTGGAAGATGCAAATTTTGCAAATTTGTAAAACCGTGCAAAAACTACATACACCCTATTAATGGGCTCAGTTATGAAATTAACAACTTCTTTAACTGTAAATCTACAGGAGTGATATATATAGCCACATGCCTTTGCAATAAGGTTTATGTAGGTAAAACCTGTAGAGAGCTTCGACGTAGAATGGGGGAACATATATACTCTATTCTCAATGAATATGATACCCCCATAGCAAGACATATTAAATATTGCCACAACAACAATCCGGATGTACTTAAGTTCTGCATCATAGATTCAGTAACTTCAGGACCCAGAAGGGGCAACTTCCAAAAAAAACTATTACAATCTGAATCTAAATGGATTTATAAACTTCAAGCACAAGTACCCAATGGGTTAAATGAAGGTTTTTCGTATACCCCCTTCATTTAATTTTTTCACTTATTTGTTTCACATATATGTTTTATTTGGTATAGTACACATCTTTTGCCTCTTTTATAGGGCACCTTTGCCTTATTTACACTATCACTTCAGCATTATACTTTATTGCCCCTCTTGAGAGATGGTGCTCTCCACTAGGATTCTATCTTATATTTACACACTATAGGTACTTATTACATAGTCCCTCATGATCTGGGACTTCATCCATCATTTTATTATCCTCTGCACCAAGCACTTTATTGTATGTTTTAGCACTATATGCCCTACAGTCCACTTCCCAGTGACACATTGATCACTAGAAGAGACTATATCCATTGATTCACACCTATATATGGAAGACTTCTTTTAATCTTGCATTATCATATAAGGGTGATCTTATACTAGTTCTAATGTAATTATCTTCCTTCCTCCCAGGCTTACAATATATAAGAGTTTTTTTCAGTGTAGCACACTCGGTAGCGTTGGTAACCATGGCTACCGCTTCCTTTAAATAGCTCTCATTTTCAGTACACGCCTTGATCCTTTGACAAAGACGTTTTGTAACGTAGAAACATGTTAGGTAACAGGCGTATGTAGCGTGACGTCATCACGCACGCCACATTCAGGAAGCGCGAAACTCCGAGCTAATGGAGGCGCAAACGCTCTACTAAAAAGAACTCAGAGGCATTTTTAAGGGCATATAATTTGGGCTATTAAAGCCTTACCCCTGAACTGACACAGACCCTCAGTAACTTAGTTAAGAGGAGATAATCATTGCTTTGCAAACAGCATGTCAGTCGTTTCTGTATACAGATACATTAAGGGAAAACAGCTTTGCTGCATATAGTGACTGGTATCTGTATCAGACTGCATGACATTCCCATATGAGGCTGAGCCTTTACAGTTTTGAAACACCAAGATAACTCTACTAATAGTAGGTGTTTCATTTTTTTGTCAGTAATCTATATTAATATTGTATACATATACATCCATCTATGGGCTTTGTCTACAGCCCTTGAATCATTGTGCAGTTGCCCTTTTATATACTCTAAGGAACTTACCTGTGTAACCACACTCTAAAAATACTATATAATAGAGTGGTAATAGTGGTCACAAGAGTCATTGAAGGAATCACCTTTCACAGTGTTTTTAAATTGCTTTTAAATTCTTTTAATCGACGTTGTTTTTTCACCAATAAAATTTCTCTATTACTATATGATTATGATTAACCCTATGTTGTCTTCACATTTGAATTTGTAGTGTCAAGCACTAATGGGTTTAATTCCCTAAGATATTACTTTTCTGCTCATGTACAGATGTTGATCTAATCTCAGCAGCTGCACCTTTTTGATACATTGAACAGGAAACATTGTAAAGATAATTAGTTAAAACTGAAATAGACACAAGGCCCCTTTCCCCTCAATGACCTCTCCAGAAATGTAAACATCCCCCTCACACACACAAAACTTCCACCAATGTATCATGGATCTCTCTTGGGTCCTGCAGAGGTATCACAATTATTTAATTTTTTTGATAATTTAAGAACCAACTGCCTTATTAAATTCCAGCCTCTTAAATAAGAGGCTTCTACTTAAATTCTACGTACTGCAAAATTTCTCAAAGTTACAACACTATTAAATTAGCCCTGCTGCGAGCAACGCATGAGCTACGCAGCAGGGCCGTCCGTATGAACACTGCAATAATGTACATGAGGAGTGACAGCCTGCGAGATGATCTCGCAGGCTCCCGCACCTCATCAATTAGTGCAGGGTTCCTAAACGGGACCTCCGCGGCTGTCCCCACATAAGCCCTGCCGTGGGTGGTACTCCAACTATCCCCCCAGGCACCTAAAATTAACCCCTCTCTATGAGGGGGACCCATCGGGACCCCCGAAGTGTCCCCACATTAACAACTTGCTGCATAGGGCTCCCCGCAGCCCCCTCCCCCACATTAACCCCTTGCAGCGGGGATTCTTTGATCGGAACCGATCAGGCCCCCGCTGCATTTAAAACTTTTAAACTAAATAAAATTAACACCCCCCTATGCTGGTGGTCCCCATCGGGACCCCAGAAGTGTCCCCACATTAACCCCGTGCAGCGGGGGTCCCCAATCTGCATAGATCAGGCCCCAGCTGCATTTAAAAAATGTTAATTCCCAGCCTCGGCTCCTTAACGGGCCCGCTGCACACTATTAATAATAACATCCGCGGCACCTAAAATTAACCCCCCTCTATGCTGGGTGTCCCCATCAGGACCCCCAAAATGTACCCACATTAACCCCTTGCTGCCGGGGTCCATAGGGACCCCCGCAGCCCCCCCACATTAACCCCTTGCAGCGGGGGTCCACGGTCGGCACCGATCGTGACCCCGCTGCATTTACATTTTTTAATTTTCCACCTGAAAGGACTCGAACTAAAAAATATTAACCCAGGCAACTAAAATTAAGACCATAGCTCATGGGGGTCAATACAGACCCCCATAAGCCAATAATTAACCCTATAACTCATGGGGGTCAATACAGACCCCCATAAGCCAATAATTAACCCTATAACTCATGGCGGTCAATACAGACCCTCATAAGGCCAATAATTAACCATATAACTCATGGGGGTCAATACAGACCCCATAAGCCAATAATTAACCCTATAACTCATGGGGGTCAATACAGACCCCCATAAGCCAATAATAAACCCTATAACTCATGGGGGTCAATACAGACCCCCATAAGGCCTTAATTAACCCTGTCACTCATGAGGGTCAAAACAGACCCCCATAAGCCAATAATTAACCCTATAACTCATGGGGGTCATTACAGACCCCCATAAGGCTTTAATTAAACCTGTCACTCATAATGGTCAATACAGACCCCCATAAGGCCAATAATTAACCCTGTCCCTCATGGGGGTCAATACAGACCCCCATAAGGCCAATAATTAACCCTGTCCCTCATGGGGGTTAATACAGACCTCCATAAGGCCTTAATTAACCCTGTCACTCATGGGGGTCAATACAGACCCCCATAATGCCTTAATTAACTCTGTCACTCATGGGGGTCAATACAGACCCCCATAAGCACTTAATTAACCCCATAACTCATGGGGGTAAATACAGAACCCCATAAGCACTTAACCCTATAACTCATGGGGGTCAATACAGACCCCCATAAGCCTCTATTTAATCCCATCACTCCCATAAGGGTATATTATGACCCTTATGGGGCTGTTAAAACTCTAACATTAACCACATAAGTGCCATGACGGTCCTCAATGACCATCATGACACTAACTACAAACACTACACTATAACCCCCAATAAACCATTAAATCTAAACTAACCCCCCTCCACATTAATCTATTAACACTTACACTACCTACCTACACTACCTACCTACCCGCTAATAACCCCCCACCACTCTAATAATAATAAAATAAAAAAACTACATTACAGAAAAAAAAACCTAAGTCACCAAAAAAAAAAAAAACCTACATTAGAAAAAATCAAAAAATACATTACAACCCCACCCCTCCACTACAGAAAAAAAAATTACACACCTGAAAAGGAAAGACAGACATACACAATACAATACTTACATACAATACAATACATACAATACATTACAATACATACAATACATTACATTACATACAATACATACAAATACAAATAAAATACCCCCTATCTATCTAACATACAATCTATTTAATATTCAATAAATCCTAACTATATCAAATACATCCCCCTATGTATCTAATATACAATAAATCCTAACTACATCCAGAAACCCTAATACTAAGCTAAAATAAAATAATTAAAATACTAACTACATACACAAACCCTAATTCAAAGCTAAAATAAAATAATTAAGACCAGTTACCTTTGAGATGTCCATTCAGATCACCCACCTAGGGGTAAAACAAAAAAATTAAAATTAGTACAACACATTAACATGAAATAAATAAACATTATACACATTCTAAATATTCTACTCAACTTGCCAGCATGTCCCTTCCTTCTTTTCTTCTCTGGCGCAGCCCTGTTAAAAAAAACACATTCCATTACTACAACATAAATACCCAAAATAAAATAAAACAAAAATATAAACATATAAATATACATTCAACTTACCTCCCCCCGGCCTCCTCCTCTTCAGCCCCGGCTGGGCCCTGGAACCATCCGAGCTCTGGAAAAAAAAAAAAAAAAACTAATGGAGGTCTGCACTCGCAGACCTCCCCGACGCTAATGAGCCTCCCAGAGCCTTTTCCGGAGGGAAATTGGCAATGGCGGCTTCTGATTGGCTGAAAAAGCTGTCTATCAATTTCAGCCAATCAGAAGTCGTCAACATGTGAGCCAATCAGGATGGGGTACTCCCCAAAATCCCACCGTGATTGGCTAACGCACTAACACACCTGTCAATCTTTATTGAAACCAATCACAAGGCGCAGACATCTGCGCCTTCTCATTGGCTGTAGTACTGACTGACATTTACAACAGCCAATGAGAAGGCGTAGATGTCTTCAGCCAATCACTCTGCGCCTTGTGATTGGTTTAAATAAAGATTAACAGGTGCGTTAGCCAATCAGGGTGGGATTGTGGGGTGTATCCCATCCTGATTGGCTCACACATTGAAGACTTTTGATTGGCTGAAATTGATAGACAGTTTTTTTAGCCAATCAGAAGCCGCCATTGCCAATTTCCTTCCGGAAAAGGCTATGGGAGGCTCATTAGCGTCAGGGTGGTTTGCGAGTGCAGTCCTCTGTTAGTTTTTTTTTTAGAGCGCGGATGGTTCCAGGGCCCAGTATTGTATGTATTGTATTGTATTGTGTATGTCTGTCTTTCCTTTTCAGGTGTGTAATTTTTTTTTTCTGTAGTGCGGGGGGGTGGGTTGTAATGTATTTTTTTATTTTTTATAATGTATGTTTTTTTAATTTTGTGACTTAGGTTTTTTATTTTTTGTAATGCAGTTTTTTTTATTTTTGTTGACTTAGGTTTTTTTATTTTTTGTAATGTAGGTTTTTTTCTTTTTGGTGACTTAGTTTTTTTTATTTTCTGTAATGTAGTTTTTTGTTTTTTTTTGGTGACAGGTTTTTTTATTTTCTGTAATGTAGGTTTTTATTTTTGGTGACTTATGTTTTTATCTTTTCTGTAAGGTATTTTATTTTTATTTTTTGTAATTAGAGTGGTGGGGGGTTATTAGCGGGTAGGTAGTGTAGGTAGGTAGTGTAAGTGTTAATAGATCAGTGTAGAGGGGGGTTAGTTTAGATTTAATGGTTTATTGGGGGTTATAGTGTAGTGTTTGTAGTTAGTGTCATGATGGTCCTTGAGGACCGTCATGGCACTTATGTGGTTAATGTTAGGGTTTCAACAGCCCCATAAGGGTCATAATATACCCTTATGGGACTGATGGGGTTAAATAGAGGCTTATGGGGGTCTGTATTGACCCCATGAGTTATGGGGTTAATTAAGTGCTTATGGGGGTCTGTATTGACCCCCATGAGTGACAGGGTTAATTAAGGCCTTATGGGGGTCTGTATTGACCCCCATGAGTGACAGGGTTTATTAAGGCCTTATGGGGGTCTGTATTGACCCCCATGAGTTATATGGTTAATTATTGGCCTTATGGGGGTCTGTATTGACCCCCATGAGTTATAGGGTTAATTATTGGCTTATGGGAGTCTGTATTGACCCTTATGAGTGACAGGGTTAATGAAGGCCTTATGGGGGTCTGTATTGACTCCCATGAGTGACAGGGTTAATTATTGGCCTTATGGGGGGTCTGTATTGACCCCCTGAGTGACAGGGTTAATTATTGGCCTTATGGGGGTCTGTATTGACCCTTATGAGTAACAGTATTAATTAAGGCCTTATGGGGTTCTGTATTGACCCCCATGAGTTATAGGGTTAATTAAGGCCTTATGGGGGTCTGTATTTAACCTTATGAGTGACAGTGTTAATTAAGGCCTTATGGGGTTCTGTATTGACCCCCATGAGTTATAGGGTTAATTAAGGCCTTATGGGGGTCTGTATTGACCCTCATTAGCTATAGGGTTAATTAAGTGTTTATGGGGGACTGTATTGACCCCCATGAGTTATAGGGTTAATTATTGGCTTATGGTGGTCTGTATTGACCCCCATGAGTTATAGGGTTAATTAAGGCCTTATGGGGGTCTGTATTGACCCCCATGAGTTATAGGGTTAATGAGGTGCTTATGGGGGTCTGTATTGACACCCATGAATTATAGGGTTAATTAAGGCCTTATGGGGGTCTGTATTGACCCTAATGAGTTATATGGTTAATTAAGTGCTTATGGAGGTCTGTATTGACCCGCATGAGTTATAGGGTTAATTAGTGGCTTATGGGGGTCTGTATTGACCCCCATTAGTTATGGGGTTAATTAAGTGCTTATGGGGGTCTGTATTGACCCCCATGAGTTATGGGGTTAGTTTTAGTTGCCTGGGGTAAATATTTTTTAGTGCGAGTCCTTTCAGGACCTTTATGGTCCGTTAAGGACCCGCAAGGCAGGAAATGTAAAAATTTAAATGCAGCGGGGTCACGATCGGTGCCGGCCGTGGACCCCCGCTCCAAGGGGTTAATGTGGGGGGGCTGCGGGGGTCCCTATGGACCCCGGCAGCAAGGGGTTAATGTTGGTACATTTTGAGGGGGGTTAATTTTAGGTGCCGCGGCCGGTATTATTAATAGTGTGCCGCGGGCCCTTTAAGGAGCCGCGGCAGGGAATTTAAAATTTTAAATGCAGCTGGGGCCTGATCTATGCATTTCTATGTGCGAGAATCACTCATAGATTTATGGCTGCGTGTGACTCCGTAGCTCTCTTGGAGCCTATTCTCAGCCATTTTTCGGAGTCATCTCGCAAAGCAGGCTGCGAGGGATTCAGTCCTCGCAAACAGCAAAAAAACTGCCTTTTGCGAGGACCGAGAGAACTACGAGGGAGAATTTAATGAGGCCCTATATGTGTGACGTTTTCCTACGTAATTATGTTCTGAGTCAGACTTACATTTTTCAAACAAATATTGTTTTCATTGTGTGCTGGTTCTTTAGCTAATCTAGAACAGAACTCCTCATAGTGTTCATACAATGTGAGTCCCACATTTGTAATATAAATTTGATCTGATAACAGGCAACCACATGCTCCCAATTGTGTACTAGCACATGTAAATTAATACCCTAATTTTGATTATCAGTCACCTGCCCTTCATGCTCATTCTAATTAACCTCAGTGTAACTAAGTGTCCCTGCTTTTGCACTCTCCCTCCTTTGCTATCACTTGTCTAGTCATATGTATTATTATCACAGGTGTATTTAGGTTTCATACTTCCCTAGGCCCACTCAGATTTGTGAGCCCCTGACACCGCATTTACTACTACTACCACTGCTATGCCTCTAAAACAAATGTATGTGAGTTTCTGGATGTATAAAGTATGTCAGAGAGTGTCAACTCCACTCCTATAGAAATTACCTAATACAGTATTTCTGTTTATATTTGGATATACTTTTCCATATTAGCAATTTCAGGCTGCTGTGTCCTGAAAATGTGCTGCCTTTGGCCTGGGCTTCTTAGGCCTAGGCAGAAACACACCACTGATTATCACAACTCACCTTCGGACCTGCACATTAGGAGAGGGGTGTAGGAACTGTGGGGATCAGGGTGACAAATCCCCCCCAAGATTATATGAATAGGGGACACAAAAATAGTAAAATTAAATTTAATAATGTATTACAGGTTTGGCCACTAGGGGCCACCAGTGCTACGGAGCATTATGCTTTGACCCATCACTAATATAGTTGTTGTACTGCAAGTTGTCATCCCGTTGCGGCCCTTGCAAAGCGAGGGACGCAGTTGCGGGGGTGGAGTTCTACAAGGCTTAGCTGCAATGAGCGCCGACACTCATTGCAGGACACTCATTGCAGGGATCATGAAGACCGTCGTAGGCACTCATCGCGAGGCCCCTAGGACGCAGCACTCTCTCTCTCCTTGCCACTGCAATGAGTGGCAAAGCCATTTATTGCGCCCCTCGCCATGAGCCCGCACAGCTCCCCTCATCGCAAGGCATCAGTGGGGCAGGGGTAGCAACAGTGGGGCAAGGTTGGTGCAAACCCAGTAGCTTGCGGCCTGTACCTGGTTCCGACCCTGCCAGCAGCGCCACACCGTCTTCTCCTCTGTGGCTCCTGTCCTCTGTCCGGAACTACTTTCTGGATAAAAGTGGCACATCGTGCAGGTGGCATACGCATGTGCAATGCACGGCTTGATCCAGAAAGTACTTCTGGCCAGAGGACGGGAAGTGAATGCGGCGCTGCTGGCAGGGTTGCATTTAGGTACAAGACAAAGGGGAGGGAGAGGAGGGTGTGAAGGAGACAACGGAGGTAGAGGAGGGGGAAAGGAGACAAGGGAGGGAGAGGAGGGGGAACGGAGACACAAGGGAGGGAGAGGGAGGGGAGGAGACAGCGGAGGGAGAGGGAGAAGGAGACACGTGGGGGAAAGGGAGAGGGTGAAAGGAGACACGGGGAGGAATTGATAGGGGGAAAGGAGAAACAGAAGAGGGAGAGAAGTGAGAAAGGAGACACAGGGGAGGGAGATGGGGCAAAGGAGACACATCGGAGGGAGAGGAGGGAAAGGAGGTACAGGAGAGGTGCTCTAACTGCCCCACTGATGACTTAGACATTTAAGCCACTGTGAGGACTACCAGGGGCAGTGCGGGCCAAAGGGAGGAGGGGGAAGAGACACAGGGGAGAAATTGATAGGGGGAAAGGAGAAACAGAAGAGGGAGAGAAGTGAGAAAAGAGACACAGGGGAGGGAGATGGGGGAAAGGAGACACGGGAGCGAGAGGGGAAAAGGAGGTACAGGAGAGATGCTCTCCCTGCCCCACTGATGACTTAGACATTTAAGCCACTGCGAGGACTACCGGGGGCAGTGTGGGCCAGAGGCAGGAGGGGGAAGAGACACAGAGGAGGGAGAGGGGGGAGAGACACAGGGGAGGGGGAGATACATAAGGGAGGGAGAGAGGGGAAGAGACACAGGGGAGGGAGGGGGAAGACACCGGAGAGGGGGAAGGCACAGGGCAGGGAGGAGAAAGGAAAAAAAACACAGGAGGAGGAGGAAGACACAGGAGAGGGAGAGGGAAGAGGAGGGGGAAAGAGAGACAGGGGAAGGATAGAGGGAGGAAAGAGATACAGGGGAGGGCGAAGGGAGAACGAGAGACAGAGAAAAATAAATTAAAACAAGGCTACACGACCACGGACCGCACAAAACACTGCCAAACCACATCACACTACGACCTACAAAATACACTATTACAAAAGCCGGAAAATGCTCACGAGACGCGTAACACATTAATAACATTATGACTATACAATGCCGCTTTACACACCAACGGCTTTACCTCGCGCACGCAGCCTATTTAGAATGCACAGTTCAAACATTCATTACACTTTATAAGCAGGGCACTAACACTCACAATGTATATTCTATGCAGACAGAAAATACAAACAGATTGTTAGCTCTTCGGCCTATTGCTCGCTGCATATATCAATTATAAATAATTAAAGTATATCAATTCATTTAAGAAATCATTCATTATTACTTAACTACATATACATAGAAATATAGATCTCTCATTTTTTGACGGGCAAGTCGCTAGTCGCTAATTTTTAAACCAATGCTTTTATAAATGTGTTATCATAAAATAAACAGTAGATTTCAATTTGCATAAGAGTGCTATATAAATGAGAAATGAATAGATATACATGTTTAGAAAGTAAAACAAAATAAATACTGTTAGATGTTATTTTTACATCTAATGAAGGGAGCATCTATGTTTTGTGTATACATAATTTATTGATCTGGGAGGGAACTTTGGATGCAGATAAGCAGTATTCTCTGTAAACATGTAACTGCATCTAATAATTAATAAATTAAAGGCTGTATTTATGTATTTATTGTTCACTTTCAAAAACATTTAGCCTATAATCAAGATAAGTTCTTCAAAAGCACATACTGTGAATATGAGACTTCAGTGCTCCTGAACTGCCTGTACTGGTATGTTACAAGCAACTGACCACTAGCTCCCCCTAGTGTTAGGTTTACAATACATTTGTATGTTGGTTATATTCTATTTTATAGTTAAATATCTTAAATGAGTCCTGGACTTCTGTGATGTTTCATTGCTGTTTACTAAACCATCAGTGCCATAGAGTTTATTATGAGGTAATTACCAAGCCATACACAGGTATTATGGAATTGGATGCCTGTCTCTGAATAGATTTGGTGCTGAGTGCTCCTAATAAAATGTCACTGTGGTTACTTACATATACATACTTATATAACACTCATTCACCATTTACCAGGGTCCATTGTTGACGACAAGAACAGTGACTGCTTAAAAGGCCACTCACCTAGCCGTTAAATATAAATAAGTACTATAGATCATCCTTCTGGCAATAACAAATTCACCAATATAACATCACCATCAGAGAACCATATAATGTGTGTTCATAGCCAACAAGGGTACTTGTTGTTTGTAGGCATGGGTATGCGTGACTACTTCCAGTGTAATATGTTTGGGTGTCGCTTACACTGGTGGTTGGCTGTCATAGTCTGCTAGCCATTAGATATATCAAGTAACAGTTTAATGATTCATTTGATAGTCAAACAAACATTAATTAACAATCCTACCAAATGAAAGGAATGCATAAGTCACAATTCCAGAATAATAAAGGTGACAGTGGCTTCCCAAAAGCAATGCGAGTCATGTGGCTCGAGGGAGGAAGACACAGACCCAACACATCAAGCAAGTAAACTAATAAGTGGTGAACGAGATACTCACAGCCCTTTAGCTGACACTTACACTGGCCCTTTAATTCTGTAAATTGACATAAGCCATATCATATCCATTTCATATGAGTGTGTGTGTAACTATTATATCCCCATTTTAAACATCTACAGACAATGTAAATAGGACTCACAAATGCATCTTAGTGTCCTGCCAGGAGATAGGCTGGACTATTTATATAGTATGGAGATAGCTTGGCACAAATTTGACATTATAGGCAATTCTGAGACAATGTTTAATTGCTGACAGCATAACCTGATTTTTTGCAAACATTGCTAATTTGCATTTTCTCTCCAGGGCATGATATTCTAACATTTGCCTAATTTAGCACTATTTTATACGTATTTAAATATAAACTCTTACATTTGCAGTGTGATATTCATAGTCAGAAAACCATTGGAATCTGCTGTGGACAGGGCAATACATTACAGCCATATAACAATAGTATGGAGCATTTTGAATTAAGGGGCCAAACTATGTCAAATGGAGGTCTTGAAAACGCTATACGAGAAAGACCATTCGTGTAATTATTGATAATTAACATACTGTTTATAAACAGGCTAATTCATATTTCCTATTGTCAGACATAATCCTTTACTGCTTCAGTCCTTCACCTTGTTGCATTACTCAGTGAGATGGTGTGTTAGAGCCCATGGTCAACCAATCGTGTGTGACCTTCCTTTGTGTGGTCAGTGGAACAATTGGAATTACAAAAGAATTGTGACACAGTGTGAAACCTAATGTATTACCTGTCTGGGAGTCTGTGAGAAGATGGTTCAGAATCACTGTTCTAGAGTGACAGCTTGCTGAGTCTCGCCATATTCACTGCAATGTGTTAACTCATTTATATGTATTATTATTATTATTATTATTATTATTAATAATAATAATAATAATAATAATAATAGTAATACCTTATATAGCACTTTTCTCCTAGTTGGAATCAACGCACTTTACAATACTTTCACAGATATCCCGAGGCGTGGATAAATAAACATGTCTTAAGTTTTTTTAAAGAGTCCAGTGATGGGAACTCTTGGGCTGTTATGAGGAGATAATTCCATAGCTGGATGATTAAAAGCTAAAACAACAAATGATGCCAAGCAAACTCTTGGTATATTTAACTGTGATGCACTTAATGACTGAAGGGCACATGTGGGGTGTAGGGAACTAATCATTCTTTGAGGTTATTGGGGTCCTGATCATTTAGTTCTTTGAAGGTCAGCAAACTAAACTTGCAACTTGACAGGTAACCAGTGCAGAGAATGAAGGATGGGTGTTAAATGAAAAAAGTAGGCATACAGCAGCATCATCTGCAGGCAGTGTAAACTGCTTATCTGTCCCAGGGATTGTGTTGCTTAATAACTTGCTTTATTTTCAGGTAAAAGAGGTCTTGATTGCTATGGACACTAGCAGCCTTATTAAATTGCGATTTAGCCAATTGAATAGGACTCTATATAAGCACATAGCATATTTGTTTTACAGATTTTTTTAGTTAGTGAACTTCTATCCAAAAGCAAGGTCTTCACTAACTAAAAACTTCTGTAAAAAATATGCTATGTGCTCATATAGAGCCCTATTCAATTGGCTGAATTAAAATGTAATAAGGCTGTTGATGTTTAAGTGTTAAACCACAGTCTAATTCCACACGATATTTTGCACTGAATGATGTATGTGTAATACTCCATATTCTAGGCCATGCACTTGATGCTGCTTCAGTTTTGCTTTTACAAGATGATATCCTTTACTTTACATCAGGACTTAACTTCAACTGACACTCACCCTATCTAGGAAACATTAATCAGTGACACTGGATCATTTGTACTTGTTTTTAATGATAGATAAATTTTTGTGTCATAAGAACAGCAATTATTATCTTATACAAGACTATGTTGTCTCGTTATATCACCTTATTGTAAGCACCTACACAGCAAACAACATGGATCCCGTGTAACACCATGGGCCATATTAATTTCCAACCCCATATCGGCAATGGTACACCCGCAATGCCTGCGGGCTTGAAATTTACCGGAATTCCAGCGCTATTACATTAGCCAAGCCCGCAACAGACATGGCTGACATTGAAACCTGTAAACCGCTCTTGCGCACGTTGCATGTGTATCACTTATTCTGATCCGCCGTTACGGGTTTAGATGTAGCCAATAGTAAAAGAGATCGTCATCATTAAGTCACTGAAAAATGGAGGTTAGATTTCAATCCCTTACGCGTTTCAATTGCGAGTTGCGATCGGACCTGCATTCCTGAAATAATGCAATATGAAAAAATCAATAAATATAATATTATAGTCCATGCAAGTTCTATTATATGTATTAACAAATTGATTGACGGGATCTCTATAACATGGAAATTAAACTTAATAAAATTATATTTTATTGTAGATTTGCGAGCTTGAGAATCCTGTGCTATTAATATTAATACCTAACATCACTTTCCCTTTATTTTAAAATACAGTATTGTGTTGATATTTGCATTTACAGTACTACGGATAGGACTTTAATCCCCTTGTGGGTCCTCTCTAGTACCCATAGGCATTTTGGCACCATTTGCACGTTATGTGTTTGAGCGACAGTGGATTTGTAGCAATTTAATAGCGATTTGCGAACGTAACATTTACGGGCTCGACAGATCAAAGGCTTTGGGGCAACGGAGTTCAGATTTCGACAGCCTGTAGGGTTATTCCACATGTTACCCACAGATCGTACAAGGCCAATTTAATAGCCATAAGTCTTGAGGGCTGTGTTACGGGCTACAAGTTTAACCGTTGGGCGAATTTAATAGGGCTGCATGCAGTAGAGAAGGTGCAGAGGAATTACCCCTGAGGAGACTCTCTGGAATCTGTCTGATAGGAAGAATTTAAAGTGGCTCAGTGTTGTACCACCAAGTCCATAGTATTCATTGAGTAATTAAAACATCATGGTGCGTAATGTCAAATGTTGAAGAGAGACTAGGGAGGATTAGTATAGATCAGTCCCAACTGTCTCTCGTTATCAGCAGACCATTTACAACAAGTAGCAGAGCTGTTACTGTGTTTTCTGAATTCTGTCTGGAATGAGTCATATAAGATGTTGGATGACAGTCAGGGTCTCCAGTATGGTTGCAACAACAAGTTGCGTTCCACCCGCACAAGTAGCACGCAGGTCCCGGAGTTGGAAGTTTTTGAGTGAGAGAGTAGGCAAGTTGTGAGAGCAGTATATTGTGGTTTTGTTTTTTTCCATTTATCTAATTACAAATTTACACTTAATCCTTGATTACACATATTTACAGATTACACATATTAGCAATACGCATGAGTTAAAGAACACACATAGATACACATAGAGCTTGGTCACTCCATACACCCCCCATCCCAACCCCACACCCCCCAACAGTTAATAAATACACATAATAAACACATTTGTTTTTGCCTCATACATGTACACAAAAACTTATTTTATTTTAACGTTATATTATGTTAGGGATTTAAATGGAGGGAGGAGAGAGGAGGTCAGAGGAGTGGAGAGGCAGGTAAGAGGAGATGAGGATAGGGGAGAAGGAGAGAGAGGAAAGAGAGGTGGCCCTGGGGAGTGGTGGAGGAGAGGAGGTGAGGAGTGGTGGATGAGAGGAGGAGGAGGTTGAGGAGTTGGAGGAGGAGGAGAAGGAGGTGGCAGAGGCGGAGGAGGAGGTGGAAGAGGTGGAGGAGAAGAGTGGTGGAGTAGTAGTGGAGAGTAGAGTAGAGTGGAGAGAAGGAAGTGGGAGGTGGCAGGGCGGCCCTAGCGGTCCACAGTCGAGAGGGCAATAGGCTAAGGGCAAGAACAGGGCCCACAATTACACGCACCGGGAGAATATGGTCCTCCTTGGTGCCATACATGGCCGCCCTGTGAACCTTGCGGGGGGGGGGGAGTCAAACCAGATCCTAGGGCCCAGGCATGGGAGGACGTATCGGCCGAGGTAACAGTAGTGGACACAGTGCAAAGGGATGTGAGGTCCGCCAGGCACTGTTTTGATGACATCAGGGCCAAAGTGAGGAGGATGATGGCAGAGGAGGCCAAGCAAGCTGCAGCACCAAGTGGTGGCACCCAAGTGACTGTGTGCTACAACGAGTGGGAGAGGGTGGCCCAGGACCTTCTCAGCCACGTGCCTGCCGCTGATGCTTCAGGCATGGTGGTCCAGCAGGACCCAGCCTCCATGTCAGGTGAATATGACATACACCAACATGCCACCACATGTACATCATACACTACGCATGTACATGATGACCAAAAAGGACACTGACATGTCAGCGATATAGAATTAACAATGGATAGATGGATGCATCATTAAATCCATGAAGCTGACAAATCACTGTCATTTGTGGGCAAAACAACAGTAATCAACCATGTATTAGTCCATGTATTGGTGTGTCACTGCAGCGTATGCAGTTACAGACCGCAGCCAGAATCAAGATAGGAGCCAAGAACAATCGAGATCAAGAACCAAAGAATAGATCGAATCTAGCAAATGATAGCTAATCTGAGTTGCAATTACGAGAATCATCCAGGTTCAAGCCTAGATGTCAGATAGTTAGGAACGAACACAAAACAATGTTTTATTCATCATACTAATAACATATACCTTTCTTTTCTCTCTTTCAGCATCAAAGAGGTCTGGGTCCAGTGGTGAGCCAGAGGCGGGGGCGTTGGTTCCATCGGAGCAGGAAGTCGAGGAACCTGATCAGGGGGAGGAGGAAGGCAGAGGAGCCGAGAGCCCTGGTTTGGAGGAGGAGGATGTCATCTGGCTAGTGGGGTCACCAGCAGGACCATCAGCCACACCGCCGGGATTTTACCCTAACCCCCTCCTCCAGAGAATCAGCATCTCACCAGGGCCCTCCTACTGGAGGGACCAGCTGGGCTTGACCCCACTTCTTCCTCCCCTCAGTAGTGTGTCCGACTTTCCACCACCACCAGGCCCACCAACACCCCCGCCCTGAGCCGTCTCCAGCCGGGCCCCAGACCCTCCCCACTGGGCCACCACAGCTGCTATTTCCTTACCAGGAATGGCCCAGGGACCTCCATCTCCACCACCAAGCCAGACGGAGGAGGCGGAGATGCTGGCCATCATGCGGCAGTAGTTGGAGTGTCTTGAGGGGATCCAGGCCAGCATCTCCGCCAATCATGCAGAGGACATGCGCAGCCTAGCCAGGTGCAATAGGAAGGAGAGGAGGCATCATCTGATGACAGAATCTTACCATGCTGGGCTGCTCAGGGTAGGGGCGGACCAGAGCGCAATCCAGCAAGTGACAGCAGACGCCATGCAACGCTCTCTTGTCCCAACCCCTGCCTTCTCCATCCTAGAGGCATCCACTATCCACCCTAAGCCCACTGTACCCTAAGTACACTGTACTGTACATGCATGTTTTTTTTTTCATACCGAAGCTTTGAGCCATACCTTGTAGAGTCACCCAACATGGGCAGGTCATAGCAGAGAAGTCAGACAGTCCCCTGGAAAAGGAACTGGCAACCCGCTCCATAATCTCTACCAAGAAAACTGTTAGGATAAGCACATAACAAAAGATGTACATGGTGTGCTGGCGTCTGATGGGGAATGAATGACTGAACAACATCAACCATTGACCTAATAGTGACCAAGGACCAGGTATAATTGTATGTTTTTAGGGACACAATAGTGGTCCTTCAGTTAGGAGTTACTGGTAAGAGTACTGACATTGAAGCAAAGTTATTTTTTTTTCTTGTAACTATATCAAGTTGTTCCCTGCATCAAAATACTGACATATTAAATAACTAATTAGTGACATCATATCTGTATGTGTATATTACTGCCATTTTTCTGCAGGGCATTTACTGACAAGCTTCAATGTCAAAACCGCCTTATTGTAAGCTGTCCAAATATATATATTTTTATGAGGAAAATCCATCTGTCCTTTCCAGTGCCCAAAACTAATGTGTATGGACTTCCCTTGCTGGAAAACAAATGATAGAAGATAACTGCTGTAAACACTACCATTAAATTACCTAGCAGACACCTTCATCTAATAGACGTTTTAGTAGGAGAAACGTGAATTGGCCCCTAAGTGTCTCAGACCGAATATACTGGAAGATATAGCAGTGGTGCACAAACACACCTAGACTGACACAATGTAATCCATGTACTAATGAGGTGCCTCTATATCAGCACTCTCTCTCAAAATTACATTCAGGGAGGAATTTGCTGCATTTCTGTAATTTTTGCTCCATTGCGAGACGTCTAAGGTAATATTAAGTTTGACTTCCCAAGAAGTCTTGAAAGGAAGTTTAATATATATATGGCCTGGTCAATTAAATAATTATAAAGGGAGGAAATATTTTTGCACCATTTAAATTGTATATGCAACATTTTTCAAAAGGGGTTTTACTAGCTGACCTATTATCCCTTAAAATATGAGCTAGATTGGAGATTATGAGATGGTATCTCGCTCCAGCCAGATTATAGCACTCAAACTCATCCTTGTACGTTATTGGCTTCAAGGGTTGTAGTGCCACAGGAACACTGAGACATATGCTGTGGGATTGCCCTAAAATAGCTCATATTTGGATTGAAATTTATGCCATTTTAGAAATGCGGTGGGGAGTCTGAGTTCCTCAAAAGCCAGAGGAAGCCCTGTTAGGACTCCCTATTCTTGGTATCTCATAGGAATCTCAATTTCTGTCAAACCAGATTTTTTTTAGCCCCCAAACCGCCATTGCCAAAAACTGTAAGGCAACTACCCCTGCTCTTGAAGGAATCTTAAGAAAGATGTAATATATTTGTTTCAATGAGTATGATATCAGCAGAGCTTGATGTAAGTTATAAAAGTTGAGTTTCCTGTTGGGATGCTTGGACCTTGCGAACTGGCAGGCAGTAAAAGCTGCGGAAACATTAAACATTCATCTTAAATGGAGAAGAATAAGCTTGAAACATTACGGTTCCCTCCCCCTCTCCCACAATCCCCCCTCCCCTTTTTGTTTTTCTTGGTTGTTGTGGTTTTGATTTTTTAGCCAATACTAGCTTTTGCTGATTACCGTAATTTAGAAATGACTTATGGAAATTTATAAAACAAAAAACTAAGGGAAGGAAAATGAAGGCTTAACCTACATAATGCTAATTACTTCTATATTGTGTCAATCTTTCAATGTATATTTGGACTTGGCACAACTTTCTTTTCTTTCCGTAAAAATTATTTAAACCAGAATTGTGCCTGCTGAAAAATCTGTGTTTGCTAATGTCCCTTGCCATGCTGGTTGATGGAAATGAGGAATTTTACCCGCAGACCACCAAATCCTTGCTCCTAATCCTTGCACGACAAAGATCGCTGGTTCTCTTAAAGGAAGAGTGCCTCCTTCACCTTTAATCTTGCTTCAAATGTTGTAGATCCAATTATTTAAAAATGGTATATTAACTATTAAATTAACATTCAACAATTAGCTTCTCATCATCCATTCTAGCTGTATGTCTCAATAAGGCCATTGAGAGGGTGGGAGATACCCTGGCTGGCAGGTAAGTCTAAAGAGCTTTAAAATGGTCTGAATAGATATACATGTGTGTTGCTACTTACTGACTAATTCTCAGTCAGAAGTGATAAGCTGGCCATTGTCAAGGGAACTCACTTTAACACAGCAAGTCTCCAGCCATTTGAGAGTACCCTTGCTCTCATTTAACCACAAGATAGTCTTTATCTATTCAGTCTGTTTTGAAAGCCCTTTAGACCAGCCTCACATCTGGTGCTGCCCCCTCAGCATTTATGATGTTAGAGTGGGTGGAGACAAGCAGCTTTCCTAACACTGAGAAGCTAATGTTTAAAAGTAAGTCTAATAATAAATCAGACAATGGCTAGTTAAAACACTGATGACCTTGATGAATCAGACAAAACACTGATGAATCAGACAATGTCTAATGCTTCGAAGACCGGCAATACTGCATACAGCTATGCAGCAACAGAGACAGGAAATAGAGGTCCTCGGGAGCAGACTGGGAAAGTGTGGATTTCAGTAGCGTATTTCTTGTAGTCCCTGCCAGCCAGTAGTAGCAGCAGTGTAAGATACAGCAGCTGCAGCAGGAAAACAAGCAGAGCAAAGGTTCACAGCAGGATAGCACAACAGGGTCTTTCAACTGGCACTTTTGTAATCTTAGCTAGGTGATCTTAAAGTTATTACTCTATACGAATTAGCTGAGTGACTAGTGGCACACAGGAGCTGACCCATATTTCCTAGGTCTCTCTCACGGCCTACTTAGTCTGAGAGTGGATTAAGAGGTACAACCAGCGCGGTCTTCCTTGGCCTACCAGTACAGATACTCTGTCACAAAAAGCACACACTATTAGAGTTGAAGAGATTGGTTGAATATTATTTTAAAATGTTTATTGGTAGAAAGTTCTTGCAGATTTTAAATTGCCATTTTTTCCATACAAAGAATTGGGACAAAGAATGTTTTATATGCTGGCTGACTATAATGGCTCCACAATACATTGACATTAAGGAATGTTCTGTGCATGGCCTAGTCCTTGGGAGGCAATCATGATAGGGCATCAGGCAATCAACAAACATGATGATCATGTTAGCTTATGCTCACATGACTGTACTTTTTACTTTGTGGTGGCTGCCTAAGACTGTGCGTGTCAGGCACTATGCAATAATCAATTACAGAGAAAGATGTCTGTTCTTAGTTGTGTCTCTCACTTCCTTTTTTTGTATGGAAATCTCTTAGGGTTTCCCTAAGGCATATAAGACAATTAAAAATGTGAAACTCTTAATCACTATGGCTAGAGAGATTCATCCACTGTCAAATGCCCACTGTGGCTGAATGTTATATCTGGAGTATACTAGTTCTTTCATGCAGGAAACTTGCCTGGCATTTCAGATCTGGCTTCACGTGTGAGCTAAAACTCAAGATAGTTAACGCTGACCCTATTCGGTTAGCTGTTAAGCATTGTCCATTCTCAGGTGACTCTCTCTCAGACCTCTGCCTTCCCAAAAAATATGATTAGCAGAAGAGAAGGAAAATAACTAATGGCAGGGTGTTTTTGCTTGGGGGTATCACATTTCATTGGGGTAGCTAGCATAAAGTCTAAATATGTCACAGGCCAATTTACGGGGGATGGAGGGCAATTCACTGGGGCTGGGGCAGATGATGAGCAATTCACTGGGGCTGGGGAAAGTCATGGGGCAATTCACTAGTGCTAGGGCAGGTGATGGGCTATTCACTGGGGCTGGGGGAGGTGATGAGGGCAATTCACTGGGGCTCTAGGAGGTCATGGGGCAATTCCCTGGGGCTAGGGCAGGTGATGGGGCAATGCACTGGGGATGGGGGAGGTCACAAGGCAATTCACTGGGGCTGGAGGGCAATTAACTAGGGCTGGGGCAGGTGATGGGGCAATTCACTGGGGCTGGGGGAGGTCACGGGGCATTCACTGGTGCTGTTGCAGGTGATGAGGCAATTCACTGGGGCTGCGGGAGTTCACGAGGCAATTCACTGGGGCTGGGGCTGGTGATGGGGGAATTCACTAGGGTTGGGGGAGGTCAAGGGGCAATTCACTGGGGCTGGAGGGCAATTCACTGGGGCTGGGGGAGTTCATGGGGCAATTCACTGGTGAGTGGGCAATTGGCTGGGGCTGGGGGAGGTCAGGAGGCAATTCACTGGGGCTGGGGGAGGTCACAAGGCAATTCACTGGGGCTGGGGAAGGTCACAAGGCAATTCACTGGGGCTGGGGCGGGTGATGGGGCCATTCACTGGGGGAGCTCACAGTGAATTTCACTGGGCCTGGAGGGCAATTCACTGGGGCTGGGGCTGTTGATGAGGCCAATTCACTGGGGCTGGGGGAGGTCACTGGGCAATTCACCGGTGATGGGGCAGTTAATGAGGCAATTCACTGGGGCTGGGGGAGGTCACGGTACAATTCACTGGGGCTGGGGCAGGTGATGGGGCCATTCACTGGGGCTGGGGGAGGTCATGGGGAATTTCACTAGGGCAGGAGGGCAATTTACTGGGGCCGGGGCAGGTGATGAGGGCAATTCACTGGCGCTGGGGGATGTAACAGGGCAATTCATTGGTGCTGGGGCAGGTGAGGGGGCTATTCACTGGGCTGGAAGGCAATTCACTGGGGCTGAGGCAGGTGATGAGGGCAATTTACTGGGGCTGAGGGGGTCACAAAGCAATTTACTGGTGCTGGGGCACGTGATGGGGTAATTCATTGGGGCTGGGGGAGGTCACAAGGCAAATCACTGGGGCTGTGGTAGGTGATGGGGCATTTTATTGTGGCGGTGGGAGATCACAGGGCAATTAACTGGGGCTGGAGGGCAATTCACTGGGGCTGGGGCAAGTGATGAGGGCAATTCATTGGGGCTGGGGGAGGTCACAGGGCAATTCACTGGTGCTGTGGCAGGTGATGGGGCAATTCACTGGGGCTGGGGGAGGTCAAAGGGCAATTCACTGGGGCTGGAGTGTAATTCACTGAAGCTGGGGCAGGTGATGGGGCAATTCACTGGGTCTGAGGGACGTCATGGGGGAATTTACTGGCGGGAGGGAAATTTACTGGGGCTGGGGCAAGTGATTGGGAAATTCACTGGGGCTGGGGGAGGACACGAGTCAATTGACTGGGGCTGGGGCAGGTGATTGGACAATTCATTGGGGCTGGGGGAGGTCACAGGGCAATTCACTGGAGCTGGAGAGCAATTCACTGGAGCTGGGGAAGGTGATGGGAGCAATTCACTGGGTCTGAGGGACGTCATGGGGGAATTTACTGGCGGGAGGGAAATTTACTGGGGCTGGGGCAAGTGATGGGGAAATTCACTGGGGCTGGGGGAGGTCACGAGTCAATTGACTGGGGCTGGGGCAGGTGATTGGACAATTCATTGGGGCTGGGGGAGGTGATGGGGCAATTCACTGGGGCTGGGGGAGGTCACAGGGCAATTCACTGGAGCTGGAGGGCAATTCACTGGAGCTGAGGAAGGTGATGGGACAATTCACTGGGTCTGAGGGATGTCATGGGGCAATTCACTGGGTGGAGGAAAATTTACTGGGGCTGGGGGAGGTCACGGGGCAATTCACGGGGACTGGGGCAGAGGATTGGGCAATTCATTGGGGCTGGGGGAGGTGATGGGGCAATTCACTGGGGTTGAAGGAGGTCATGGGGCAATTCACTGGGACTGGAGGGCAATTCACTGGAGCTGGGGCTGGTGATGGGGCAATTCACTGGGGCTGAGGGAGGTCACGGGGCAACTCACTAGTTGGAGGGCAATCCACTGAGGCTGGAGGAGGTCACAGGGCAATTCACTGGGGCTGTGGCAGGTGATGGGGCAATTCATTGGGGTTTGGTGATTTCACTGGGCAATTCACTGGGGCTGGAGAGCAATTCACTGGGGCTGGGGCAGGTGATGGGGCAATTCACTGGGGCTGGGAGACGTCATGAGGCAATTCACTGGGGCTGGGGCAGGTGATGGGGCAATTCACTAGGGCTGGGGAGGTCAAGGGGCAATTCACTGAAGCTGGAGGGCAATTCACTGGGGCTGGGGCAGGTGATGGGGCAATTCACTGGTACTGGGGGAGGTCACGAGTCAATTCACTGGGGCTGGGCAGGTGATGGGGCAATTCATTGGGGCTGGGGGATTTCACAGGGCAATTCACTGGGGCTGGAGAGCAATTCACTGGGGCTGGGGCAGGTGATGGGGCAATTCAATGGGGCTGGGGAATTTCACGGGGCAATTCACTGGGGCTGGAGAGCAATTCACTGGGGCTGGGGCAGGTGATGGGGCAATTCACTGGGGCTGGGAGAGGTCACGAGGCAATTCACTGGGGCTGGGGCTGGGGCAGGTGATGGGGCAATTCACTAGGGCTGGAGAGGTCACGGGGCAATTCACTGAAGCTGGAGGGCAATTCACTGGGGCTGGGGCAGGTGATGGGGTGATTCACTGATGCTGGGGGAGGTCACGGGGCAATTAACTGGGGCTGGGGAAGGTGATGGGGCAAAACACTGGGGCTGGGGGAGGTCAAGGGGCAATTCACTGGGGCTGGAAGGCAATTCACTGGGGCTGGGGCAGGTGATGGGGTGATTCACTGGGGCTGGGGGAGGTCACGAGGCAATTCACTGGGGCTGGGGCAGGGGATGGGGCAATTCACTAGGGCTGGGGAAGTCACGGGGCAATTCACTGAAGCTGGAGGGCAATTCACTGGGGCTGGGGAAGGTGATGGGGCAATACACTGGGGCTGGGGGAGGTCACAGTGCAATTCACTGTGGCTGGAGAGCAATTCACTGTGGCTTACGCAGTTGATGAGGGCAATTATTTGGGGCTGAGGGAGGTCACGGGGCAATTCACTGGTGCTGTGGCAGATGGGGCAATTCACTAGGGGCTGGGGAAGGTGATGGGAAAATTCACTGGGGATGGAGGGCAATTCATAGGGGATGGGGCAAGTGATGGGGCAATGCACTGGGGATGGGGGACGTCACAGGACAATTCACTGGCTGGAGGGCAATTCACTGGCGCTGGGGGAGGTCACTGGGCAATTCACTGGCTGGAGGGAATTTCACTGGTGCTGGGGGAGGTCATGGGGCAATTCACTTGGGCTGGGGCAGGTGATGGGTTAAATCAGTTGGGGTGGGGGAGGTGATGGGGTAACTCATTGGGGGGGTGGGAGGTTATAGGGTAAATCACTGGGGCTGGGCGAAGTTTCACCTGGGATGTCGGTAAAACAATCAGTGAATGAAGGGACACAGACCTTGTTCTTGGTATTACCGAAAGCTAACGGAAAGCTGCAGCTAATTTCACAGACAAAATGATACAATGTATTAGTTATGGTAATTTTCCCTGGGAATTTCAGGGGGTGTCAACATTCATAGAAAACAAATGCAAGAAATTCAGCAAGCTTCAGACTAACGAGTTTGGTAACTGTTTACTTTGTTTTTTTTTCATGCAAACATTTTTTTTCAGAAGCTATAAATTCTCCTTTATCAGATGCATTAATAACCCAGCTCACTTGCATATACCTTTAATTTGGTTAGTCTTTTTTCATACATTTGCCCCTCCATTCCCCTTAATAGTTTTGGTGCCCTTCTCTTTACTTTTTTCAAGCTCTTTTTATGAAGTTGTGCCCACAATTGCACTCCATATTCCAAATGAGGGCGTACTAGGGATTTGTAGTGACAGAATTATATTTGCTTCTACTGTGTACCCTTCTTAATACATGCTAATATTGTATATACCTTTGCAGAAGCTGCTTGCAATTGAGCACTGTTACCTAGGTGGTTGTCCACAAGCGCTCACAAATCCATTTCAATATCTGATACCACCATATTTGCCCTATTAAGAATATAAATTGCATGGCTATGTTTCCTTCCTAAAGGCATAACTTTATATGTATTTGTATTAAATCTCATGTGCCATTTAGTCACCCATTTCTCTAATTTATCCCTTTGGAGGGAAAGTTCATCCTTTTATGATGTAATTGCCTTGGACAACTTTGTGTCATCAGCAAAAATTGAGACATTACTTTCCAGTCCTACTTCTAAGTCATTAATAAATATGTTAAAAAGGAAAGGACGCAATGCTGAGCCCTAAGGAACCCCACTTACCACATTAGCCCAATCTGAATATGTTACATTTACAACAACCCTGTCTTTTAGCCAGCTCTCAATCCATGAGCAGATATTTACTGCAATCCCTAAGTTTGCACAATAGTATTTCATGTTGCACTGTATCAAAAGCCTTTGCAAAATCCAAACTACATCCACTAAGTTGCCTTGATACGAGTTCCTACTAACCTCCTCATGGAAACAAATTAAATTGGATTGACACAACCTATCCCTCATAAATCCCTGTAGTCCTACTTATAATCCTGTTCAAATAGACATATTCTTGTATATTATCCCTTATTAACCCTTCTAAAAGCTTTCCCACTACAGAAGTGAGGCATAAAGGTCTATAACCTAAATTTGCTCTTGACCCTTCTTAAATATAGGTATCACCTCTGCTTTTCTCCAGTCATCTGGTAGCGACCCAGTGTTGAGTGAATCTTGAAAAATTATAAATAATGGTTTTGCTATTACAGAGCCCAGTTCCCTCAGTACCCTTGGATGTATTCCATCAGGACCTGTGGTTTTATTAGTATTTATTTTTTCCAACCTCTTTTGGATATCTTTCTGCATTAACCAATTATTTGGTGAAGGTTGTGTAGCCCCGTTATATTGTCGTGTCCCGACCACTAGTACCTCCCTTGTGTATACAGAAGAAAAAAAACTATTTAGCTCATCTGCCTATTCCTGGTCACTAATTATTAGATTACCTGTTTCACATTGTAATGTTTCTATAGCTTCCTCCTTGGAAGCTATAGGATTAGTTTTACTCTCTTTTGCAACTATTTTTTATTTTCTATTTTAGACAGTCTAATAGCCCTTTTGCAAGCCTTGTTGATTTCCTTGTACTCCCGTAAAGAAGTCTCTGTCCCCTCTTTTTTGTATAATTTAAATGCCTGTTTTTTTACTCTGTATCTTGATCTTTAAATTATTATTTAGCCACATGGGATGTAATTTACTCCTTTTACTTTTATTCCCACATGGTATATGGTGAAAAGTATGTAAATTTACTAAGGACTTAAATGTTGTACATTTATGTTCAGTCTTTTTACCTATCAGTTCTCTGTCCCAGTCTATACTTTGTATTGCTGCTCTTAGACCATTAAAATCTGCCAATGCTAATGACGTGGCGCGCATGTGGCGTCATTAGCATATGCCGGAAGGAGCGGAGGCTGGAGCACAAGCTTCAGATGCAGTTAAGTGAGGGGAAAGGGAGAGGGGGAGGTATTTAGAGGGGTACAGTTAGGAGGGGGGGTTTAGAATGAGGAGGGGGGAGGAGGTCAGTGGAGGGAAAAAAGTATTTGATCCCCTGCTGATTTTGAAAGTTTGTCCACTGACAAAGAAATGATCAGTCTATAATTTTAATGGTAGGTGTTTTTTTTACAGTGAGACAGTTCTAAAGAGTTATTTCTAAAAAGCCATTCTAAAGAGTCAAATGTTTTTTTTCAATAACTAAAAAAATAAACCAAAGTTTTTTGGTTATAGATTATGTGAGAGATTTTAATAATTCTTCTAATGTTATCTCCAGCTTGCCTGTGAGGGATAAATCCAACCTGATCCTTATGTATTAATTTTGGTAGGAATAAGGCCATTCTGTCAGCTATATTTTTTGCCAAAATCTTTATAGTAAGGATATAGGTCTGTAATTTTTAACTTTGTTTTTTTTAGGAATGACGGTTATATGCATAGTTCATCTCCGAAGGTACTGAGTTTCCTTCCAGTATGTGATTAAAGAGAAGAGTTAACTGTGGGGATATCATTTTTTTTTTTAGTATGAATGGAATATTTGCTGGATTTTATTAGGACTGTTGGTTAAAGATCCTGAATTTGCTATTTGGTAGATTTTGGATTGAGATATTTTAACTTGGAGCTAAAAGATAAACAGGTTTATTCACTTTATTCACATTCATAAAGTATTTGTGTTGTGTAAGTCTTATAGTTTTTTTCTGTGTAGTTAGTAAGAATCAGGTCAGGTTCAGTCCTAATTTAATCAATATTTTGTTTTGTTTGGGTGTTAGGTTTGTTTTGGCTTATTTTTCCTTATCTAGTTAGCTCTTCCTGTAGCTGTTGTCTTTGAAGTTGCTTTTTTTATGATTGGAGGCTAGTTTGATAATAGTACATCAGATAAATGCTTTATGTGCTACAAAACCCATCCTATGTTGAATTTTGGGTTGTTGTTAGTATTAAAGTATAATTTATTATCCTGTGCTATTTAATTTCTGATGTGAGGGTCTACTAGGGAGTTCATTTAATCGCCAGATAATGGTCTGACCATGAGCAAGGAATTATTTCTATTGAGTTTGTGGACTCTAATAAAATGGTGCATTTCAAGAAAGTGTCTAATGTAGAGTAGGTCTTATATGTATATGAGAAAATAGAAATACAGTCAGGTCCATAAATATTGCGACATCGACACAATTCTAATCTTTTTGGCTCTATACACCTCCACAATGGATTTGAAATGAAACGAAAAACATGTGCTTTAACTGCAGACTTTCAGCTTTAATTTGAGGGTATTTACATTACAACAGTTTGTATATGTGCCTCCCACTTTTTAAGGGACCAAAAGTAATGGGACAGATTAACAGTCATAAATCAAACTTTCACTTTTTAAAACTTGGTTGCAAATCCTTTACAGTCAATTACAGCCTGAAGTCTGGAACGCATAGACATCACCAGACGCTAGGTTTCATCCCTGGTGATGCTCTGCCAGACCTCTATTGCAACTGTCTTCAGTTCCTGCTTGTTCTTGGGGCATTTTCCCTTCAGTTTTGTCTTCAGCAAGTGAAATGCATGCTCAATCGGATTCAGATCAGGTAATTGACTTGGCTATTGCATAACATTCCACTTCTTTCCCTTAAAAAAACTCTTTGGTTGCTTTTGCAGTATGCTTCGGGTCATTGTCCATCTGCACTGTGAAGCACCGTCCAATGAGTTCTGAAGCATTTGACTGAATAATAGCAGATAATATTGCCCGAAACACTTCAGAAATCCTTCTGCTGCTTTTGTCAGCAGTCACATCATCAATAAATACAAGAGAAAAAGTTCCATTGGCAGCCCTACATGCCCACCACCATGCTTCACTGATGAGGTGGTATGCTTTGGATCATGAGCAGTTCCTTTCCTTCTTCATACTCTTCTCTTCCCATCACTCTGGTACAAGTTGATCTTAGTCTCATCTGTCTATAGGATGTTGTTCCAGAACTGTGAAGGCTTTTTTAGGTGTTCTTTGGTAAACTCTAATCTGGCCGTCCGGTTTTTGAGGCTCACCAATGGTTTACATCTTGTGGTGAACCCTCTGTATTCACTCTGGTGAAGTCTTCTCTTGATTGTTGACTTTGACACACATACACCTACCTCCTGGAGAGTGTTCTTGATCTGGCCAACTGTTGTGAAGGGTGTTTTCTTCACCTGGGAAATAATTATTCGGTCATCCACCACAGTTGTTTTCCGTGGTCTTCCAGGTCTTTTGGTGTTGCTGAGCTCACTGGTGCGTTCTTTCTTTTTTAGGATGTTCCAAACAGTTGATTTGGCCACACCTAATGTTTTTGCTATCTCTCTGATGGGTTTGTTTTGTTTTTTCAGCCTAATGATGGCTTGCTTCACTGATAGTGACAGCTCTTTGGATCTCATATTGAGAGTTAGCAACAAATGCAAATAGCACACTTGAAATGAACTCTGGACCTTTTATCTGCTCTTTCTAAATGGGATAATGAGGGAATAACAAACACCTGGCCAGGGAACAGCTGAGCAGCCAATTGTCCCATTACTTTTGGTCCCTTACAAAGTGGGGGCACATATACAAACTGTTGTAATTCCTACACCGTTCACCTGATTTAAATGTATATACCCTCAAATTAAAGCTGAAAGTTTGCAGTTAAAGCCCATGTTGTTCGTTTCATTTCAAATCCATTGTGGTGGTGTATAGAGCCAAAAAGTTTAGAATTGTGTCGATGTCCCAATATTTATGGACCTGACTGTATCTCCAAGCATAGAGAAGGTGTTATTCTGCCAAGCAGAGAGTTGCGTTTATCTGAGGTTAGAGAGGAGCGATCAAGACTAGGGTATAAAGTTAAGTTAAAGTCCAAGGTTTTTATATTCTGCAATAGGTGTATAAGGGATTTGCAAGGAAATGTCATGGGGGAATACTAAGATATTAGCAATAATTTTACATCCAGGAGATGCCCCGTTAGGATGATATAATGACCCTCTGGATCAGTGTGTATTTATTCTAGGATGAATGAAAAATGTATAAATAAAACAGCCCCTATTTTCTTAGAATCCTGACAAGCTGTGTCGAAGGTTTGGTAGGTTTTATGAATACATTTTGGTGTTTGGTTTTAAGTAAAGTGTATTTCTTGTATGAATAGTACTGAGTGGCGATATATTTTATAGAAAATTATAGCCTTTTAGATAGATTGTAAGTTTGCGTGTTTTCAATCGAGTATGGTGCTTTAGGGAAATCTCTCAGCACACTACATTCTAAACTCTCCACTTTTGGCAATGTGTCAATTTCGTTTTACCTTGTACCTAACCCTTGTACAGAGCAAATGAATATATTGGAGCATTAAAAATAAAGATAATAATAATAATAGCCCCCGAATCTTCATGACCCTATGGACCACAGCATGCCAGGCATATCTATTGTTATGTATCTAGTTGTGCTTATCCATAAGGTTTTCTTAGCAAAGATACTGGAATGGATTGTCAGGTCCTTCCCCAGTGGGCTGCAATTTTGTTTGGCCTCTCTGCTACTACCTGCCTATCGTGAGTGACCCTAGATGATATAGCTCACAGCTTCATTAAAGTACACAAGCCCCTTCACCACAAAAAGGTAGCGATACAGAAAGGGATAACTGGTTATGGTTAGGCATCATATATTTGTAAGAGGGTTATGATTATGATAGATATACCCAGATGGAGGGGGAGGATGCCAAATCCTGCCCCTGGACAGCTCGAGGAGAAGCAAAGATGGTTTACCTGAGTATTTTTTCTGTAGAAGGGGGAGAAGAATATGTTAAATTGCAATCTAAATTACAAAAGGTTAATGTATTGATTAGTTTTATTTTACCAGTCATAGGGCCCTATTTAATTGCAAGCCCGTAATTACCTGCAAACTGAACTTTTGGCTGTGTGTCAACTTTTTTCTAAACATTTAGATGTATTCAATTGTCAGTAACCTGTAATTACAGTATCAGAGCTTGCACACAAAAACCATGATCACCTACGTAGCATTTCTGGGCATCGTCATGATCAATTAAGCAAGCCCGTAAGTTACTTTTTAGACAGAACCAATAGTAAATGAGACCGTCATCAGTAAAACATGGTTTTTAAACTATAATCAATTAGTGTTTAGAAGTGCAATTTGTGAGCGGATTCGCAATCCGGCAATGTATAAATCAATAAAAATAACTAAAGCAACTGTTTCAGTCCATGAGGGTTCCATGATATGTATTAACTCTTGATACCCGGGACCGATATAACACAAAAATACAATTTAAAATAAAAAACATTTTAAAGCAGATTTGTGAGCTTGAGACTGTTGTGCAATTAATTCTAACGGCTTTCATTGCTTTCCCAGTATTTTAAGTACAGTAGAGTGTGTTTATTTTCTTTTGCAGTGTTACGAACAGGTTTTTTTACCCACTTGTGAGTCTGTAGTATGGGTTTGAAGGCAATTGCGGGCTAAATGAATGTTTGTAATTGAATATCGATTTTGCGTCTTTAGCACTGGTAACATTTGCTGGTTTGAAACATCAATGCAGGAGATAGAACGGAGTTACGTTTTTGACCTATACAGTGATTTTGAGCCTGTAACTCGCAAATGGATTGCAAGTAGTTAAAAGTAGCCCATTGATTATCAGTAAAAATTACTGGTTCAAATGTGGCCAATAGTCTAACTAACAAACGAACTAACTGCTTAACTAGGAAAGACATCATAATAACCAGTCACTCTTAAACACCAAGGGGGGGGGGGGGGGATAATTTTTTAAAAACAGAATAGGCTAATTAAATATATTAATACAAAGGTAAGATCAACTTTAAATAGGCTAAGTTGTCTAAGTATAAACAAAATGACAAAATTGTCTATAATAATTTAATGTTCACATCTAGTCTTTTCGTTATGTGTATGAAGAGTAATTCAGTTAGTTTTGGATCAGAAATTATATAATGACAATATTTCATTCTGAGATTTTGAAAGAAAGCATATCTTGCTAATTTAGAGTGATTGTGTAATGATCAATAAAATTATTTGGATTAAGTCAAATGTATCATGGTCTGGGATTGAAGTCTGTTTTGGTATACTCCTGTAGATCAGTGTCAGATTTCAGCAAGAGATTACGGCTCTTATCTAGAGTATGAATGGTATTGTATGACGCGGAGGCTGCACAGGCTCCCTGGGTCAGCCCGTAGCGTCGCGTGACCCAGCGGAGCCTGTGAGGCTGACAACCAATCAGGTGCGTCGGGGGCGTGTCGGAAGCCCGTTTCGCGCCGTTTGTCACTGCAGCGCGGTCTCCCGACTGAAACGGACGGAGGTCTGAGGTCCTGCATCTAAAATCAAAGTAGGAAGGTTTAAATACTGAGAATTTCACCCCAGCTTACCAGCACATAAGGGGATATACCTGTTGAGGCTATTCTTGCTTGTTTTGTGTTTTCCTCCTCCGTTTTTTGTGTGTGTCCTTGTCTGCGCTGTGAGTGTGCTGTGTCTGTGTGTGTCCTTGTGGCTGTGTGTGCCCGGTGCTGCTGCTCGTTTTCTCCCCTGTTTGTCACCCTGGTAGATTTATTATGGACCCAGAAGGCTTAGAGGCTTTACTGGCTGAGGTTAGGACCCGTGCCCTAAGCCAAGGGGTCAGGTGGGTGCAGGACAGGCTGGGACCTCCCATGCTTTCTGCACTTGGGCCTCAGCACATTGAACAGGATCAGCCTGCGGTGGCTGGTGTCCTAGTCAATTCTGATGGCTCCAGGGAAATTTTTTCCCAGGCCGCGGCAAAGGTCGAGGAACACCCCTCTAACACCCCGTAGACGGTGTGCAGGGGGTAAGAAAAAAGCCGGGAGTCCTAAAAAGGCTCCTACAGACCCTCACGGTGCCAAACAGACGGTCCCTGGGGTTTCCCTCAATAACAGTGCTTCTGGTAATTTACAGGGACGCCCAATTGGCGGTGAGAGGAACATGACGACGACGAGAGAAAGAAGAGATGGAGTGATCAGGGAAATGAATAGCCAGGACAGCATGGTCATGATTGATGACATGCCAGTGACAGCGGCAGTGGGGAGGCTAGGACGCCCCACTCGAGCTAAGAAGGCTACGAGCAGGTACAGTCCGCTACTATTTACGCACACACCGCTAAGACGTAGCAGAGTAGAGACTGAGGGCGAAACGGTTAGGCCACAGCACAAGGGGTCTAAGACCGACCAACAACTGGTTGTTCCAACGCCCGAGGAAGTCTCAAGGGAACCCCTACAGGGGGCGGCGGAGGCAGTGCTAGCTTACTCCAGCCGTGCAGGCTTAGGTGACCAGGACCATTCCTCAGAGGAGGAGCGGGCGGTATGGGCACGGGCATGCAGGTAGCGGAGAGCTAGTGACTGTTCTTCTTGCACCCACAGATCCAGAAGGAGATCCAGATCGAGAAGCAGGAGATCTTGTCGGTGCAGCTGTGCATGCACAGGATCTGAGAGGAGGAGCCCGCGGAGGGCCAGACGGTCAGAGTCCCCGGAGCGTCAGGAAAAATGCAGGGATACTGCGTTGGCTGCGTCCACTCCAAGGCTTCCAGAAGCAGGTGAGCGCTCAGTTTTGAGCTGCGCAGCAGACAAAGGCGGGTTTCTTGGGTCATTGAAGACTCTACTAGCTGCGCACAACATTGCGGTCAGCGAGCAGGAAATGGGCGCTTGGATAGGGGGGCTAGCGAAGGGTGCGTGAACCCAGCCATCAGCTATAGTGGCGCCAGCAAAAGCAAACAAGGCGATACCTAGCATGCGCGCGCCCGAGCCGGTAGGCAATGCGATTACAGCAGTGGGCAGTACCAATGCAGGAGTTACTGACGCAGCCATGAGGCCTATAGTCTTATGCTCGTTGGATAACTTAGGGGCACACCTTACCCAGGAGGTTAAGGAAAAGATCTGGAGGAGGGAATTTATAGAATTGTTCTCCCTTCTCCCCATGTCTAGGCAAACAGATATGGCCGAGAGGGGCTCCAGAGAGGGGGACGAGCGGCGGAAATCTTTTGCCAGGTTACCTAGGACGTTTGATACATTGCTGCAAGCATTTTCAATATGGGCTTGCGTACTATGTGAGCGACACCCCGAACAGAGTTCGGGATTATTCGTTTACATAGACGAAATTCGCAATGCTCATAAGGTCTATGGAGGTACAGCCTGGTGGCGGTACGATGAGGAATTCCGGCAATACTTGGCCTCAAGGCCAAGCATGGCGTGGAGTGACAAGGCGGTGGCATATTGGCTAAACATTATGACACCCATGAGAGTTACAACGCCCTTTCGGGGCGGGGCCGGTGGAGCTAAGGGCCCCACCCATGCACCAGAAACAGGTCTCAAGACCTGTTTCGCGTACAACGAGGGGGTCTGTAGATGGGCCCCCAACTGCAGGTTTAAGCACGCATGTTCAAATTGCGGGGGGGAGCACCCCCTGTCTAGATGCGGTAGACCGAAAGATGGAGGCAGGGGCGAACCTCCTGCAAAGGGGCAGGACGCCCATACGCCTCCCCGCCATGCTGCCGTGGCTAAAACGCTACGGTAAATTGGCAGGCACCGCCGAAGCCGCGCGCCTGCTGGCGGACGGTTTCCGAGAAGGATTCCGTATTCCATGTGGGGTTGACATTCAGGGTTTTCTTGTCCTAAATCTGAAGTCGGCCAGGGATTTCCCAGGGATAGCTCACGCTAAGGTTATCAACGAGGTAAAATTGGGGAGGATGGCAGGGCCATTTACGGCCCCGCCCATTCCGGATTTAGTCGTGTCCCCACTTGGGGTGGTCCCCAAGAAGGAGAAGGGTAAATTTAGGTTGATACAACACCTTTCCTATCCCAGAGGTCGGTCGGTAAACGATGGCATATCAAAAGACCAGGCTACTGTGTCTTATGAGTCATTTGACCGGGCGGTCGACCTGGTTAGGCAGGCGGGCCCTGGGGCGCTTATGGCAAAAGTGGATATTGAGGCAGCATTCAGATTGCTCCCCGTACACCCGTCAAGCCATCGGCTGCTAGGGTGCTTCGTAGATGGAAGTTACTTCGTCGACTTATGTTTACCCATGGGATGCTCAATATCCTGTGCTTACTTTGAGGCTTTCAGCAAATTTTTACAATGGGTCGTGAGCATTGAAGCCGGGTACAGGAGTATTACCCACTACCTGGATGATTTCCTTTTCGTTGGCCCAGCCGGAAACGACGCTTGCCGTTTCATGCTGGAGGTTTTCACCGAAATCTGTACAGAATTCGGGGTACCGCTGGCCCACGACAAAACGGAGGGCGCCACGGAGCAATTGAATTTTCTGGGGATTCGGATTGACTCCAAGAAAATGGAGTGCAGTCTTCCCTTGGAAAAGGTGGCGGACATGCAAGCGGAGATTAAGGCGCTACAAGGCGCACGGAGGGTAACTTTGCGGCGGTTGCAATCAATATTAGGGAAGTTGAATTTCGCATGCAGAATCATCACCATGGGAAGGATATTCTGTAGGAGGATGTCACTCGCAACTATAGGGATTGCGAAGCCGCATCATTTCTTAACAGTCTCCAGGGTTATGCGCGATGATGCGAAGGTGTGGGCAGTGTTCCTCGCCGACTTTAATGGGCGGGTGCTCCTTCAAAAGAAGGGCGCCACCAACGCAGAGATAGAACTCCACACTGACGGCTCCGGACCGGTTGGCTGTGGGGCTTATCTCCAAGGGAGATGGTGCGCTGCGGTGTGGCCAGAGGAATGGGAAGCGGCGGGTCTAATGCAGAACCCCACATTCCCCGAGCTGTTTCCTATGGTGGTAGCGGTTCACTTATGGGGTGCGAGTTTCAGGGACCAGCGAGTCATATTCCATTCGGTTAATATGTGGTTGGTGGAGGCTGTGAACAACATCACAGCAACATCTGTACCGGTGATAAGATTGCTCCGGCATCTTGTGCTATGTTGCCTTCGCCTGAACATATGGTTTCAGGCAAGGCATGTACCAGTAGTAGATAACGGAATTGCTTACGCCCTCTCTCGGTTTCAGGAGGATCGCTTCAGGGCGCTGGCTCCTTATGCGAACGCCCTGGGGGAGCACATTCCCGAGGAGCTTTGGGAGATTGGAGCTGTCAGGCTCGTGAGACAGTCTGTTGCCCCAGCGACATGGACCGCTTATAGACGCGTGTGGGCGAAATGGGATAGTCTAGTGGCACTGGCAGGTGGTGCCATGACGGAAGAAAAGAGCATAGGGATCCTGCTTTGGTACCTGCTGCGGTGCGCCGAGCAAGGCGAATCAAGAGCCGTAGTAGGGAGACAGGTCACGGCGCTGGCTTTTATGTTTAAGCTTGCTGGGCAGAGGGACCTTACAAAGGAGTTTCTAGTGCGCAAGGTAGTGGGCGGAATGCCCACATTTGCATGGTTACTGAGATTGGCTCAGGAGTTGGTGGTGGTTTGCAGAAACCCCTTTGAATCCCTACTTTTCCGAACGGCTTTTTCCCTGGCGTTCTTCGGAGCGTTTAGGATAGGGTAGTTAGTCGCGAACAGTAGACACGGTTCGGGGGGACTGCAATTGGTGGATACCTGTCTGAGGGAAGGCACGGTGGTATTGTGGTTGCGGAGGTCAAAGACCGACCAAGTGGGGAAAGGAAGAGAAGTTGTTCTGCATCAGGTTGGCACGGAGTGTTGCCCATATGCATGTGTAAAGGAGTACCTTAAGCAGCGACCGGCAGGACGGTGTTCGCTGCTGGTACACGCCGATGGAACGGCACTGTCACAGTATCAATTTAAAAAAGTTTTAAAAAGCGCACTGCATCGGCTCGGTTTTAAGCAGTCGGATTTCGGAACACACTCTTTTCGCATTGGAGCTGCCACGGAGGCAGCTAGGCTGGGTTTGCCCGACGCGGCAGTAAAGCGCATCGGGAGGTGGGATTCGGAGCGTTTTCGGTCCTATGTAAGGCCAAATGCAGTGGTGTAATGGTGTTGCTTTCTACTTTCAGAGGAACAGAAGCAACTATGGATTGTGGGCCATTCATACGTGTACTGGGCCCACAGGTTAGCCGCAGTTACCGAGGAAAAGGCACAACTGGGCTTTCCTGTCACGGACTTGCGCATACAGTGGTGTGGTATTCGGGGTCTGCGATGGGCGCAACTGGACGGTCTCCTGGATACTTACGCGCAGCGTTACGGTCAGCCCAGTGTGATACTAATACATGCCGGCGGGAATGATTTGGGGACGGTTCCCATGAGACGGATGCTGAAAGTTATGAGACGAGACGTTGAGAAGTGGGTAAAGAAGTTCCCTGGCACGTTCCTTATCTGGTCGGAGATGATTAAGAGGAGATCCTGGCGTAACGCGCGTGACCCAGTATGTTTAGACAAGGCTAGACAAAAGATCAACCAGCAGATCGCGAGTTTTGTAAGGAAACAGGGTTTTGTTGCAATCCGGTATAAGGAGTTCGAACCGGTCGGTGCTGATGATTTTTTCGCGAAAGATAAGGTTCATCTTACGGAAATAGCGTACGAATTGATGATGTTGGAATTTAGGGAGAGTGTTTTACGGGCTTTGGCTTTAATGTCCAGCAGGGGGGGATCGCAGCCTCGGGAGGCGTCCCTCGCATGCTCCGTGGCGGGAGGTGAGTTGCCCGGCCCACTGGCCTAAGGGGGCGATGGCCCCACCTCACAGGGCGTGCTTAAATATAAGCATTGGGGCTTTGGGCAGGGCTCAAAGCGTGAGGTCACTGTTCGTGGCAGGGCTCCTCCCCCGGAAAGAAAGGACTAAATTAGTAATTTAAATAAGTTATGGTTTGTTGTTTACAATTGTTCTAAATAAAGCTGTGGCCCGTTGTTTCTCCCAACTCCAGTTGTTGTGTCCGTTATTTCATTACCTAGCCTAAATGGATCATGCATGGGTCAAGGTGCTAGAGTTATTTTAAAAAGTAAGTGGAAAAGGGAAACCGCATTTATATTTAACTAGCAACTTGCCTGTCAAAAATGACGGCAATAAAATTTTAAGGCATGGCAATGCTGTTTACCACACAATGTAAGGCTTTTGCTCCTCTGTGGACCCGTGGCGCTCATTGCGAGCCCCGTGCTGAGCGCCTTTGGCGCTCATCGTGTAGCTCACAATGAGCCTCTCCTCTTGTGTACTTCAAGTTTCCTGCTTTGTAACGATCACCTTTGGCGCTCATCGTGAAGACAGATATATAAGTACAGTGTAAAAATAAAATTTGAATACAGTGAATTAATAAAGTAATATACTTTACATTTTTCATATGTAATATGCAGCAATCAATATTCTGAAGAGATAACAATCTATTTGGATTTCCCTGCATCCGAAAATGTACAGTTGGAAAATGTTTACTTGGCTCGCAAGCATTTTTGGTCCATTGTAAAGGTATACTTTGTATCTCCTACGTTCCTGTATAACTCGTACGTGCCTGATGATGATTTTCGCGGCTCTGTCTCCTTTAGCCTCGTTTCACTTTTTTCGTCCGCCATTTTCTTTCTCACTTAGACGATTTACAAGTGCCGAAACGTGTTAAATGCGACTTAAATTGGCGTGCAACCTCACTTCCAGACGTCCTGGCTATTTAAGTCATGTACTTCTTTTTTGACCTCTTGAACTGCTGATGATATTTCAGACTTGAGTATTTTTTCAAGCTTTCCGTATAAGAGGTCTTGTTGTGTTATTAAGTTTGATTGCCATGCCCTGATCGGTTTCTTGATCTGGGTCTTCAGAAGTACCTATGGAAGGGCTGTGAGAAAGTTGAGAGCCAATAGCTTTAGTTTTAAAATAATCAGAAATGCTTTTGCCAGACGATTTTTGCTTTGAATAGAGCATTTATATTATAGTGTAAATAGACAATCAGTAGCCCTTTGAATAGGATTTCACTGCATGTTTATCAGAATATATTGTAGATTCTGTTAAAGTGTCTGGACAATCTGGAGAATTTAGGTATATCACTTGTTCCCAGTCTGTGCTTTAATTAAAAGGTGTTCGGCTATTAAATCTGGTCTGAGCCATAGTGGTGAATAGAGGCTAATGGGGTCAGGTGTATAATCACCAGCCTGTATCTGGTCCAGCGAGTCTCTCTTTGTGTGGAGTTCAGGTCCTTGGTGTAGCACCTCCTGCAGTGTAAATCAGTAGCAGTAGTAGACCCGAGGAGGTTATTTTCGCCAGCCCTGGGGGAAAGGGTCTTCCCAGATGGTGTAAACTGTAGGCAGATAGTTTAATTATTTCTCTGGGCCCAAATTAGTTGTTGTATATAAGATAAAAGCAATTTAGGAAAGTTTTAAGACTTCCTGTTTCCATTATATCAGGCTACATAACTCTGGACCATGCAGAGTCTAATAAGAGCTAATTTACAAACTCAGATAAAAGCCAAGCAGATATCAACTACTGAATGATAAATTGCGGAGTTGCGATTTGTTTATGAAAACCAATGAAATCAAAGGGCCACGGTAGTGTTAATTTAGTAATGGATTAGTAATAGCATCAGGATCTGAAGAAGAAAAACAATATAGCTTTTATTCCTTATGTGAAAACTGTGTTTCAAGCTTCAGCTGATATGTTATTCTCTACCCGTATTGGGTATTTAGGGGATGTAAAGAATCTGTCCAACATTTGCTTGACCTGTCCGAGTTTGCTGCAGGGAAGGGTGCAAATAATGACTTATCAGGGTAACATCTTGAAGAGATCCTTACCGCCCCTGAACACCTAATACCAGGTGAAGATAAGCATATATGCTGAAATCTGAAACACTATTCATATGTGATTTGTAAAAGCTACACTGATTTTGGTCTTCAAATAAACTAATCAAACCCTAATGTAAATTTACAGTGTCCCTTTAAGTAACGAGGTTAGATTTTATTTTTATTTTTTTAATAGAGAATATTTGACAGCAAAAATAGAAACACAAATGAAATGAGATTTTCAGTTGCTTATAAATATAATTTATTAACTGTTTAAAAAAACTTTTCTTACACTTTGTACATATCAGGTCGACGGAATAAATGCAGGCATTTACAAACAGAGTGAAGAAGAAAAAATATTGGGGCGAAGGGTAAAGAGTAAATAAGAGGCACACCCAGAACAGTGAACTACATCTACACTGTACAGAAATACAAAGAATGCAACGCTTAGCACTTTTTTCTTAGTACTTTTTTTTTTTAGAAAAAGGAATTGCATAGTAAATACAGCTGTAGGGAAGTAAAAGACAAAAACTAAATAGTTTTCTATATCTGTGTAGCCAAAAACTTAAGTAACACTTTTGCAGAAATACTATAGTAGTACAAATACTTTACAATGTCTACTCATTTCTTGAAAGACAGGAGTTGGAACTAGGTTTGGTATAAATGGAAATTATTACTCAGGACAAATGAAAGTAAAACTATTTTAGGTTCTCTATACATTACAACCCATCTTTGTATATAGTGGCAAGCTGGTTGAAATTGTACAAAAATGTAGTCTTTCTTACTCAAATTTGTTTGTCGGGCATAGTAAAAAATTAACATTGCGTCCATGCCTTACTTTCAAAATATGTCATCTTAAAAGGACACAAAAAGGCCATTTAGTCATACACTATTTTGATGAGGAACATCTGTGTATATTAAAATAAAGAAACTAGTCTGTTTTTTTAAAAATAAAAGATGATTAGCATGAAACCAAGACTTATATAATAAAAACTCTAAAAACAAGCCATTTGAACTCAATGCACAATATAGCTTGTCAAAGCAAGACACAGCAGGAATTATATTAAATACATTTTTATGTCCACTATTTGCATGTTAAACGTGTCTTTTGCAAATAACCAATTTTTGTGTCCTTTCCATTTTAATAGCCTAGAATTTTGAAGATCCATTTATTAGCCTTAGTTTTCACTGAAAAACAATTATAGGTACATTCACTCTAAAATAATGTCAATTACATATAGGTTGTTATTCAAAATAAAGATAAATGTTTGCCTGAATTAAACTTAACGTTAATTTAATGTAATTATTTAAATTAATTTAATGCTAGACTCAATTGCTGTGGATATGATTATTAACAGTTTTCCCAAGGATATTTTTTTTTGTGGAAAACAACATTATGAATCGGCAAATTAATCTTGCCCTTTTATTTTATGCTGTTCAGGTTACAATAGGCTGCATAACACTGAACCATGCAGAGCCAAGAGAGCTAATGTCATAAGCTTTGACATCACCAGTCCCAATAGGATTAGTAAACTTTTTCTATAGTATAAAGAGGCTCAAACAAAAATGAAATAACGACAGACAAGGAGATTGTGATGTTGTTACCACAGCTTGGAGTACAAATATGCTACTTTGTCATGTTTACCTCAAATCCCCATTAATCGTCTTTCCATTTATTTTAATCACAGTTCTGGTGCTAATATTTTACCTTATGTATAATGTACATAATTGCAAATTAGTTCTAACATATATATATATATATATATATATATATATATATATATATATATAATTCCACAATGTTTAAAAGCATTTTTACCATAGAGTGAATGTACCTTTTAATGAGGGTTTTAACTTAATGAGCACAATTTGAAAGGCCAGGAGAATAGCATGATTCTATTACCACATCCTGTCACAAAGCATTGATCATTCTGTAATTTTATGAACTTGGATAGATTCTGCTGTAATCAGTTAACTACCCTATTAAATGGCCTAATGAGTAGCTGGCGAGACAAGAGCTGTTTGAGCATAAAGTTAAGACATAAGGCTCACCACAAAATAAAATGGGAAAAAAAGTACCTGAAAAAGCTTTACTCAGTTAAGGTAGCTTCCAAAGCTCTCAGAAAGGCTTTGTTTAATTGACCTGTATTTTGTCATTCCAATTGTTTAAATATGGATTTTATACTCAAATATTAAAAAAAGAAGCCATGGTGCAGTAAGCATAAGATTGTGCGCATTACAAGCAGTGAGACTGGGGTAAGGTCAGTCATTGATCAAAGTTTTCTTTACAGCCACAGTGTAGTAGCCAACGCATGCTTTAATTAAATGATTTTCAACCAAAGTCTTATCTTAAAAGAATACATGTATTGTACATTTCTTAAATAGTATATAACGATGATAAATTAAACTAAAACTGAAAATAACACAACTAAAGCAAGCTTATAAAAACACAGAAAAAAACTGAAAGTTAATGTGAAAAATGCGTGCCAAAATAATAGGAGGTAAGTGCGTATGCAACACCTAACAGTGCTATAAATGCAAAACAGCTACAAATAATAACCAACCTGTTTAAACCTAACAATCTTAAAGAAAATCAAATACCTTGAATATGTATTATTTCAGGCACATTATTCCTCACAAGCACACACCCGATTGTATAAAAACACAAATTATCTGCAATCTGCCCAATATAACACTAGATGGTAGCATGGGAAAATATCGGAGTACATTACAAAGTTTAAAAAAAAATCAAAACCACCCTTAAGAATTTCTGTGAGAATATACACTTCAGTTGCATTACTTTCTCAGCTCTGACACACATCAGTTATCCTTAATGAGTTCAGTGTGATCGGTCCTTCTTAAATATTTAGAGCTCTAATCAACAGGTTAATCCATGGATTGAGTACCAGCAGAAAATAAAGGTCACTGCAATTTTGATCTAATGTAAAACAATCTGAAAGCAGCAAGTTCTGGTCTCTAACTTTTTAGAAGAATATTGATTTTTAACAAGATGGGAATTGGGGAATCGGAGCTGAACCATGCTATTTCCAGCTTCAGTGACCCCCGGATCACAGGATACAGGTTTTGGTAGAGTCATAAATCTCCCTCTGGAAATAAACTGGATTCCTATGGGATGCTGTGGATGTCATCTTTATATAAACGCTAGCATACAGTCATCTTAATACCTATGATGTGTGTGTGTGTGTATATATATATATATATATACACTACACACATTATATATATATATGTATATATATATATATATATATATATATATATATATATATATATATATATATATATATATACACACACACACACACATATGTGTGTGTGTGTGTGTAAAGTCCACAACACAAGCTGAGATCTCGCTCCATGCTGATGATAGCCAGTAAGCTTGAAACAGCTGTACATGGACAGGATACTTGGTCTGTGTTTAATCCAACCTTGGCTTTGCATTAAAGCTATCTAATACAGCATGCATAAGCTTAAAGGAAGCCATGTTTGATAATGGCTAAGGATTGAAGAGCGAGGCATTTGTGGGCACATTTGTGTGTCCCAGCTCAACTTCCCAGAATGCAGTGTAATAACGTTTTTTCTCGGAACTCTGAGCTGAGCTCTTCTTTTAGACATTCAAATGTGAACACAGATGTACTATTTATTTACTATATTTATATATATATATATATATATATATATATATATATATATATATATATATATATACACATGTGTGTGTGTGTATATACATATGTATATACACACACACATAAAATTGTATATACATATGTATATATATATTATGTGTGTATATACATATGTGTATATATATATATATATATATATATATTTATATATATACACACACACACATATACATACATATGTGCATAATAACAAATATAGCGTTGACTTTGACTTTATTTTATGGACTCTGGTAAAAAATAATTAATTGACTACCCCCAGTGTAAGCCAGTATTTGAATAAATCTGAGAACAGTCTGACTCATTGTCAGAGAGATACTGAAACATGTTGTATTTATTAAAAAAATACCTAGCAACAGGAAGTATTTCAGATAACACTGGTTTATTAATCCCACAGCAGGGAAACATTAGAATCAGTTGAAGTAGAAGGTGAAGATATTAGCTCCTTACAGAGCATTTTTGTTTTATTTCAGGGTAGGCAAACTTGTAGAATTAGTATTAAACCGTTTGTGAGTGCCTGTGGAAATTAAAGAGACACTGCCATGGGGATAAAAAGATAGGTGACAGTATTTTCACCCCTACAAGTTAATATAAAATATACACAAGATAACTGCTGAACGTCTCATGTTCCCTAAGCGATAAAAAGTTTCAGGAGACTTTTATACAAGTGTGTCTCTACATTTCATTAGCTGATACGACAGCCCTTCACATATAAGTTTCCACTGAGAAATTAGAGTTTACATTTCTTAAGTTGTATATTTAATTAGTGATGTCAGAAGATTATTTTCATACAAACACGTGCACTCTAATCAGGGTAGGGCTCATTTTAAGTTTGCTTCATCTAAGACACAACAATTCATATCATAAAGGGAATCATATGTTTATAACAAGCACTGTTCTGGTAAGTTTTTTCCCCAAATATATGCTCCCAAATACAGTATCTTTGAATATGACAAATATATTTTCTTTATGACAGTGTCTTTTTAACATATTTCTAGATGGGTAAGATAAATGATTGGGTTCTAGAAAAAAAAAAGGCAACTTTTTAATGTTGCTAGGCTGGTGATCATTACATACAAATATATGTCATGTACTTGAAAATGAGCACTCTCCTATTATAGATGGTGTAATAGTGAACTGTATCAACCCCTTCCATTAAAAAGAATCTAGACGCATAAGATATAAATTTGAAGTCTCCAGCATTATCGTGGTTTCTACCCTATCTTGGACGATCAGATCATGGTAGCGGCAGAGATCGTTTCTCCAACTTAAATTAGTAGAAATATCTTATTGGAGCCATGTGTAGATCATTTTTAATTTGGAATAGATCCTATGTCTGTTGAAATTACCTCACTATAGAAATTACTAGCAAATCTAAGTGTAATCTATAGTCATAACATGTGTTTCAACCAGGCTACAGAGTGGGAAAGTCAACAGTTAGACCACATATATCCTTCACTGGTCACTTTTTAAAGGTCCTCTACAATCTTATTACATTTACTTTTTTCCCCCTGGAACGTAGATGTTCTAAAGTCAAATATTAGTAATGCTTTTTCTCCTTCACTGTGCACTTTGAATGCTATTATAATAAAATATATGTACATGAACCTACCTAAGAAAATACATTGGACATTAACTATATTTTCTCAATGGGTTTAGAATTGGGTAAAAATAAGTCTTCGTTTGTGCACACATTTTTAAGCATATTATATTAGAATACCCCAGAGACTTGATACTTCATACTGATTGTGTCCGCAGTAGGCAGTTATGCACTGTAGGAGAAGTTGTTTCCAAACATATATTATGGAGACAGACTTGCCAATCAGTAATGGCACAACGCATCAGACCCAAACATGACAGATACTGATTGACTTCAATTGTATTAAATGGACAAGGATCTAATATATTTGTACAGTATATTTTTAAAAAGAGCACATTTAAAGCCTTCGGTGCTGCAAAGTGAAACGTGTTAACTTTCTCTCTGAGGATTTCTTGTGATCAATAGTTTCAGACAAAATCTAAAAAGTATGTAACTTCTGGAGTAATCATTTACTTCTTTACTTCTGTCAGAAGGAGGACATGACAGTGCTGCAAAGCTGCATTTCCACTATATTATATTACCTGTAACCTTTGCAGCACTCACTTTTCATGCTAAAAACCGGAGTATTGCTTAAATATTGCTCTTTTAAAATATACTAGACATAAATGTGAGCTCTACATCCCTTTAATGTTTTCATTTGGGCAGAAATGATATTTTGCTTCAAATTGCTGATTAATAGAAAAACTTTTTTTAATAAAATGTTTATGTGTGACATAACCTTCAGTTGCAAATAGTAAATATAAATATGCTTTGCATTGAAATGTGGGTGCAGTTATTTAGCATAATGATTGATATCTGTAACCAGAGATAGAAATGAAATTCTTATTTATAAAGAAATAAAACGAATAACAAAATATAACTAGAAAGACACGTTGTGAAATTACACTTGTTAAAGCAGAGAAAGGTGTTTACTAGGAAAAAAGATGATAAAAATACCAAAATGTCATATAATAATAATAAAAGTAGCCACTGAAGACACTATTTTCCAAATCTATCAGGAATATCTTTGGAAAAAGAAGTATCTTGGTCAACACTGACATGTCTTCACAAGCAGCCCAAATAATATTTGCTTTCTGACTGTAACATTTTCAAAATCACTTAAAAAAATAAAGTCTTGTCTTGCCAGTGATGTTGGCAGAAGAATGCTTTGCTGATTATCACTTTGACTATTGGGTTTCCAGGCAAGCTGAACTTTGAACTCTTTCAGCAGTGGAAACAGGAAAGCAAGGCGGGAGCATCATGTGACGCAGTGATCAGCGCTCCAATCTAAATGTCTTGCTTTCTTAATATAGCCTCAAGTGGTACACATCTTAGACTCAGATGGCTTACACAAAATATAAATAGTCATGGGACAGTATCAATAACCCCTGTCCATTATTTGATGTAAACAATGTCCATTGGAGCTGGGATTGTAAAGAAGATTTATCCATGTATCTGGATAGCTAAAAAATGTGTTTCCTAGGAAACGGTAAAATCCTGTACCAAGCCATGTATAGCCACACTGAATTTGCATCAGGTTGGTTTATAATTATCAAGATACAGCTTTGCATGTTTTTGTGTTAATATACAAGAAAGGTTTATATCAAAGTCATTTTAAATATTATAAGTAATATTCATTGGTCAGTATACTTCTTTCTTTTCTATAACTTTCAAAATTATGTCAGACGTTGATTTGCTCCTCCATCTTCATTGTTTTTTCTTTAGTGACGAAATCAATATTTCCCTTCGGCTGCCAAAGAAACCACTGTCTCGTGTCTTCCCATCTCTTCCAACACAGCAGCCAATGTGCTGAGATTTCCATCTGGGTAGTTCTGCGCCTCCCATAGATCCAAGATCACTCCAGTAGGGCTCGGTTTTGTAGCAAAGTAATTAAGATACCTGCACAGATTGAAATAGACAAGGTCAGCTACTTTCGAACAGAAACATCAGTGCAAAAGAATAAACTGAGCTAGTTGTGCTGTGTATCAAATTATCTATTTCATATTTGATTTGGTTAGAGGGACACTGTCATCCCAATATCAAGATGATTTTTCTTTTTACAGAGAATTAAAACTGTCTGTATATCATATTAAACTACAATAACATAAAGATGTTGGATTTCTGGCAACCCTTAATGAAAAAAAAAAAATGAAGGAAAATATTACACGTTATGGAAACACTTTGTTTCATATGTCCATTTTTAACCTACTGGCTGCCAGAATTGACATCATGTGATGAAAAGACTTGAACATATGGCAGTGTAGTGGATGACGACTGTACCAGCCCATAGCAGGTTACCTACCTGTCTAACTGCAGTTTGTGGGCCAACATCCTCCAGTCGTGTCCTCGGGTCTGAGGAGCATCGAGGCTGCTGCACAGCTTCTGCCGAATAGGTAAGGGAATGCTAAAAGCACTTGGTCCTATAATAGTTGTAATGGTACTTGCTGGATCCATGAGAGGGAAATCAATAATGCAGCAAGGTTCCTGCATAAAAAGGACAGACAAATGATTTATATACAAGACTATTTCTGTACATGGATTAATGTACACATCTTTTTTCAACTTTATAGTAGTGCTAGGATTAAATTCCAATACTCCTCCTGTTTACTAGCATCATATTTCTAGCAAGCTGAAAGGGAACAAAATATTTATAGCTGACTTAGCATAAATTGCAGATTTATTGGCCTCCAGGAAACCTCGGCCTAGGTAGCGGACACAAGCATGCCTCAATTAGAGAACATTTTCCAAATACTTTAAAAGAAAGAGTGAAAATAGCTTTTCACATAAATAAGACAAAGTACAAGCAAATTCCTTTAAAGTATTTATGCAATATTAACTAGGTATTTTATGTATGTACAGTATCTCAAAAGCCAGAAATTCTGAAGTTTTAACCTTTTCTTATTGAAGCAATACTTACTCTCTATTATCACCCTTATTTATGCTTTCCATTTCATTAAAATTTTTAGTAATTTATAAATGTAGTTCTGTATAAGAAGTAAATATCGCCATCTACCTACTAATAAACATACATCAGCAATCTTACAGATACATTCATTTTTAATAGCATAACATGCCTAGTTGTTAGCTTAACTGAATATTTCAGCAGTCATTAATTGTAAAAAGTTGTTTCTTCGTTACTGCTGCTGCATTATGTGGATAAAGGACAACTGTAGTACCATAACAACAATGACTAAATGTTTTAATTAGGCATTATTCATTGATGAAAGTCATATTCAATTTATTTTATTTAATTTATTTCAACATGGGACTTACTTTTAAAGTTGAGATGCAGCTTAACTTCAGGGGAAGTCAGCTTTGTCTAACAGGTAGTGCTAATGTTTGAGGCACAAAGTGAGACCAAATCTTTAATTGGAGACTTGCTATGTTAGAATGACTTCCCTTTGCAATGAGCTATGCTGTCTGGGCAGCCTATGAGTAATTGGTTTGTCTCTTATCTAATTGGATTTTTCTTAAATCTTTTAAACCTGTCTGTAAGCAGAACCCCAAACTCCCCTTGATGATCTTATAAGGTTGGAGACAAACACTCAATTGAAGGTTGACACTCCAATCTTTGGAAAGTTAATTGAATATTGAATATTGTTATTATAAAGCATTAAATAGGAATTGTATTAATATTATCTGCATAATTAATTTAACTTACAGTGGCCATTCCCAACAGCCCTTTGTGTAGGAACATGTCAATAAATATTGTAAACATTAATATTAAACCAAAATAGCACTATCACCTCAAAATTGCTGTGTTGCCATAAATAGATGTAGTCCAAGATATCATGTTTTCTTTTGTCTTGAGATGATATCAAATATTTAAAATAAAAAAACAACCAACACACAGCTGTAAACAGAAAACTTTTAACAGCTTCTCCTATCAGATGGTACCCATTCAGAGGGCAATCTCATCACTTTGACTACATCCAAAAGGATAGCCAAGCCCTAAAATTCCAAGAAATTCGGCTTTTGAATGAGACAAACACAAACATTTCAGTGGTTTTTATTGAGCTGCCTCTGATCTCTGTGTTTTGGTAGAGCACAAATTAAATAGAAACAATTACATTTCTTAATAAATTCATTCCAAATCTGTAATTAAAGAATACAATAGTTAGAACATAAATGCTTATAAGTAGCATTGACATTTGTATGGGCACCATTTTGGCCCAAAGGCACGAAGCAATTTTTTGCATTGATTAATTTTGCAGTGGTGGTGTAATTTTAGCTTAAAAATGAAGTAAAGCTATTTTGATATGTAAACCTTCCCATACCTCTGAGGCTGTACAGTTAAGCTGGAAGATCTGGCCTTCTCCTTCCACCTGTCTTACACACAGCTTGCAAGCCAGCTCTACAGTGCTTAGACTGAAGCGTTCCAGGGTAAAGGTACACTGTAGACTCCTTTGGCATCCACTCCAGATATGATAAAAAGGAATTTCCTGCAAGACGAGGACACACTGTGTTAGCTGGTATCATGATACTTTTGTCATTATTATTGGTGCATTTAACAACATCTATTTGTTTCATATATTTGTCCAGTTCTCTGCTGTGAACAAATTATGCAAAATGAAATAATACAGACAGACATATAAGCACATGTTTGAAATATTATGCTTGGAAAGCCTCTAAACAGAAGTGACTACCACAGCAGCTTCTTGGCAAAAGCCTTTCCTCCCCCTCACTCGAGACAACAAATCTGGGCGCCCGCACAACAGAAGCCACTAAGTGACAGACACAATGCCAATAAAAATACACGTTGTTCTACAAGGGGCTGCTCTTGTTATTCACAAGGAGTCTGTCCCTTTGCAGTAGAGGCAATATTCGGCTTCTTGTTGCAGCCTGTATTACTTGAGCCATTATGAGCACAATGTGCAGGTCCCTGGGGAGAGATGGGCTGCGGAGTGAAACCTGGTTAATGGAAGCTGAAAGCAGTGAAGAGAAGTTGTTCAGCCTGCAGGCAGTAGGAGGAAGATGCTGACCTAGCACTCTATCCAATCTATAGTCAGACACACACAACAATACTGCTCAAGTCTTCCCATGGGGAGCAGCATTGACCAAACCAACAGAGATATTATAGGAACATGGAGAGAAAGAAACTTACAACAGCAAAACAATGATAAAATATTATAACATAAGTTTGCAAATTATTTATCTTTATATTATTATCAGCAACTATGAAATAATGATAATAAAACTGACAACAGAAAACTTGTTTCTGCCTCAAACAATGATAACACTGTGGTCAGTGAAATTGGAGTAAGCTGATATTTTAAGTTACAGTGTGCCTTTAGAGAACACTATACTAAATAAAAAGTGCTTTATATTCAATATGCACTTTATACATACTTTTATTACTTTTTTGTTTATTATGCACCATTTCCTGAAGCACTAGCAGATCTGTCCCCTTTTATTCTAGTAAGTCACCTATCAAACATATACCCCTGGATGTACTCCGATCAACAAAAGCTCAATATATTGAACTCCACTTGATAATATGCAAATATTAATCTTTAACCTACTAACTGTTATATGCAAGTAAAAAAAACACAGAAGAAGGAGAAAGCATTTTGTTGATCAACCTTTAAGTGGTAAGAGACCTAAAATGCAGAGAAGCCGAACCTTTCTGCAGTTGAAATGTGGCTATCCTAGTGCTTGTGCATTAAATTAGACTCACAGAAATATGATTAGTTTTTAAAGTCCCAATGTTTTGCCGATGGAATTGCTATACACAGTAAAGAGTAACTATATATCATAAAGATTACAATAGTTGATAAACTAACTTTTTTCAAAACATTTTTTTTTAACCAAGATCAAGTCTGGTTCTTCAAAAGAGCACACCGTAAAGTTGGTTTTCAGTGGCGCTTTAACATTCTTGCTATTAGTGTGAACACTTTTTTGATTCTTAAGTCTTCTGTTATTAAACTGCTTTGAAGAACAGTATGATATTCGGTTATCCACAACTTAACAAACAGCCTCCTCCATACGGCAGTTATAAAGTACATTTATATGATCTGGCAAATAAGACCTCTCTGATCTGCAGTATTAACAAACAGCAGTAGAAGTGTGGGCATCTTGGGTGCCAACGCATAATTATCCTCAGTTCAGTAGAAACAAGCTTCTCACTTCATGAGCCTTCTCGAATGGTAACCAATCATTGGTGTCCAAACCATATGGATTTGTTTTCTCCGACTTACAGATGTAGCTCTTATTGTACTCACACTGAGTTTTATTGCTTCTTTGTTTTCATAATAAATAATGCCAGATGTTTAGTCATACTTAAGGCTGTATTTAAAAGCATTTTTACATTTCCTGTCAAAGCCACTTGAATAGAAAAACTTGCATGATCTTTATGCCAACTATAAATATTTTTCATGAACCATGCAGACCTGCCTGGGTTTCAAAAAGACAGGATATGCCCTGGAGAGTATCAGAAATGATGGTAACACTTTCGCTTTAAAAAACATATCTCCAACTTTAAGCGTTTTGAGGAAAAAGTTTTAACAGTCTTGAATTTTTAGTATACATTTACAGATTACTGTTCCGACAACAGAGAAAAGCTAATTGTAGGAAATTACTTAAAAAATAAATAAATCTAGAGTGGGGAGTAGAGAATATTCCAGCAACTATGCACAAACCTAGAAAACACTGGAAGAATAATTATTTGGGACTTTGTAATAACCCATCTATGAAAAACTGTTCAGTTTGTCTACTAAAAAAGTTAAACGTTCCTCCGCTCATCCACACAAAAGCAGCCGAGTTCATCATTTATGAAAAAGGACAGCTGAATGTGAAACAAGCAACCCTGGAGTTGTTATTTTCTTGTTCTCCTATGATGTGATTTTAAAAATGGATCGTTTACTAGTTTTCTAAAGATCAGAAGAGGAACCTTAATTTTTCATTACAGTGTGGGATAATCCTGTCTCCATCTTTTGCTCCATGAGAGTGCTAACAATGCAAAATGCACTCAGATACTGAATAAGGAGAAAATATTAAAGGAGCCCCTTGAGCAATGTTTAGTTAGAATTTTATTTTGTTAGGTGTATACTGTACCTGATATTTCGCTAACAACTTGCTTTTCCAGAGGGAGTGTGGGACATCATGGATAGAAAGGCGCAGATTGTGAGTGCTTCCTTTAAAGTGAAGGGTTTTGGGTTCATCCAGTAATTGCCCTCCTACTTTTCTTTCTTGTAGTATCACCTCCTATTTAGAAAATAAGAGGTTTATTACAAGCCTTCATGTGTACATTAATTTAATGCAATAGAATGATTTGATTTTAATATATGTACTGCGTATATTAACATATAATAACATAAATGTAAAGTTTCTCCTTGAGTTCTACAACACTTCCATCTTTAAGATACATGGCCCCAACATTATTATTATTATCTTTATTTATATTGCACCAACATATTCCGTAGCACTGTACAGGGGTTGAGTACATGGAAAACACAAAATTAACACCTTATAAAGAATGCCCAAAAAGTCCTGTGTTTGAGCTTAGAATCAAATGTACAAAGTGACACAAGATTGAAAACTAGAAAACTTACAATCTAAGGGTATTATTACATTATGTATCATGTGTGTGTTTAAGCCAGTATACAAATCTCAGAGTACACCCATAATTACAAGTTCAGATTTCACAAACTACATTTGCTGGAAAACGTCCTCTTACTCTTGATATTCATTACCCTAGCTTTTAATTATAAAGAGCAATGGCATGTTCTTATCTCCACTGGGTCTACTACAGGGAAGATCTGGATTGATTTCCATAAGAACCCTTGATGAGCCAGGTGAATTTATAATCTATTTTTTTGCCAGTTTATTAGTCATTAACAGAAAAGGAACATAATTAGAAGCCATCTAGGTTTAAGTTGATGCAAATCAATCACTTCTTGTTCATTTGCAGTGTGTCCTAATTACCTCATCAGGATGTCTTAAAAGCAATCAATAGTAATCATCTGATTACAATAGATCTTCATTTATAAGTGAATTGCCTCCTTGGGTCACATAAATACAGATTCATAGGACTACCTGGTATGAGACAGGTTTGTGGCTTTATCCATCCAATAGTAACATCTATCTGCAAAGCTAAACTACAGAGAACACTAATTCGACTTGCACACAGACTTGTAGTTACAAAAGGTGTGAAATCACCTCTGTCTCTCTCCCTCTATATATGTGTGCGTATATATATATATATATATATATATATATATATATATATATATATATATATATAGTCACTTCATACTATGCCCGTATAACTGAAGACATTATCAGCTACAATGTGATAAACCGGATAAATGAAATGTGTTGATACATACTGTGTAAGAACATATCTTACCTTAAGCGCATCTTGCATATCATCTAAGCAGTATACTCGAATGTTGTATTCCAGAGACGTGCATGTTGTTGGCCCAAATATAGCCAGTTTCAGTCGTTTTGCTGATGATTTGCTAGTAGACTGTCCCACCAGTGCATAGGTACTTAGTGTCTCTGTGAGTATGTGACAGGCTTCTGACTCCATCTGAATGTAACATGGGGTGGTAAAATTCTCTTCACCAACAACCACAACATCCTAGAAATGATACAAAGAATACAGTATTCAAGATTAGTCAGGAATGAACCACAGAAATGTGGTGAGGTGAAGCGGACAATGAATCCTGATAAATCCATTAATCTTCAGCAATACCGAAAAGAAGAATTTTATAGCAAAGAAATCTTTGCCCTACACTAAAAAAATGTATAACGCACTATACTGTAATATATGTAGTAGTACATATATTATTTATTCATTTAACAAATAAAATGCTAATCAAAATCCATCTCCATTAACAAGTTAATGAATTCCACTGAGTGCTTCTGGAATGTACATGACCAGGGTAAATATATATAAAAATAAATATTTTTGCATCTTTAAATGTGTGAAATTCTGAATTGAAAGCAAATACTTTCTCCAGTTAAAAATGGCATCATGCTTTGTATAAAACCCAAAAATAATCTATTTAACATGAATACTGCACATACTTGCAGATAACGTAAGGGGGGAAACTACAAAACAATACCAGGGAAAAGAACAGGATCTGACAAATAATAATCAGCAGTGGGTAAAATATACTTGCGAGTCTTGAAACTCGCTAATGTTAGGAAATATAAGGGCAGCTATGGATGTATGAGAGTTGAAAATGTGTAAGCAAAGGTAGGATGGCATGAAGGAGTGCTTGAATGCCTGGGTTAAGGAATCAAGATAGAGGACGAATATTGTAGGAAAAAATACAATGAATGAATCTCTGATGATGTCTCAGTTGGAACCTCCAACTCATTCCCCAAGCTAAACTCCATCTGCTACTTATAATGAAGTGTTCCAGGGTTTGAAGAGCATGGCTTTGCAACCTCCACTTTAGGCTTTGATAGAAATAGTTGAATGGCCCCTGAGACATCATATTCATGTCAGACACCAGAAAGACAGGGAGGTGAGAGTGACACAACCCAAACCATTACTAAAATAGAGAATGACTTAGTGGTAGGAGAGCTAACACAGATAGAAGAGGTCTAGGTAAGGAATAGAAGTGAGGGGGAGAACGGACAATATTGTACTACAGTGCAGCAGGAATACCACCAGGAGTAGGTTGTAAAAATCTGGAAGTGGGAAGAAAGTAGGCCAAACACGTGGGGTCACAGGCAAGCAAAATTCCAAGAAGCATGTAGGAATGCTGAAAGACATGGGGTGAGCCTGGACCGTTTAGATGAGATTTGGAGAATGAGTCTTTGATAGTTTAGATGCGAAAAAGGGAATAAGTCTGGATCGTTTTATAAGGTATGATGAAGGGTTGAGCTAAACCTGTGTCACAAAAGTGAAGAAATGTTAGCGGAGAACCGGAAAAGGGGGGCTCTAAAATAAAAGCCAAGTAACTTGGAATAGGCATTTGTAAATGAGGAGAGAGCAAGGACAGTTGAGCATTTGGAGAGGTAAAACAATGAGATTCCAGAACACGTAGCAAGACTGAAACAGGATCTTCACCCCCATTCCTTCTGGTTGACTAATTCAGCCCCTAAAGAGATAGTTTTGAAAGAAAGGGCACAATACTACACTGACCCTTTTTGTGACAATTTGACAAAGTGGATAGATCCATTCAGTCCTTGGCCCAGGGAGGGTTTTCTTGCACCCGATAAATTCAGGCAAATGGTAAACATGATAGAGAGTGGGTACTGGGATCCTGGGTGGGATTATGATTATATGAGGGAATTTTCCTGAGGTTTGGAGAGGATATCAGACAAAGGAAGGCTGATATAATGTTGCAGTACCACATGGGGGATGCAGTTTATTGTTTGTCCCTTTCCTCCTGGAGGATCAATGGATGAATATGTCCCGTGGGCTCATAGAGATTTGGAAGGGTTGATTTAGAACCTGCCAAAGATACAGGGAAATGGGTGGCTACTTTTGAAAACATGACAGAGGGACAAACGTTTGCTGTCGGAGTATGAAGGCCTTGCTTTTTAGAATAATTCCTTATCAAGCATGGACTATATTTACTGCGGGTGTGTTGAGACCTACCATATCTACTGAGGCTTATGATGGAGCAGATTTTAACCTCCACAGAATTGACATTTGGAAAGCTTTCCACACACATTTTCCTCATCAGAAAGATATGAGCTCTCACAACAAATGTTGTATACATAAAGACCTGGATCCTATTGATTATATCCATCAGACACAGCAGAAGTGGGCAGAGGGAACTGGAGCTCCATGGGACTCCAAACCAGCATCACAGTTCCTGTGTCCAACTGATATGATGAACAGACTGGCACTGCCGGTCAAAAATCCATTGGATCAGATTGTGGGACTGAACGAGATGTTATGGCCTATGCTAAGGGCTCACATGGTACATCACATGCAACTCCATCTCCAAGGAGACAGAAAAGAAGAAGATGCACAAGGTAGACTAGTCAAGAAACAAATGAACCTTCTAAAGCAGACACAGGAACCTCAAATCCAGGCTGCAGTTGTGATCCCTGGGCCAGCCAGTATAGGTCCCTTTTCCAGCATAAGACGGGACTGGACCAGACGCGAATGGTGAATATCATTGCTACCATTATGCCCTTTCACCCATTTTTTTTAAAACTGTTGCTAAAAACCAAAAGACCTCCTCATACCAGAGAACAACAGGAACCATCTGTATGTGTGTCAATTTTATGTGTAGCTTGTAACGTTGTATGGCATATCTGTTAAGCATGCAATTATAGATAAGCGTATATAATCTCCAGATTTTTTCTTTTGAGGCTGTTGCTGTGTTCTCAAAGCTTATATAAAGAACCTGATTGACGTCACTAGACTCTTCTTCGTTTGATGCCTGCTGAAACCCATTAGGGAATGGAATTTTACCCCAATGGTAATCATTTAAATTAGTGGAATGTGGAAGGAAGTAGACAAATAACAACTGACAAAACGTTTTGAAAACTTGATAGAAAACCGAAGATAATGCATTACTACAATGTGTCTGATCCCTCTTCTTCTGTAACCTTCTTTGTCATTCAATAACACATTTAAATTTAAATCAAAAATACAATGTCTCTGACTTTGTATTAGAAAAGCATGTTCCATTCTTTTAAAGTTCCTCTATTATAATACATTATGCTCATTCCCATATTAATAGTGTAATGGTACTAATAACAGCATCAAGTAAGAAGAATGAATGCCATTACAGTGATTTGTGTATTACAATGTTGACATATATGCTGATAGCAGTGCTTCCATGATATCAGAAGTGTTCTGCTATTGTTCCTCTGGGTTTGCTAAGCACAAATCAATTAATCGACCAGCATATATTGTAATATAATGGTGATAAGTGAACTAGGTTTATACTAAAGATCACTGAGGTGCAGACACATAATTTGTCCACTAAGTGTCGCTAGTGTCAAAATTATGCGGTCTTACTCTGAACTCTTTTTCTGAAACAAACTGTCCATATGGGGCAGGCCCTGAACAGTCAGTATTGGAATCTGGAAAACAAATGAAACAACCAAATATCTTGGTCATGCCAGATGCATCTCCCAGCTGAAACCTCCCCTGTTTTTTGGCTCATTGCGGAATGAAATTATAAAACTATTATATTAGAGACAAATAATATTTAATATATGACACACTGATGACTTGTATAATTAATTTCCTATTAACCTCATTTCATGGCCAACAGCCCTAAATGATCCATATCAGCAGTCAGATTTCAGCAATTACACTGCTGGTAGCTGAAAGCAATTCTGGGACTAATAACGCACAATGCTCCATTGACGTGGCCACTGGAGATTTTACCAGTTCAAATTTGGCGTGGCAGTTTCATAAGTTTAATATCATCAAAAAAAAAGAAGAAAATTATCTAACTGCAGATAATTGAATGGTTCCACATTCTGACCCTATTTTTTGTCAAAAAAAATATAACAACATTACAATATAATGCTGTATGTAAAAATAATATGTTGATAAAGGAGATTGCGTTGTAAAAAAAATTATACATTAATACATACAATGATTTAGTTGAACTTGCTAATTATAATTTTAAGTTATTATATAAATATATACATAACTATATAACAAACTAACATAATAAAAAAATAAAACCCTCAATAAAAAATGGAGTAGTAATGAAATTACCTATGATTATCAAATCAGAATATGTAAAAAGTAAAATTTCTTATTTTACTAATTTATTTATTAAAATTACAATTTTAAAGGGATTTCACAGATACATTGTACAACAGTCTTTTTATGTTTGGGCAAAATAATTCAAAATGATTTTCCAAAAAGATTAACGAATACGTTTATATTGCATCTAAAGATAGCTTTTTATCATGTGACATAGTATTTAGAATATATTTATTTAATATGTAATTTGGTTTACGGATTATAGTATTTGTCTATGAGACATTCCAGTTGCTTTATTTTACCCTTACAAATAATAATATTTTATGACAGTTTGTACAACCTTAAATGTGATGCAAAATTCAAAGCTCTAAAGAACTAAATGAAAACCACCTTTTAATGTTTGCATTACTAGACTATTAACATTCATAATCTGTAACTCCCACCTCTGTAACACTCAAATGCATAACATACTCCCTAATGTTCATTTCATTCCACCCAAAAATATAATTAGCCTTTTTAAATGCAAAATATTAATTCTGCACTTGGCTTCTATCAAATTTCTTTATTTACTTATATTTATTTATCACCACAAAAACAACATTAAAATGCTAGTACAATAATGTTAACCACTGGTTAACAAGCATTCCTCTCTCAATTTTCAGATATTTTAAAATTGGCTGTAAATAATTAATTATTTCTAGATAAACATCTAATTTGGAGTTTTAAATGCTGGGTTCAGTCATGAATGTTTATTATGATTAGAACCAGCACAGTGATATCATTCCATGGCATCACCTTGTACTAGTCTACCATACATATTTTCATGAGATAACTCACCTCCCATTGTCCTTGCACAGACTGCTCCTTCAGCTGGATTTTCCAGTCTTCAGCATTGGTTTCGGCACAGTGGTGCATTGTAATAATGACAGGTCTGGTCATCAATGCACCAGGAGGCCCACAGCTTACCACAGGAGTCAAAAGTGTTTGACTGTCTTCAATTGGCGGCCTGTTGAAATAAGTATTACTGTCAATAAACATATATTGATATATATGCCTTTACTCACATTATTCAACTTTAATTTTGGGTTGAATATTATCTTTATCTTTTTTATTTTTGTTCTTTATCCATCTCTCTTGGATTTGATGTCTACTAACAGGCAACCAAGAATTGCGTTGAGTGGACCATCCGATTTGTACCGAGATAATATGGTTACAATTTGCATATTACCGGCTACATATTTGTTGAAGAACTCTGCCCTCTTTTGGTGCTCATGATTTATGTAAAGGCATACAACTAATTTGCAAAGTCTTTACGCTTTGGCAGATTACATCTAAAAACATAAGTTTTATATTAAAAAAACTATTTTTAGAAAAATAAGAGAGATTTAACCTCTACACTATGAATTGTTTGCAAAATTGCAGCTCTCTTAGTCCAATTTAATTAATCTCATTCAGTCACATATATGGTTGCTTGCTTTCATTTATCTTGTCTAGACAATAATGAATGCAATCATTGTCTGTGAAAAGAAATATGAAAAGTGAATAAACTTCACATACAAAGTTAATTGTCATCAAAGGTCTCTCCAGTGATAAAGTGCCCAAAACAAATTTAATGGAAGCATGTATTTTGGGCAATTATGAAATGGAACCAGTGTATTATACATAAGAAAAAAAATCAATAGATTTAAAAGGTCAACAAACAAACTGAAATTGGAGATGAAGAATTTATGAAAAAAAGTTTCATAGCCTTGTGAGTAAACAGTTGACAAATGTAAACAGCAAGCCTTCAATCAAAAACTGTATGTTTACAATTTTGAGCATAAAATAATATATTTATTCATTAAATAGATATCCAGGTCTAAAATGTACTGTAAATAAAACGTCCATTGCATGAAAAATAGCAATATAAATTCCAGCAATTACATTTTTTATGGTGCAGCAGATGTAATTTATTGCATATAAGCAATGTTCACTCAATCTTTAAAAAGGGGTGCAGCTCAAAATATAGTTATTGCGACCAACAAAAACCTGTGCCTCTGTAAACGGATTACATAAAATACTTTGAAGTTTCTAATTGGCTAAATAAAAATGAAAACAACTTAACGCAATAATAGTGAGAGTGGAACTGTGTAGGAGGGAAAAAAAAGAGAAGATAGGACACAAACATTATTTTCTATTTTTTTAAAACATACTTTTATTGCATGAAATACATTATCGAGCTTTACTGTGCCTTTACATATTTCTTTCTGTTGGGTTATAGTATAGTAATTAAATAACAGTGTTTAAAAAGGGGTATCATGTTTGAAATTATTACTTCCTTTTAACGAGCATTATGTTCTAGCTAAATATTGTACTAATACTACTTGTTACCCCAAACTAAATATTTTTTTTAGAAATTCATGCTTTATCTTAATTAGTGATAATATATGGGCAAAAAATGTTGGTGATCATAGAAACCAATTAGCAATCTATGGTACTATTTAGCATGTTTTGGCACTAATTAGTATGCGACTCAGATCTAAAAAGCATGTCATTTAGAAAAATATGGCTAGTTAAATATAGCAAACATAAGTCATGCATTCCCATCTCAATAGTTATTACCGTTTCCTATTCTTTAAGGCCGTCTAATAGTTTTGATTAGTTCAACTGGCTGCCATTATTGTAACCCAAACAGTCTTAAGACTGTTATGACCCCAATGCCACTTCTGCAGTGGAGACAGTCACTTGAGAAATATGACCATTTTGACAGGCGCACAGTAAAGTGGGTTCACTAGGGATATGATTCAAAGGCAGTCTTGTGTTCCAATAAAAAACATAAAATTATACTATGACAAGTATCAGCTACAGAACAGTCAACAGTGGCAATACAGGAAAATTAAATTTCAATATGAAATGCGCGCAAAAAAAGAACTGCGATCCGTAAAAAAAAAAATTCAACACTTTCTTGACCTTATTTTATTTGAGACCTTCTCTGTATTGTCTCTAAAACGTCCCTGAAGTGTGTTTTCTTATTTTTATGTCTTGATCATAAAAATGAAAGCAGTAGTTTGAGGAATGGTAGGATTTTGTGCACCACTGCAACACTAAGAAGATAATTCTATAAAGTCCAAAGCAGCCATTTGGGCTTTACACTCATGTAATTCAGCATGCCCCAAAACGGCTGACTGAGCGATGAAAGGCTGCAAACCTCAACTCAAGTCAATAGTGAGCTTCTCCAATCATACCACTAAGACAAAGTTACAGTTATAGATATGATTTTGGGAATTGGATATTGTTTTTGGCAAGAGGAGAAGGTGTATGCAGGGTTGAGGGTTGTATCTCAGTGACTTGTTAGAGATGGCATATGTGTCCCCATTTTAAAAATACCACTGTAGCTTAGGAACATTTTTGTTGAGAAATATATAATAAATGAACAACATTAATGTGTAACCTAAGAGTATACAATTCTTTTTTTATATAAAATATTAATTTTTAGCAGACACTGCTTGTGTCTAGAGCAGTGTTAGTCAACCTGGTCCCTACACCCCACAAGTGGATGATTCCACGGTTCATGATGGTCGGTGAGGTAATCGCTAGGTAGTGTCACTGACGATGAGACCCGCAGCACCACGCTTAGTTGGTTGGAGAGCTGGTAAGAAAGCTTAGGGACAGCAGTCAGGACCGGATCACTATCTAGTAAGTACAGGGTGATACATAGCTAGGGACAGCAGTCAGGACCGGATCACTATCTAGTAAGTACAGGGTGATACATAGCAAGGGACAGCAGTCAGGACCGTATCACTATCTAGTAAGTACAGGGCGATACATAGCTAGGGACAGCAGTCAGAACCGGATCACTATCTAGTAAGTACAGGGTGATACATAGCTAGGGACAGTAGTCAGGACCGGATCACTATCTAGTAAGCACAGGGTGATACATAGCTAGGGACAGCAGTCAGGACCGGATCACTATCTAGTAAGTACAGGGTGATACATAGCAATGGACAGCAGTCAGGACCGGATCACTATCTAGTAAGTACAGCGTGATACACAGCTAGGGACAGCAGTCAGGACCGGATCACTATCTAGTAAGTACAGGGCGATACATAGCTAGGGACAGCAGTCAGGACCGGATCACTATCTAGTAAGTACAGGGCGATACATAGCTAGGGACAGCAGTCAGGACCGGATCACTATCTAGTAAGTACAGGGTGATACATAGCTAGGGACAGCAGTCAGGAACAGATCACAATCTAGTAAGCACAGGGTGATACATATCTAGGGACAGCAGTCAGGACCGGATCACTATCTAGTAAGTACAGGGAGATACATAGCTAGGGACAGCAGTCAGGACCGGATCACAATCTAGTAAGCACAGGGTGATACATATCTAGGGACAGCAGTCAGGACCGGATCACTATCTAGTAAGTACAGGGAGATACATAGCTAGGGACAGCAGTCAGGACCGGATCACAATCTAGTAAGCACAGGATACATATCTAGGGACAGCAGTCAGGACCGGATCACTATCTAGTAAGTACAGGTCGATACATAGCTAGGGACAGCAGTCAGGACCGGATCACTATCTAGTAAGCACAGGGCGATACATATCTAGGGACAGCAGTCAGGACCGGATCACTATCTAGTAAGTACAGGGTGATACACAGCTAGGGACAGCAGTCAGGACCGGATCACTATCTAGTAAGTACAGGGTGATACATAGCAATGGACAGCAGTCAGGACCGGATCACTATCTAGTAAGTACAGGGTGATACATAGCAATGGACAGCAGTCAGGACCGGATCACTATCTAGTAAGTACAGCGTGATACACAGCTAGGGACAGCAGTCAGGACCGGATCACTATCTAGTAAGTACAGGGCGATACATAGCTAGGGACAGCAGTCAGGACCGGATCACTATCTAGTAAGTACAGGGTGATACATAGCTAGGGACAGCAGTCAGAACCGGATCACTATCTAGTAAGTGCAGGGTGATACATAGCTAGGGACAGCAGTCAGGACCAAATCACAATCTAGTAAGCACAGGGTGATACATATCTAGGGACAGCAGTCAGGACCGGATCACTATCTAGTAAGTACAGGGTGATACATAGCTAGGGACAGCAGTCAGGACCGGATCACAATCTAGTAAGCACAGGGTGATACATATCTAGGGACAGCAGTCAGGACCGGATCACTATCTAGTAAGTACAGGGTGATACATAGCAAGGGACAGCAGTCAGGACCGGATCACTATCTAGTAAGTACAGGGTGATACATAGCTAGGGACAGCAGTCAGGACCGGATCACTATCTAGTAAGTACAGGGTGATACATAGCTAGGGACAGCAGTCAGGACCGGATCACTATCTAGTAAGCACAGGGCGATACATATCTAGGGACAGCAGTCAGGACCGGATCACTATCTAGTAAGTACAGGGTGATACACAGCTAGGGACAGCAGTCAGGACCGGATCACTATCTAGTAACTACAGTGTGATACATAGCTAGGGACAGCAGTCAGGACCGGATCACTATCTAGTAAGTACAGGGCGATACATAGCTAGGGACAGCAGTCAGGACCGGATCACTATCTAGGAAGTACAGGGTGATACATAGCTAGGGACAGCAGTCAGGACCGGATCACTATCTAGTAAGTACAGGGCGATACATAGCTAGGGACAGCAGTCAGGACCGGATCACAATCTAGTAAGCACAGGGTGATACATATCTAGGGACAGCAGTGAGGACCGGATCACTATCCAGTAAGTACAGGGTGATACATAGCTAGGGTCATATGATTTATGTAACCAGAAATGAGAGAGGATAAATTGAGACCATTTACCATAAAAAGTGGGCGGTAGGTATTAAAAGGTTGACCCCTGGTCTAGAGACTTCAGTGTTGTCTCTTCAGCACTGCCTGCTGGCTTAATGTCTGAGAGAGCAGAGGGTGATTTGTTAAGGTCTAAGTGGTAATTAATCTCAGATTTTAGTATGGATAGGGTTGGTTAAGAGTAAGACAATAGCATTTTTCTCTGATTTTATCCTTTTAGCTTACATAACTGTTAAAGCAGCAGTTTAAAAAATGTGTAGTTTGTCTTAAACCAAAGTGTTTTTTTAATCAAAACTATGTTCAGGGTTAACCCTTTTTCATTCTATCAGCAAGATTAATTAGCAAAATAAATTAACTAAACTCACATTATTCATCTCGGATACTGGCAGTAGGTTACTTGAAACAACACTGTAGGTGTTGTATAACCTAAAACAAAACAGTATTTTCTTACAACTAGTTATATTTCATATCACTTTTTAGCATTTAGTTACAGCTCTAGGACCTGGAAAACATTGCTCTACAAGTAGTACAGAAACTATATTAAAGTTACCAAATTTCTGGAAGGCTAAAGCAGGGACACATTAGCCAGTAATGTAATAAAGACAGTGCCTGGGGTTAAGAAACATACTTGATCGTTTTCATCTTTAGTACACTGTGAGGGTGCAAAATGAAATTGTTTTCCTTTGTTTTTCTCAGAATTATATCCAGATGTAAGCAACTTCACAAGCTTAAAGCAAACAAACAGGAATCCTGCCTAGCACAGTGTGTGGCATATCCAGGCTCAAATATAAAGAAAGTTATTTATTTAAATATACAAGTCATTTCAAAAGGAGGAGGCATTGTCTTGGCTTGATCATGTTTCATTTGCTCACTATAGCATCTCTTGACCGGTGTGTAAGAACATGTTTCTCTTGTGTCTTTCACATGGAAATTAACTACGGTAAATACTACGGATGTCAAATCAAATTAATCAATCATATACACAAACACACAGAGTGTTTGTTACATTTCTCTATCAATACTTAACAGAAGTTCTCTGAGTTCAATAATCACTAGTCACTATTTTATCAAAGTGCTGCTACTTAAGGCAAATTGCCCTTAACTGTTTTCCAAAGCATGTATCAATGTATGCACCTAGGCCAGTATCACACTGGGTACTCTTTTAGTGCAATTTTTCACATCTGTTGCAAGCACAGTGGCACCGATAAAACATTTATCCAGTGATTGCTTACTGAACTCAGAGAACTTATTACCTACTCAGTATTTCTATGGAAATGTGGCAAATTTACTAACAGAGGTTTTTTAAGGTGAAGCTGAAGTAAAAATACCTATCAAGCAAACTACCTGGTAGAGACATTAATCTCACACATATTTTAATGGGTGCAAGTCTATCGACCCCTTAGTATTCATGCCTCTAGGAATCTAGTAAAACACTACTACACCTTATTTTGCCACCTTCTAACTTTAAAGCAAAATGTCTTGTTCTCGAACATCTGTCATATGTTTCCCTTCTTCACTTTAAGTTCTTAATTTATTCATTTATTTCTTTTAAAAGTTCTTTTGCGGTCCCTTTCTCTCTTTCTATAAGCTTTATACATTATAGTGTTTTAGATGTAATAACCTCACACTTTAAGTTCTAGAGAGTTTTCTATTGCTGCAAAAGCTCAAATTGGATATAACAAGATTGAAATGTGTGATAAACCAATTCCCTTTGTGAGAAATGGATCTGTATGACACAGCCAAATGAAAATAATACATTTTGGCAACAATGCCACTTGCAAACTAATCTATAGCATTAGCTGTGCCAAACGAGGTGGGCAATATGCATAATCTTTGTATTTAGAAAGAGCTTGCTTTGTAACGATCTGAGACATACTGCATATTATTGCTGCACATTATTACATTTTAGGATTTAAGATATTTGGTGCATTGCAAAAATTGCTAAAAATTTAAAGGAAATCACAGCCTACTCCTACTAGTGAGTGCATGTTTAACAATATGATCCAGCTTCAAACATTTTTATAGTGACAGATATCAATTTTAAACTTAGCCAGTTGATATTTTATGTACTAGGACACTGCATTTGCAATTGCTTGTGTATGAAGCGTCATGAACATATTTTAAGAGACTTGCAATCTGTAATATATATCCCTTTATCTAAGCATGTTGAAGGGTTTGAGAAAGAACAACATCCAAGCTTATAAAAGTAAGGCTTAAAAAATGGGATGGCTTTTGGCATAAACTGTGTGTTTTTGCTTTGGACATCTTTAGTCCATACTATGACTCAATATGTAAATAAAATGTCCTCCCACGAGTGACGCCATCTTAGCTCACTAATTACTTGCTTATCTTCTAAAGAAAAAGTTAACTTAATTATTACTAATTACTTATAACCCTACTTAACAATATAGCACAAAATATTGTATGGTACTTCTGTAAAATTATTCTATTTTTGCTAATCCTTGTGGCAAATGTATATATAAAACAGTGAGGGCAACAACACTGAACAACATTGCCTTGTACCATTCTTTAAAGGACCACTGTAATACACTAACAACAGCGGCTCAATGTTTAAATTAGGCATTGGTCACTGATAACATTTATATTCAATGATCTAATAAACACTGTTCAATATTAAACTAAAATAAATAAAAAAAATCAGTTGCTGCTCGTCATCATAAGGTCAAAAAAGGGAGAACGCTTTTGTAGCAGGCAGTGCACAATTTTCAGAAAAAAGGTTATATCTAACAGCAATTCATGTTAATGAGTTCTGTGTAGAAGATAGACAATGATTCTTATACAAAGTTATACAAGTTAATAAGATCGCTCTTAGTCCTCTCTCCCAGTTAGTCCCTACAGACCCGCTTGATGACCTTACAAGGGTGGAGATCAACAATACCATAGGGCTCATATCTAATCTTTTGAAAGTTTGCTTAACATTGAATATCCATTCTTAAGTCACTGAATATAAAATGTAGTAGTTATGAATGTATAAAATAAAATAATTACTTCCTAAGTGACCCTTTATTTGCACTTTGATGAAGCATTTCCAGGTAATCTTAAACTCGTAAGTTTTTTTGAGGCATATGGCATTGTTTTAGAGTTAGTAAGGTTGCCTTATTTTAATGTAAATTTGTATTCATTGTTGCAAAAAATGTTTGATCATTTTATTAAAAAAAAAGTGCATCTAATTGGTAGTGTTTTTGCTCATATAAAATGAGCTCTGTGATGGAATTTATAATTTGCCTTCACCTCTAGATCTCTAAAACAACATTTAAAAAGCGCTAGCTTCGTATTTAATGAAGATAAGGAACAGCTACAAAAGACAAAATGTTTCTTCAAGTAAACATTAGAAGATCAAGAATAAAACAAGGAAGTCGACTAAAAAGACTAGCGGCAGCTGTTTTATTTCTACCCTAAGTACACAGATCTTTCATTTCAGCATCAAATAAACTGATTTGTTTCTCTTTGGACATAAACTGGCCACCACTGTAGTTAGAATGGTTTTGATAGATTAGAGCAATTCTACAGCATAGGCAGTTACCTCATATTCTCTTTCCTGTGAACAGTCACATACATTTCATATACTCTTCCCTGAGGAACAGCCCCAGCAGGAATCAGCAAGCTTACTCCTAAAAAATACCAAGATAAAAGAAACAAACAAAGAAATTAATTAAATAATGGGAAATGATACTTGTAAAGAAAAGTCATGAATGTGAGTTTGAAGCATAAATTGCCTGTTTCCCAAAAAAATAATAATAATTCATTTTACCGGGCAATGCTAAATTTAAGTCCTCAAATCAAACGAAATATGTTGCCATGGCGATTGAAGGCCTGCTTATGGCTCTCAAAAGCAAAATAATTGGCGTGAGGTGAAATGCTTGGAATGGACTGAAAAGTACATTCTATGTTTCAAAACCAAATCGTTTTTATCTTACGTCTCAAAGAAAACCACGCCGGAAAATAAAGAGCGATGCATTGCTTCTAAATGTTCGGTAATATATTTATTTTTGCAGGACAGCATTATAACATTTACAAAAGAATGGTAAGCACATAATTCATGATCACAACCATTTGAAAGGCTGTTTTGTGTGCAGTAAAATTAAATGTTAATTTTCTAATATATATATATATGACTAGCTGTCACAAAATCTTTACCATCTTGGATTTATAATCCACTTATTCAAATCTATTTTACTTACGATTTTAATTAAGCCAACTTCGTTTGACATTCCCATATTTTCTTAAAATATTCAGGCTTAACTACTTGTTATGCATATTGCATTCATTCTTGAATTCTCTCACTGTACTGCTATAATGCTTTTTTACTTATCTACTATTTTTTACTGAAAATTGGTACTTCTGTGAACTAATGTTGAAAACTCTAGTGGTGTAACAAATGAAAATATTGCATTAAAACGACATTGGCATTGATATTAAATTACTATTAAGACATATTGAGTTTATCCAATGGCAAATTCAAAGGTATCTGCTATGCTTTTGGAAATGTTTAAAGCTTGTATGGTTTCTATAAATAGGTAGTTTGTGCAAAGTGCTGGCTTTATGAGGGCTGTGCAAAGGACCACCATAGTCACTTATTTGTGCTATGAGGCAGTGTTAGTAAGTATTATTGTTTAAGGCGGCAATGGCATATAATAGAATATATACTGCTCATGAGTATGGAATTGATAGGACATAGCATATAGTAGTACTACCGATTCCATACTTTTGATCACAAGTGTATAAACACTGCACAGTTATTTAACACTGTTTGAAAACACAGAAGGATGCCAGAAAGGTACAAAGGATGGTGCAATGAGAACATAGAAAAACAGCACTTGGGGCAGAAAAAGAAACAACAAAAAAAGAAAAAGAGCACATAGAACTCTACAATGGAAAAAAAAAAGTTATGCAAGTGCGCAAATGATCATAAGTGTAAGTCAGTGTCAACTAAAGTTTATTTTGATGGAAAAGAGAGTAAAGGTAAGTTTGAAATGTTGGATTATTGGCGTTACCTACATTACTAGCACACACATGCAGGGGGCAAAGTTATAACAAGTACAAAAAAATAAAATGTTTTTCCCCTAATTAATTTGTATAGCAGTTAGTATATGCACAAAGCACTTATATATGCCCTTAGAACAGTTAATGTGTTATTTTAATAAAAACAAAGAGGTTAACAAGAAAGTTAAGAGAAGTAAGTTTCTTGTAATAAAAATGCTGTTACTGTGTTGTGATGAAATCATATTAAAATGACCACATCATCCTAACAGGAATCTTAATTCATTTGAAAGAAAATTAAAAACTGGCTATACATTGTACTGATAGTTTTTTCTTCTTCTCCATATTTGCCATTGCTTTTGCATCTCCTGTATGTATGTGTGTCACAGTATGCTAATGCACTGAAAGTACTTGATAAGAGTGGGAGAGGGGTCTCACTCCCAGATAACATTACAGGTCTTTATTTTGACCACTACAGAGATTAACAAGCAGGCTGTAATTCTAATTAGCACATCAAAGCAGCTAATTAATACGTGTGAGATGCTCACGTACATATAAATACAGCAACAACATAATAACACAATGTACAGTTAGTTTTTCATGTTCAGTATTAAAAAGAATAACTTGATTTTGGGGGGACAGAGTCAATTTAAGACAGAAATGTAGCAGAATACCAGTATTTTTTAGTAGAACAGTTTATCATTAAAAATACTTTATTTTTATTATCTGCAGCAAATAGATAACTGACCTGAATTGGGAATAATCAAGTGTCCTCCAAGTGAATTGAAGGTTCCAAAAGCAGTGCATGATGGGTCTGTTTGCCTTGCCAGGCTTTGGTTCTTCATATTTAGAGTGTCATTGTCCAACAGTGACTGTGTAATCTGTGGAGATAGTTTTGATGCATAGTCCGATAGGTCATCTTGAGGCGTGACTGCCCCAGAGGAGTTGTACACTTTGATTTTCAGATTTGGAAGAGGGTCAAGAAGAGGGGAATTGGTCATTGGAATTTTATCGGACACATCATGTAGAGCATAAACGGGGCCTCTGTACATCGCTGCAGCAGATGTTAGGTCAGGGGGAACTCCCAGAAGATCTATTCATAAGAAATAATCACAAATAGGGCATTAAATTGTGCTATAAAAAGTCCATTCTACTGTATAGTCAACCATAATTTGAAATTCAAAACAAACAATACAATGGAGAAATTCACATATACAGACAGGAGTTCACACCTTCAGTATTTTGCTGTATGTACGATGTGTATCTATTCATAACATGTTTGACTGGAACACCATCTGCACCTTTTTTTTAGCAGAATATGAAATGGGATCCCAATTTAGAAAGTATTTCAATGTAAGAACATAATATAATGCGTCACATACCAAGCTGCAACATAACTGCTTTTGAAGATTTAGTGTTGGGCAACCCTTTTGACTTAAAAGGGTCGGTGTATGCACTTTTAACATTAAACCTATATTTTAAGTTCACCATTAAATATTAAAATCAAATGTACAAACAGCAGCAAATCAAATCTTTAGCCAGAAATATAATTAAAAACAAACAGTTTACCACATTAATGGCCACTGCTGTACCCTTCCCACCTATCTTAGTATCCTTGGCACTACAGAAAGGTAGTAAAAGGTTTCAACTAAACTAACATTGATTAGGCTGTCTTGGTAAGGCCTGATTAATGTTATCCAATCTTTCACTTCTTTTCAGTAGTGCTCATTTAAGTGCTATTCAAAAGAGCTTATAGTGTCAAGCATGTCATTTTCATTTGATGGACCATATGTCTCCCTAATTCCACAAGTGGGCCATTCAAGATCCCTCTTGGGCCCACTGTAAAGAAGTGTCATTCCAAATCTTATGTAAAAAAATAAATAAATAAGTGTTTCCAACATAAAATTGTTATATATGGGAGAGGTGAATTTGGTAATTTGATAAAGGACACTATTGCCCACCACCATTTTAATTTTAGGAAAACATGGATAGAGAAACACATAGCCAAGGCAACAAAAGAGTGGCTCAAGAAGAAGCACATTAAGGTCCTGGAGTAGCCTAGCCAGTCTCCAGACCTTAATCCCATAGAAAAACTGTGGAGGGAGCTGAAGGTTCGAGTTGTCAAACATCAGCCTCAAAACCTTAATGACTTGGGGCCTCATTCTATTATCGGCCGCAGCCGTTGCGGGGCCGCAAGGACCGGTCGCAAGCTATTCGGCTATTCTATTCCCCTCCGGCCGGGGATTCCGGCAGGCTTGCGGCCGGTGCCTTGCTATCTCTTGCGGTTGCTCTCGCCGGAGGAAATCCTTTGATCTAAAACGGCCGCAAGGAAATCGGCCATAAGAAAATCCTATTTCCTATTCTATTGCTCCGGGAACCCTCTCTGCAAGGCTAAAAGCGAGCCGCAGCTTACTTGCAGGAAAGAGGTCCCGCTAGCACCAATTAAGCACATAAAATAGCCCAAATAAAGCCATCCTGCACTTTGCAGAGTCTATAAAGTGATATTCGGTGTTAGCAAAAATAGCACATAATTACTCTATACTTCCGTAAAATATTTTTTTTTTTATATACGTAAAATATACATGTAAAAAGTCCAGAGTGCTTGGAGCACCTCAGACCCGCCCACGCCGCAGCCGGAAAATAAACAGTTAATTTAAACTCGGGTTTGGGCTGATGTGCAAGCTTGAGAGGGGGTTACTTTTAATCCTCATGTCCCCCAATATGATCCCTAGCATTTACAGAGCTGTACAGTGCAGGCTTGAATTTATTTTTGCGTTTTTAGATTTCACAGCTTACGGCCGGTTTCAAGATATGCGGCCGGCCGTAAGAGGAGATCCTTGCGGGGCCGTATAATTGAATTGCGAGTTAACAGAACCCACGCAAGGAATCGCAGCCTTACGGCCGATAATAGAATGAGGCCCATAGAGAGGATCTACAAAGAGGAGTGGGACAAAATCCCTCCTGAGATGTGTGCAAACCTGGGGGCCAACTACAAGAAACGTCTGACCTCTGTGATTGCCAACAAGGGTTTTGCCACCAAGAACTAAGTCGAAGGGGATCAAATACTTATTTCCCTCACTGACCTGCAAAACAATTTATAACTTTTTTGACATGCGTTTTTCCTGTTTTTTCTTTTTGTTATTCTGTCTCTCACTGTTAAAATACACCTACCATTAAAATTATAGACCGATAATTTCTTTGTCAGTGGACAAAAGTTCAAAATCAGCTGGGGATCAAATACCACCCCCCCCCCCCCCCCCCCCCACTGTACATGCTGTTCATCTCATTTTATGAAGCCTCCTGTAACAGCTATTATGTGATGAAGAAACTTAATTAGCAAATTTAGTCCCTCACAAATGAAACATGTTATAAGCGTATATGTCCCCTCCATAGTATTGTGCTCTTCCTGTGCCCCACGCACCAGAATAGTTGAAAAGCTTATTTCATCTTATCCATGGTATGAAATATAAACTAAGATGGCTATGTGTTTCATTAGCAAACACACACTGGGAGAAATTCACTGTAAAATAACAGAAACTGAAGTGATACTGTCTAAAATTAAAAAAGGACATTATTTTATCCAACAATGTTTTATTAGAAATCCCCATTTGATGAAAAACAGCGATACTGGAGGACATACAGACCCATACAGGAGCTATTTGTTAGAGTTAAGCACTTCTTAATAAAATAAAACACATAAATAGATACACAGGTATATTATATACCTAGTAAAACTTTCCATATCAGTTTAATCTCACAAGTGTGCAAGATATTAAAGGGCCGCTGTAGTCTAAAAATGTCTAGCATGCATTTAAATGTTCATGTTTTTAACATTAGTGAGCCTATGGAAAATCATTGTACTTTATAAAGAGTAATAAGCAGTGGATGTCTGAACTACAACATTGTTGCCATAGGATTTAAAGTACCGTATTTATCGGCATATAACACTCACCGGCGTATAACACGCACCTCATTTTATGAAGGAAATTTCAGGGGAAAAAAATTACATTTCAAATAAAGAACTTTGAAGCAAAATCCTCAACCTCAACCTCCCTCCTCATCCTCAACCCCCTCCTCAACCTGCCCATCCTCAACCCCCCTCCGCAACCTCAACTCCCTCCTCAACCTCAACTCCCTCCTCAACCTCAACTCCCTCCTCAACCTCAACTCCCTCCTCAACCTCAACTCCCTCCTCAACCTCAACTCCCTCCTCAACCTCAACTCCCTTCTCAACCTCAACTCCCTCCTCAACCTCAACTCCCTCCTCAACCTCAACTCCCTCCTCAACCTCAACTCCCTCCTCAACCTCAACTCCCTCCTCAACCTCAACTCCCTCCTCAACCTCAACTCCCTCCTCAACCTCAACTCCCTCCTCAACCTCAACTCCCTCCTCAACCTCAACTCCCTCCTCAACCTCAACTCCCTCCTCAACCTCAACTCCCTCCTCAACCTCAACTCCCTCCTCAACCTCAACTCCCTCCTCAACCTCAACCCCCTCCTCAACCTCAACCCCCTCCTCAACCTCAACCCCCTCCTCAACCTCAACCCCCTCCTCAACCTCAACCCCCTCCTCAACCTCAACCCCCTCCTCAACTCGGTATATGCTAATGACGTGGCGCGAATGTGACGTCACATGTGCGCCGGGTCAAGGAGCAGAGCGAAGGCCGGAGCAGAAGCAGGTAAGTGAGGGGGAGGTATTTAGGGGGGTTTAGGTTGAGGAGGGGGGTTTAGGTTGAGGAGTGGGGTTTAGGTTGAGGAGTGGGGGGGTTAGAATGCGGAGGGGGGCTTTAGAATGCGGAGGGGGGGGTTGAGGATGAGGAGGGGGGAGGGAATATCGGCGTATAACACGCACACATCATTTGCCCCCTATTTTCAGGGAGAAAAAGTGCTTGTTATACGCCGATAAATACGGTATATCAGATGAGAAAACGTAACTAATAAGGTCTCCATGAGTCCTTGTTTACACTTCCTTTTAACTCACTGGTAAGATATAGGTAGATCAAACACACAATTTTTTGTCTGCTGTTTCAGTGTTAATTTTCTATTTGTAACTCTATAAAACATGGTATTTTAAATACATGGCAAAGTGTTTTGGACTAAAGTGGCCCGTTAATGTACTAAACTCTTATTTTTACTTTAAGAGTTTTATTTTTTCTGCTACACTTTTTAAAACATACATTTGACTACAACACATCAATGAAAAATACACTTGAGAACTTACCTTGCCTAGCAGCTTTGATATTAACAGCTTGAAATCCTCCATTCAGTGCAGAAGTGTCTATGATATCAGACTCAAACCCGCGGTGGTTCTTCCGATACACAAACAACGCAACAATGACTGAAATAGCCAGGCACACAATCACAGCTATCACAATACCGACATACAGAGCCACGTTGTCCGAGCTTGGAGCAGCTGTAGAAAACACCCAAAAAATGTACAAATTAGGTGGATTCAAGACACATCGTACATTCACACCTTTATGGGACTATATAAAAATGATAACATTAACATTTTATGAGTAAACTGTAATAAAACCTTCCCCATGGAGAAGTATGTAGAGAATGTACTAATATTGGAGTTTCTATTTCAATAGACACCATGTTTGAATGGAAGCTGGTGGCATGGTAGATGCTGTTCCCAAGTTACTCTACGAAAAATGGCCAAACCAGAACTGCAAAGATGAAACTAAGCTAAGTCAGCTTTAAAATAGGGCCAATCAGTTTTGACGTGTCAGCGTCACTTTAAGTGTCCATGATTTGTGCTCTGAACCTTTTGATAGATATTAAAGGCATGTTGAAAAAGTAATTTCCTTTTTGATATTGCTGCTGTATTAATGGAGCAAGAATATTTTTTTGTTAGGAGTGAAGTATATTTTAATCCATTCCTGAAACGGCTATATAAATAAAGAGGGTATAACGGGTAATTTTTTTTATATAATAAAGAATAAATGTAGTGTGATTAGCAAGTGATTAGCAATAAAATCACAAATTTAACAAAACACATTCAATGTAGTTTTACTTTTTTAAGTTTTAGTTCAGCATTTTAGGCTTCAGTAGACCTGCTACTCTCCAACAGTGATCAAGTGTCCAAGGGTAGAAGAGAATATGACCAGCAGCTTGACCTGATTATTATTATGAGTATTTTTATAAGCAGAGTTAAAACATAAAAAAAAACACTTACTATGTTTTCTATGGGAGTGATTTATTAAGTTGGGATAAAATTTGCTGGATAAATAGCCCCTATAGAAAATATAAGACATTTGGATAACCGCACTTTCATCCCCAACTTTTATATCCCTTTATCTGCCTCCTTTCCTGCTGTGCACACCTAGACCTCTAACAACAGCTACCTAGGCAGACCCTCTCCCATCCCCTGGACTCCTAACAAGGGGTGGAAGGAAGCTTCCCAAAACACACAACTTGCAGCACAACCTTTAAACATTGAAATACAGATTATATTGCTAATTGGTTACTAAATAAACACTACATGAATGATCAGTCTTTAATTCAGCTTTCCTGCATGATTTGCATGCTTTTATCCGATTGTGCACGACATATATTTGTCAGCTTCATGTCCCTTTAAGTTCCACAACAATTACTGTAAGTTGTTTATCCTTCTGCACACTAAGCAGTTGCCAGTATTTTAGCATTTTCGCAATATACTTTCAAATTGCTATCATTCTTATATCTTGGCATGATAAAACAAATAACATGCTGTTTTTGCAATTTGATGCTCTATTTCAAACTTGCTGGAAATGACTTTATGCTGCACAAAAGAAATTACCTACAAATCAAACAGTGGCATTTCTATATTGATTAAACATGAAAATATTACTTCTTTATAGTCGCTATAACAATGAATTGGGCTTGCCCACATTTAGTGCAGAATGGCTCACGCGACCTGCAATGTGCACAGTGCTCTTCAAGGGGATAAAACATATGACTCTAGTAGCACTAATGAACTAGTTACACAATGGGGAGTTGGAGTAGATGGCCAGTGCTTAGTGCGAGCCATCTGAACTGCATTTAAAACTGTTTTATGGTTTCCCCTTGGAGGATTTTATGAGAGGGCTCTTACTCTGCATATCCTTCCAAAACTAATTCAGTGCAAATGGCAGCTGGCTCGTTCCAGACATCCATGTGTTTATACATTTAAAAGCCTTTCCTAAATCGTGTTTAGCGAAATATTGTTTATTTCCGCAAGATGAATGTCCCTGCAGGGAGAACTGCTGCAATGCAAAACCTAAAAAAACCCAAATAATCCATAAGACACATATGGATGACGCTTAGCCCAGCACGGATACCAGCTGAAAAATCAGGGATAAGCCTTGTCCCTAAATGTTGGGTATTGTAGCAGTTAGTGACAAAGCACATTAATCAGTTGGTTACACATGAAAAGTAGATAGAGTGTGGATAATATGCATGCAGAACACTGTTTGAGCATGATCCTTATCTCTTTATTTTGTTTTAATTTTGAACTAAGAGGATGATGCAAAGCATAAGGATGAAAATTGGAAGTTTGCTTAAACATGTGACTGGCACGTCAAAACAATTTGGCTATATTTTGAAGTTGAGCCCTTTTGGGTCTTGCATCTGTACTTCCATATTCCTAACATAACTCCGAAACAATCTAGCAACCCGTAGGAAAACATGGGGTGAGCAACTGATCCTGCCAGAAAGCTTGCATTTGGGGGCGAGGATTGGTCTTTAGTCTTTAATTTATTAACTATTATTCTACACAATATGGACAGCCATTGCTTTGTTTGAGTTACTGTTATATTTCTGTATAGACAGCTGAAGCTCTGTATCCAAATTTCCCTCCCATTTATAGCAACTGTTCCTCCAACATAATAATGGCAGCCCCCATAATCATAACTGCATGTAATAGTTAAGAAATTAAAGATTGCGTTTTTTAATTTCGAAAATCTTTTTGCGCATTATCAAATCTGTTTTCCAAACGGGCATTTTATTAATATGAGACTACAGTGGTCAAAATACATCTTTTAAAGAGCTTTCACACTGGTGGAAGATAATCTGCAGAATATATGATGCCAAAACTCATACTGCTGCATAAATAATAAAGGAAATATTAAGTCCCAGAACCATTTCTGTATAACTAATAACCTAGTGGCCATAGACTGACAAAAATAATCAAATTAATTGCTTGGAACTCACAGTACCTTGGTGCAGGCAGCTTGCCTCCAAACCCACAGTAATAACAATCTTAAAAGTTGTTTCCAAGTAGCAGATAGATTTCTCTGTTCGCATTCAGAAGCTATTAGAGAGCACTGAGTATAGGAAGTAATGGTCAGCAGATGTAATAATTGGTGACAAGTAATGGCTGGTTTTGTAGCACAGCTAAGGGCTTCAATTATTTTTTCCCTGTATTTACTGACACATAAAATGTACTTTTCGTGCTGTAAACATGTTTTGAAGGGAGGATTTAGGGTGTCAAAATAAATCAAAACATATTGACTAAAGTCATTGAAAGACACCTTTTTGCACTGAAGATACAGGTATAATTTTGGCCTCAATGGCTAAGTACAGTGTACAAACTTTCGCACCAATCACTGTTGCGTTTTTGACATGTGTTTATGTATATTAATGCAGAATAATAAGAGATTCAAATGTATGACTAAGTCAAAGACATAACACGGAAAAGTAAATTACTTGACATTTAATTTCCCTATAGAATGCTTAGTCATTCATTATTTCATGTCTGGAATCTTCTTATTTCACAAGGTTAGTTCCGGGTTTTCAGTCATACGTTTAAAAGACATTACAAATAATGTGTACTGAATATCTAAAACATCTAACAAGTGAAATACAGAAACTTATTTTTTTTCTCTTTTAACAAAAAAAACCTAAACATTTTAAGGATTTGAGCAGTTCTAGTCTCTATAGGGGTATATTTTAATAATATTGTGAGCAATAAAACACATCCTTGGCTGACAAGGGCGATTGGCTGTCCTACATAATACCAGCCTCTCAAAACTATCTTGAGTTGAAAAGAACAATTCTGCAGGAAAAGTGTAATCTAGAACTTCAGATATTAGGTGATAGCGCTAGTCAATGGAGGGCCCTGGTGCAAAATAATTTGGGGCCTCCTTTGCAGCTTCCCTATACACCCTGTAGGGGTCAATAAAAAAAAGCTAAATTATATGTAGATGGTCAAATCACCCCCCGATGGCGATCAGACCACCTTTCAATAAAATAATCATCTGTCATTCTCATGTAATAAATTAAGATTCCTCCTTTATGGGCAGTAGCAGAGGGCTGCTTATATGATGCGGGCTCCACCACTAAATACAGGGTTTTATGGAAAATGATTAATTCTGCAACAGTTTAGTGGAAACAATCAGCTGAAGCCAAAACTCTTTCCTGCTTTCAGCCACATTGTATTATGGGGGAAAAAGAGAATTAGGTGCATGTTACTGAAACAGAGAGGCAAAAATTTAGTTTTTCAAATACAAATTTTGTTAGTCAGCACCAGCTGAGTTATGAAGCTCTATGGGAAAATAATCTACTTTCTCTATGCTGACTGTATACAACAGACATTGATGCAACATTGCATTCCTAGCGATACAAAATGCTCTAGCAATGATTAAAATAAATGCTAGTTAAATATGCCCATTTACTTAGCAGCATGATCTGTAGGAATCTAACTACAGAAACAAATATATAATAAATATTTATAAAGAAGACCTATCTGATGAAAGAAACCGTATATGAACACTTTCCACATGGTTAAAAAGAAATACTTTGCACGTTCTGGCTATTCATAAATATGTATATCTATGCAGCTGATTTTCTTTTCCATCCCAAAATAAGTAAAAGTCAAGAAATAAAACAAAATAACAAAATTACAAAGCATTGCCCAGCACAGCATTTTGATATATTCCCTGAAGTGCAAGTAATAATTTCACCAGGTTGCAATCTGTTCATACAGTGCTGGTCTTCCGATTCCAAATGTATTCAGTCTTTGCTTGAGTTAAGATGCGAATACGAATGGAGCGTGATAACAATTCATTATGTGAGAACATAAAAATGGTAAAAAAAAAAAAAAAAATTCAACAACAACTTACAAGTATATCCATATTCTTTCTGTCTTTTCTGCTCGTGGGTTCTGGGTGAAATGGGATAAATCAAGCCTTTAAAAAGAAAACAAAAATAACAACACAAATGGAAATCAAATAAAAAATAAGGAAAAGAAAGAAGGTAACAAAACATAAAATTATGGAAGTAAACATGAATTAATTAAAAGGTGGACATCTTTAGTGTTTTTACATTCTGGTCGAGTTGAAAGCTATGATTCTGCATCCCCTGCTTGAAGTCTCTCTCTAGGACTAATAACCAGGCAGATTGAATTTCAGAGCCAAATTCAGTCTCGAGTCACTAACTTTGGAATGCCTGAATTTTTTCTTCTGTTGAACATAAACTCTAATGGATCTATTTTATTTCATGTAAATGTCATTTGCATATGGGGGAATCTATATTTGCTTTGCTTTGGTTTAATAAACTCTTGTTTTCAACTTCTTAGCAGACAATTTTAAAGGTTCTGTGGCTTCATGTCACACCGTTGGCTATTCAGATGAGTATGTGGTCACCTATACAATGATGAATCCTCCAATCATACCCGTGACTGATGACTAGAAGTTATATGCAATAATAGAGCTCAACTAAAATATTGTAATATATCTATGACTTGATACAAATATATCTCTCTGTATTTTTATACGATTTTGTTCACAATTCATAATGTTGTTTGGATTTAAATTTGATATTTAATTGCAAGAAACACTATGGTTAAATATGTAAAATATACTGATTTAAAGAACAACACTTGAAAATATACAAAATGTTTTTATACTGGGCAATAAAATAATAAGGTCTCTGATATATTACCATTTATATGAAATTTTGATGCTGTGGGATCTATCGTTTTAGTTTCTGGTAATCCGCTTCCTGAGGTGGGAGGAGACATTGACAGAACAGGCAGTTTCTATCTACACAATGTTAATTTGGCACCTACACCTGCCATAACTTCCAGTAGCATTAATAGAAAACTCATTAATTTACAAGGACACATCTTCTTGAGAATGTAACATATAGGACTAGTTGATAAAAGTGAATAGAAACCTGGCGTAATTAATAATTTGGTATTAAATATCCAAATGTAAATGTTGTGTTTATTGCCTTTTTTACTTTTTAAAAACATTTTACCCATTATCAAGTCTTGTTACTCAATATATCATATAGAAATATATTTGATCACAGTGATTCTTTAATAAATGTATATATAGATTTCAGGACTAAAATCACTACATAAGCCCCAGATTCCAAATGCCTCAATATAAATAGAGTAGCATGTCGCATGTAAAAATCACCTTTTAAGAAGATGCCACAAAAGGTTAGTTGTAAGCACCTTAAATTATTGATATACAAAATAGAACAAATGCAGGTAGGTCTGCAGTACTTATAAATAAACCAAAGCAACACATTAATGGCACATCCACCAGAGATGGGGATTAGTGAAATACAAATATACAAGACAGAACAGCTTGCTACTCCTAACTACTTTCATTACGTCAGAGCTGCGAGACAGAAATATCTAATGCATGTTTTGGAATGATCTTTGGAATATGAGTATTCTATTCTGGTGCACGGACCAAACCCCCTGTCAACTGGAGTAATTTAGAGCAAAGAAGAAAGTTAAGTAAATCAATGAAAATTATGAAATCAATGAAAATTGCATTTGACTGCTATCTTTAGGACAGTGGAATCTATATCCGTTTATGCTTATCTACATCACAACATCAGAATAGTAATATTGCAGTTTGTGTAGGTGTTGCAATTTGCCCTAATTGGAAAGCAGGGTGGTCAATAACTTAACAGGTAGGTTTCCAGTGGTCAGCCACAACATTTTACTTCCTAAGCTAATACTATTACAAAATCTTCCATTTGTAAACCCAGAAGATTAAATTTATATGAGCATTTCTAGCTTATTTATGTACCGGAACACACTACTGGAAAACAGTAATGTTCTTTATTGCACTTTGTGGCCATTCCTTCCATTTCACCTAGGATCTACCTGTAGAGTTTCAAGATGTAAGTGGCATCATGGCAATAGACAGTACATAGTCTCAGGTCCCATGGCTCTATATGTGCGTGATACGATATCCGTTCCAGCCAACTAAACACTTTTTTTTTTAAATTGAAAGACCCATCTAATATATTTAGGGCCGTATATACCTTTTTGGAGCCCCTAGGCAGTGAAGTGGAGGAGGCCCTGCGCGTGAGTATGCAAGGTATGCACGGACCCATTTTTGCCTTTTCTGTACATGTAGGTTCCCTTTCCTGTTCTAACTGTCTTGTTATAGGTGGTTACCCCATAGTAGCCAGTCTATGAACTGCAACATTTCATTTTTTTAAAGCCAGGAACCATTTTTTTTGAGAAGTGGCGCCCCTCATAGGGAAGCGCCCCTCACAGGGAAACGCCCCTGGGCGGCTGCCTAGTTGGGCTAATGGGCAATCCGGCCATGAGATTTTACCTATGATAATGATCAAATGGTTGTGAATTTACCTATAACAGAAATTGGTACTTTTTTGTTAATTTACAGTGTAACAGGTAAACTATTTTGATCATTATTTTAGGTATACTGAATCGGTATTGCAATTGACAAACTGTTTGGTTGGCTAGGATTGATATGGTGTCTCACCAATAAAGAGCTGACACTCTATACTGTCTATGGCCATGATGCCACTTACATCTAGAGCTCTGCAAGTAGATCATAATAAATCATAAATTGAATATCAATTTTAGCTTAATAAGTGCTTTGCCACTTAATAAAATAGTTATGTTTATGTCAACATACCAGAGCTTCCTTGTGTATGTACTGCAAACAAACTGCTTATCTCAATTTCTAAAAGAATGAGATGCAAACACTATATATCCACTTTAAGTTGTAATATAAGCATCCAGTATGAATAGCTAAGGTATTCCCTGTACACTGATTATTTATCTATGCACTGCAGATCTCTCTAGGTGAAATTGTCCCATATTAAATCTGATGAAACTAGAAGTACATTAATGGTTCAAACCAATATACATCACAGTGGAGAGGAACAAACAGATTTTTTTTCACAGTATGATATCATGGATCCGTTGAAAACAATCTTAAAAATATAAAATGACATTACATGCTGCTCATTACTTGCTAATCATTATGTAGTCTTAAGGCAGACAATAGCTTTAATACTAAGGGTGAGCGTGGCTAGCGTCATTGTAACATATATATGTTTACCCATCAAAGTAATACAGTGTGAACATCCATAATTAATTCATACATAATAATTATCTAATAATTGAGAAAGATGTGCCTTAATCACATACATGAACACAACAGGTCAGAATAATTTTCCAGTTATGATATTGAGATTAATCACTATAGCTTTTGCACTTCCTTACACAAGTATAGACATGAGGATATGAGTTAGTATCTAAACTAGATATATGACAAATTGAATAGCTAATTGGTCTAATTATTTAAAAAAAATAGGCAGATGGTGTCTGTAATAACAAGGTTTGCCCACACTGTGTATAACATTGTTAGTATTTCAGTATGAGGGAGGAAGAAGTGCTTTCCAATTTTTTCCATATTACTCTGTATTTACTCCTGCCTTGCTGAGAAAAATATTATATATTTTTATATACTTAGAATTATTGGTTTTATGTAAAAATAGAATAAATTGTTACTTTTGATATACAGTTGTGTCATGGGTTAGATTTACTATAACATACAGTATTTGCATATAATGTGTTATCATTAATACCATAGATATTTATGACACAAGAGAATGCCTAATCATACTAGTTCTACACGATGTGTCATCCAACAGAACAGGGATCCTATGGGGTAAATGAGTATAATTTATAGTTAAGTTTAAAATCTGGCTTAAACAGTAAAAGATTGCACAACAGACTAAAATGGCAGTTGTCCAAGAGGATAGCCATTTATGAGAGAGTGTGCATCCAGTGATAACTTAAAAATGTAGACAACGCCATTATTACTCTTGCGCAAGAGTTGCCAGTCAGCCCCTGATATACTACAAGTAAAATACCACAAACCATCAACTTCAATTTTGCCCCCTTTTCTTCTATAGCAATGCATAGTAATACTGGTGCGTGGAATCTGAATTGTATAAAATAATAAAGATCTGTTATGACCACTTTCGAAGCCAGAAACATTTTCCTAAATCCACAGTATTTTAGATACTTATATCTTATCAATAAGTTATTTGTTCAGTTTAATATAAAACAGGAAACTCAAGGCAAGGTTTGATTACCTGATTACTGACTCGTATACAGCAATTTGACATATATTCTTTAACAAATGCTTGGCTTAATCTCTTAATTGATTTTAGAAGATAAAAACAACTATTAATCATTCTGTCTTGAACCAAAAAAAACGCAACTTCAAAAAGCCATACCAATTTTGATCAAGATGCATGTGACAAGCAGTTAGAAAGTACATCAGACTCTTAACTCATATTTTTATAATATTCTAAATATTTTACTATAGGAAGAAGAATAGTTTAAGTTTTTATATTTTGAAAATCAAAATGCAAAGAGGCCATAAGGAGACAAATTGGATTTACTGTATGTTTTTTTTGTTTTATCTTATGATGGACTTTATTTAACCTCCCGCTTGTCTGTTTAAATTTTGTTTGTTTTTTACATTTTATCTGCTTTCTCCAACAGTATGTATTGATATAAGTAGATAAAAAAAGTGATGATCTTAAAAGCTATATTTAATGTACAATTGTGAAAAGTCTCTTAAAAAAAAGTCAGTTTAATCAATATTCCATTCTAAAAAATATATTCTTGTATTAAAGCATTATTCAAATAATGGGATCAAACTACTTACTCATGATATAAGATTTCTATTTTTCACTATGGATGAGTCTGAGAACTTTCACACTGAACCACTAGAGCATTACAAACTGCCCGGAAACTTGAGTGGGATGGTGATTGTGACATGCACTTCCATTTTATCTGTTGTTAAGTTCAAAAACATTGTGGCAATCTTTCAATGGAACTGAGCCTCATCAGCATTATACCATTTTAGTGTTGTTTTTATAAAGTGTTGTATATAGAATAGTTAGGTAAGGCATGACAAAAACACATTTAGTTAAACTTTTTCTGCACATTTAAACAATCACTTACTATTTGTTAATCATGCCCCTAGGTGGCATGAACTTCTTATCTCTCCACCCCAGAATGTTTTATTTTTTCTGGAGCTGGGGAAAGCTCTCCAAAAAGACATACCTTACTTGCAGAGTGACCGTGAGCGATGACTAGAAAGTATATTTGTGTACATTGCTAGCAGCTCATGAAACACTACTATGCTACTCATGTGTGTTTTACAGAAAGTACAAACAATTTTCAATTTGATATTTCCCCTTGGCGTCTCCCACTCCAGAGATCATACATCATTCAGAGGATGGAGTGATCTGGAGCTTATACAGTCTGGGGCATGATTAAAACGTAATTAATTGTTTAAATACATAGTAAAAGCACAATAAAGTTTTTTTCCTTCTTGTGAAGCCCTATAAAACTATTCTTTAGACAGCCCTTTAAAAGACCACTAAAGTGGTCCTTTAAAGCTGGTAAACCAAACATTATTCTTTCATTTCTAATTATGGAATGTTATGTTGAATTTAAAGGCACAATGTGACATAATTACTAACTACAGCTGGAACTCTCAAATCAATATGTGGCTTAGTTAGGTCTTGATAGTGCTGCAGAGCTGCATTTACAGTGCATTTTAAACCTTTGCAACTCATGTGAAGACCATGCCCTTTAATATATCTGATATGCATTTCATTGCTATATACTGTATATGTGCAATGAACGTGTAGGAGTCATTGGCTCACTAGCGTGCATCCTGCAGATTTATACTGCCCTATATATGTAATTTTAGTATAATAGGTAGTTTTTACTGTCATTATAGTGGCATGGTATATTTTGTAACAGAATGTCCTGTACTATTTTGTGGAGTTGTCACACTATTTGCTGTCTAGCCGGTGTGTTCGTATCCATGACAACGTTATACATTTCTCTCATTCTAAATATAGGGCTTGATACAGTGACATTTTGTTTTGCTCCCATATTTAAAGTAAAACTATATACACTATACACTGAAACTTCAGTTATTGTATGTATGACTAATACAAGAAAGCTAGCCGCATTATTTATCTATCAGAGATTATATATATATATATAGTAGACTAGCGACTTGCCCGTCAAAAAATGACGGCAATGAGATGTGTATGTTTGTGAAGTTGTTTAGTTATTAATATACATATTGAATTGTAAGGTAGGTAATGTTGTTTTGTGTGTACTACTAAAATATATAATCCAAATGAATAAATGAATATACTTGACCTATTTGTATGCATTGTGTTGAAGATCTGTGAACCTTGTTTGATGTTGCTGCAGCATTAGTGGTGTGGAGCTGCTGTATAAGCATGCTGAATGTGTGCAGTGTAACACTGTGCGTGCGCGAGACCAAACCGTTAGCGTAGTCGTGTACTTCCGCATTGGTGTAAAATGGCGAGTAATGTGTGGTATAGGTCTGTATCGGAATATCCGTAGGTGTTTTGTGGTGTTTTGCGAGTTTAGAGTGCTGTAGCCTCGTTTTCGTTTTGTTCGGCGGCCATTTTTTCTGTCGCTTAGATTTTTTTTTAGTCTGTAAACTGTTTTATTTCGAGTAAAATCGAGGTGTAAGTTGCATTTTTGAGGTCCTGGGTGCTCCCTCTTGGTGTAGGTAAGTTTTTTATGTATGTGCTGTGTGTATGTATTGTGTTTTAAATGTTTGTATGTCGGCGTGTTGCGTCCGATGTTTGCGAGGTCGTAATGTGTGGTAACGTGTTTCGTACGTTGTTTGCGTGCCTCGTAAAATTTAGCGAGTGTCGTAATTTGTGTGTCGTGTTTTTTGAGTAGCGACGTGAATTTTGCGAGGGTTTGAGGCCCTTGCCCAGTGACCTCGCCAGCAACTGAGGCCCTCGCTTCGCGAGGGGCCTCAGTTGCTGACATGGAGCGCCTTCGGCGCTCCATGCCAGCAACTGAGACCCGTGCCCAGTGACCTCGCCAGCAACTGAGGCCCTCGCTTCGCGAGGGGCCTCAGTTGCTGGCATGGAGCGCCTTCGGCGCTCCATGCCAGCAACTGAGACCCGTGCCCAGTGACCTCGCCAGCAACTGAGGCCCTCGCTTCGCGAGGGGCCTCAGTTGCTGGCATGGAGCGCCTTCGGCGCTCCATGCCAGCAACTGAGGCCCTTGCCCAGTGACCTCGCTACGCGAGGGCCGCGGCTCGCTACGCGAGAGCCGCGGCTCGCTTCGCGAGGGCCGCGGGCTCGCTATGCGAGCCCGCAAGCGTGAGAGACGACTCGTACGCTCACAACTATATATGTGATAAAAAGTACATCTGTGTTCACATTTGAACGTCTAAAGCAAGTTAAAAAACCTGCTTCCAGCTCAGAGTTCCCGAAAAAAAAAGTTATTACACTGCATTCTGGGAAGTTGAACTGGGACACACAAATGTGCCCACAAATATATATATATATATATATATATATATATATATATATATATATATATATATATATATATAGTGACAGCTAATCAACACAACAACAGGCAAAGAACACCCTGAAAAGGACATAACACTTGGACGGTGGCACGTCCTTCCCGCACAGCTGAATAGCGCGCCATCATCAGGGCGCAGAGAACTGCGCTCTAATGACGCTCTGCGCTCCAGCCTGTAACCCAGCCTGCTTGCCAAGGTAAGTGCCTAACAGTACACAATGCTCTATATGTAAAATACACACTACCCTAAACATACAGTATACACTGCTCTACATATACAGTACACACTACAAGTTACATATACAGTCCCTGGGTATTTCGGGTGTCCCTGGGTATTTCGGGTGTCCCTGGGTATTTCGGGTGTCCCTGGGTATTTCGGGTGTCCCTGGGCACTCTGGACTCTGGTCACCCAACATGGATGTGTACCTTGTAGAGTGTACTGTACTGTATATGTAGAGTAGTGTGTATTGTATGTGGATAGCAGTGTGTACAGTACATATAGAGTATTGTGTACGGTCAGCCCCTTACCTTGCCAAGCAGGCTGGAGCACAGAGCGTCAACAGAGTGCAGTTCTTGGCGCCCTGATGACGACGCTCTATTCAGCTGAGCACAAAGGTCGGGGTGCCCACTTGGACAGCTAAAGGATACTTGACAGGAAAAACACCATGAAACGTAAAGTTCACCCCAACAAGGAAAGAACACCTTGACAGGGAAAAAAACATCCTAATAGAGATAGAAATGTGGACAGCAAAAAAATAGCTGAACAGGAAAGACTGATGGACAAGTAAGAACTCCCAGATATGAAAAAAGCATCCTGACATAGATTGAAAACCTTGGCAGCAAAATGGATATCAGAACAAAAAAGACAGCTTTACAAATAAAGAACACTTTGACATGGAAAGAACACCCTTACAGGGATTAAGCAGTGAAACACATTGACAAGGACAAAAGTCTCACAGATAATGAACAACCTAATAGAGGTTGAAAACCTTGACAGATAAGGAACATCTTGACAGGATAAAAATACTCTAACACCACAGCAAGTAAAGAACACATTGACAGGGATTGAAACCCATGTAAGCTAAAGAACACCTTGACGGGAAAAGATTACCCTAACAGGGACAAAACAAACAACAACCTTGCTGATTGAAACTCTTGTAAGTTAAAGAACAGCCTAGAAAAGAATACACAATTAAAGGTAAAGAAAACTCCAGCATGGGGGGAATGGCATTGACAGAAGAAGAACTCCCTGACAGGGATTGGAAACTTTGAGAGACAAAGAAAACCCTGGCAGGAAAAGAACAATCAACTAAGAATCCCGGGGTATTTAGCACAATGATATAACTGGACTTTAAAAGCTACAACTTGTACAAACCACAAGAAATAACTGAGCCACACAAATGTAAGTGAACAAGATGTGTTCATTTTATGCACTGGACACCAGAAAGATCTTCACAGACTTGTATTAAATGGGATATTAATGAAGTTCACGGAAAACAACTGGTTCTTGTCTATGTTTTTTTGTTGTCCTATTCAGCTTGTGCACTTCCCTAAAGAAGCATCAGATTTAATGACATTTCATTCTATCACTTAGGAGAAAGATATGAACTCCCTGGTAGGAGAGTGTTTACTGGATAGGGCATCCGTTTGAATAAATGTGACAGCTGAGCTCTTAGAGAAATACCACAGTGAGCAATAGACAGAAGCTTTGGCTTTGTGTGTAAAATACTGTAATTACTGGGGATAGTGAATGCTTCACAGTTTTTATCCCAACAGAAATCAATATTTCTACAGACTGAAGATCTGTTGTGAAATATACAGCCTGATAAAAGATTTTATTGATCCGTCCTACTGATGTTATTGTTGCACATAACAAACCTACCAATAGGAGGTTTCACTACAAGAATAACGTGATCAAACCTTCCCTTTAATGTCATTTTTCACAATTTCACTCCTTTCAGAGATAGTTGGTGGAAATTAGAACATTAGATTAATAAATGAAAAAAAAAACTTGCATTCTGCCAGATTTGGATGCAAGACAGATAATATAATAGTTCACAAAGGTATAATTTACATGCTGTGCAATTAGACCGACTGAGGGAGAAACAAGATTAATTCAACTTTATGGAGAAATTAGTGCCAAGCCTGTGGTTGTTGCATATTGGAACAAAAATGATCAAGCAGCAACGAGATTGCAATAAATTAATTAAACAAGGAATGTCAATACTTGGGAAACATTTGCATGTGCATGTTTTTGCAGTCTAATAACACTTGAGGACAGATTTATTTGTGTGTTAAACTGTGATCTGGGATCTCAACAGATCAGAAACAGTACAGTCAGAGCAGCATGTTATATAGTAATGGTTTCTCTAGCTCCAGCATCATGCTACATTTTCAGGTTGGTCAATCACCGCCTCAATCATTTTGATTTATGTATCAATACCCAGTACAGAGCGATCATGAAATATTGCCTGGATCATCTAGGACTGGAGTTGTACAGACCTAATACACAGTAATTTCAGGATTTTCAACTTCCTGTACTTGTGTTATATCCGTTTGTAAGTATTTTACTACAGCCACAAAAATGTAATGTTCAAGCTTGCTATAGTATTGCTAATAAAGGTTGGACATTCATTACGCATTAGTGTTATTTTACACCTATACTACCAATACAGTCTGGGCACAATCAGCAAACAGATTAAATAACGTGGTCCAGAACTCGGGTCACATCTGATATATATAGTGCCAGAAATGGATTTTACTAATACGATGAAATAATGAATGTTGTAGAAAATCCACACTGAAATATTATTATAATGTGATCAATAAAAGAGCGCAAGACGCTATCATTAAAAACTACATTTAAAAGCAAATAATTTGCAACTGAATGTTATTATAAATACTTTAGTAGGCTAAAACTTAGACTGAAATACTTTTTTATCTCTAATTCATTCACCCTATCTACATCCTCTCAGTCTAAATCAGCATGAAAAGTTATATTTAGGAGTTAGGTAGATTTTTTTTAGGAGCCAGTTGTAGCGTTTCTTGGAGCCAATTAGGTAATTAATTTATAAAAATACATAACACGATTGTAAAATATTTATGAGCCAGAAGTACAAATTGTACGACCTCAAACCATGAGCAAGTGCTAGCTACATCACTCCCAAATGATGCTCATCATTAGATAACAGGAAGACAGGAGCAGGATTAATGAGACTGGTTCATGAACATAAAATAGAAAGTTCAATGTAAGTTAAAGTCTACTAAATACTTTTAACAAAACTCAACTGCAAAAACAACTGGCTGTAAAATGCTTTAAATATACCAGATCAAACACATTTCTGTGTGTATGTTGTACATGTGGGTATTTACTAGTAGCTATACAAAAATATATCTATGATATTTACTGAATCACCTCCTTATTCCACAAGACATGTTTGTATTCAGTGTGTGAGCCTTCCAAGAAATTCAGCAGAAACCACACAACATATTTGCAGTACAAAGGATCCCTGTATTCCCTTTGATACTCTCACACTAGTTCATACTATCTCCTACAAGCCTATTCTGATGATTAGAAGTTAGTCCCTTCAGGAGCAGAATAAATATGAAATGCTGAGGTTATTATATAAATGTGACAAAACTAATGACTGTAAGGAGAAATCCAAGAGGGGAGCATATAAAGACACGGGGAAACTAAGTGAGCGCTGTAGTTAGCTTCAGACAGAGTTATAAAGCATGGCAAATCAATCTTTTCAGCAGTGATGGATCATAGAACAGGATTATAAGTTTTTGACTTGTATATAGGAAGCCATTAAAATATTACCATTAAACCCAGGCACTAAGGAACAGGAAACCCCCTTGGGCTAAGAATGCCAATATTCAACTGTGTTTTCTCATTACTGAATTTTGTTTTATAAAAGGAGGATGGTAATATGAATCTCTCTCCAGCTCATACCACGTAAATGCATTATGTGAAATGGGCACATCTAGAGAATACACATAAAAATATAATACCCAATTTCCATAAATCGGGATGCCTATATGTTTGCCTTTACGGAATTGTAGAGCATTTAATAATTCTCCTCCCAAGAGGAATAAACAGCACTACCACATGGCCAGATACTCAGAAATAATGAATATATAAGCACTGTAATATGTATGTAATCTAAAATATACTGTTTTAAGTATATATATGTTTTAATCTGAGAAAGCTGGTGGGAATGGTACAGAAAAAAACAAGAAAAACAAAATGTGCGACAGTATAAAAATATTTTGTCTGTATGTCTATCATTACAGTATAATGCCTTAATATTTAAATGCAAATTTGTATACTCATAAAATGTATCTGTAAGTATCCTTATTTATGAGAAGACTCATAAATCTTATCAGAAGCACATTAGGATCTACTTAAAAGGGAGATCCCTTCATTTGAAATCTGATGGATGTCAGAATACAGTTGGCTTTTACGTCCTAGTAGCTCTGATCTTCCCACTATCCTCCACAGTATGTTTCTCCTCAGGACACGTGCCTGTCCCTTAGGAATCATATCGATGTCCTTCAAATACCACTGAAGTCCAATATTTGGAATATAACATTTTGAATAATAAGAACTGATAATGGGAGAAATAAAACATTTCATGTTTTTAACTCTTATATGAAGTTACATGTTGTGCTGTCATCTATCGTTGTACTGATTTGTCTGCTTTGTCAAGGGGCAGTAAGCCTTGGATACAGATAAGGTTTCAGTTTGATGGACTTTGATTACTTATTACTGACTCCTCCTATTCTGCTAATGTAGTCAATATGGACCTTTAGAATATATTAGCACCTGTACTCTTACTCTTAAATATACATTATGTCCAGAAACTGATTTACCTTCTGGCTAATTAAAAAAAAAACTTTAAATCTATTACAATGTCATGACAAAGTAATTGTGTGATTCAGTTAAAATAAATAAATGAATTAAATTAACCAAAAACTCCAAACAACACAGGGAATACCAAGCAAACTCCATTTTCAAAATAAAGGATATGTATGATGTTATAATACACTTGAAAAATGCATAACAGACACAAGCACACAATAGGATTTAGAAAATGGAAAACAAAAAGCCAGGGATTAATTAGGATCTGCAGTATTAGCAAACAATAAACACAGAAGAAAGTTAATAATTCAGAGTTAGAATGTAAATTAGCTATGCAGAATTTCACTCACTTTGCATACACAAGCCATCAGTGCAATTCTTGGACTGCAGAACTGGGCCATCACAGTCTTTCCCCCCATTTCGTGGTGGGGGGTTAGAACAGTCTCTGCGTCGCCAGTGTGTACACTCTGTACCACATGTGGACCATTTGCTCCATGCAGTCCATTCACCATCCTCTGTGAGAAAATACATATATTTGTTAATTAAATATGGAGATTTAACAGTGGGTGGTAATGCGCCAGTCCTCTATCTCACAGATCATTCCTCAACTTCCAGTCCCATCGCCAGCTTTAAATATTCGGCAGATTTTTAAGTTCAACAAATGGATAATCGCCTACAAAAGTCTTCACCAATACCACCCCTAGCTACATCCCTCATTTGATCTTCAAATAGTTCTCTATCCATGCCCACAGCTTAACCAATGACTGATAATGCTATATTGCCACCACATACTCTCAAGCAGATCCCAACCTCTAAAATGTTCTACCTTAATTTGTCAATTTCTCCATCACTCAGCTTTAAAGATTGCAAATGCATCTATAGAATGAAGCTTGCTCCCTTTCTCTGAGTATTTAGCCCTATGGAATATGTTGGGCGTTAGATAAGCCATTAATAGTAACAATGCAATAACAGTTGGATTGTGTTATCCACAGGAATCAAACACAAGTAAAAGTCACTTTGTTGACAATGTACTGAACTCATCCGTATACACTTTTTTACCTGGACATAGTGTGGTGCAGGTTGATTTCTGGACACCTTGGCCATCACAGAAGGATCCACCATTTAGTGGTGCTGGATTTGTACAAGTTCTTGTGCGTTTCTGGTATCCTTTTCCACACCGATTATTGCATGCAGACCATTCTGTCCAGGTGGACCAACCTCCATTTACTGAGCATCAAAGACAAAAAAATACATATATGTTAGCCCCTCCCCTTCTTTGACTAGGCTAAAAGACCTGGAGTTGTGTCTGAAGCCGACAAACTTCCAAAGTCCTATTAATATCCTAAGTACACGGACAGCCATTCAAGCTTCTTCACATTAGTCAGACCATAAACAATTCTGTGTTGAAATAAATAGTCGGAGCCTAAATGTTGCTAACAACATTAAAATAACATGACTAGAAATTATAAAAATATTCCAAATCATTGAAAGCAAATACAAATATTAACCCATATAATCATAAGTTAATTCTTTTAGGGATGTGACAATGCACCATAACATAGGGCATTAAGAACAACAGCAGCCTTATTAAATTGCGATTCAGTAAATCTAAAAGGGCTCTATTTAAGCACACAGCATATGTTTTTTACAGAGGTTTTTAGTTAGTGAACTTCTATCCAAAAGCAAGGTATTCACTAAAAACTTCTGTAAATAAAATATGCTGTGTGCTTAAATAGAGCCCCTTTTAAATTTACCCAATCGCAATTTAATAAGGCTGCAGGTGTCTTATGAATGTATTTCTTTTTTTAACAAAACTTTATTTATGGAGTTACAATTTCCTTACCATATACTATTACTGTGGCTGTGGTGCTTCTCCTTTTGGCTACAATGTTTTTGGCAACGCATGTATAGTTGGCGGTATCTGAAAGCCTTGCTTGTTTGATGATGAGGTTATGGTCAATGGTTATATAAAAATTACGATCCTCGACTGGATCAATCACATCCTCATTTTTTAGCCACTCCACCTATAAAAGAATATATAAAAAATAACACATTTTTGACAAATGCTTACATTTTCTCTTGAAGATGTGTACGTTTGCTTTATCATATATTTGAGACAACAGTCTCACAATTTGGAGTCAATTTAATGATCACCATGCATGTAATTGCTGCACTGAACAGCTCTTGGCTAGGGATGGTATCCCAGACTGTGCTGGTGTGCAGAAATCCATAAATGACTTCTTCAGCATTGTCAGAATCCATTAGCAATAAGCCAATGTACCGGAGTAAAATTAATACTAGCGCTGCGCAGGGCGACAAAACTATTTCTATGTGACATGGAAGCTAGGCATCTATTTTGTTCTGTTTCGTGCAACAAATTGGCTAATATGTTGCATTATCTATTGAACTGTGTGTCTGTTTTTATCTTAGCAAGGTATATCAGTGCAAAGTATATCATGTAAGATGTTATAGTACTGCCAATGGATTAAGCTATTCATGTTTATCACACAACACGATACAAACATTAAGCATGCAATGTGCACAGACAGCTAATAAGCAAATAAGAAACAAGCTTGTACATTATTCAGTGCTCAATTATTTCCATATTTTATAGGGAATATATATTCACTCACACAGACTAAAAACAAATAGCAAGAATGATTTGTCTCTGAGGTGGTCAAACGCCCTTAGGGGAAGTCACAGTATTGGTATTGTATGTCCATTCTTGGATAGAGCTTCTATGACTGATTTTTCTGTACATGGAAATGAGCCAGTGGGTGTACATGCCGGTCATGGACTTGTTGCTGAAACATGCTTAGGATGTGGTTCAGTTCACTGATGAAGCCCAAGAACACTGAATTGTAGGTTAGTTTGCTGTCCATATGGTAATAACTTGGTATTTTGGGCTGGATGGCATTAGACTAGCACAGGATGTTTTCCCTCTATGTATGGTTGTTGTTGTTGTGTCGTTCAGTTGTGTATGACTCTCCGTGACCCTATTTACCTCCATTTTCTGCAGTTTGGTAAAATTATATTTTTCCTTGTTTTTTTCCCCTGTATAGCGCTATGGAATATATTGGCGCGTTACAAATTAAAGTAATAATAAATAATAATAATAATTTACCACAGCACTCAAGGCATATATTGTTTCTGGTTGTGCTTATCTTGGCAAAGATACCGGAGTTGTTTCCAGTCCCTTCTCCAATAGACCTTGCTATGACCTGTCCATCTTGGGTGACCCTACATGCTTAATTGGAGTACACGCCCATTCACCATGACCAGGTACTGATCCAGATGGGGTCTATGTATGGTACTGTTCAGCTAAAAGATTGCACTGAGTGGGTAAAATACCCATGTCTAATTTACAATAGGCTTTCTTTGATCATTCACATGTAACATTATGAATCGAACCAACAGATCAGTCTCACTTTACCAATCAATATATAAATGGTATGAATAGAGCATAATGTATCCCACTGGCAGCCAAAGGGTAAAGAGACACACATTTTCCACAGCTTCTCCATATACATTTGTCTCTGTTCACCTCCTTCCTCCATTGAGAGACAGATGTGTTATGTCTAATTATTCATTGATTGGTATCAAGAGATGAATCTACATAATTGGCACATTTGTTCCAATTAACAAAGGAAAACTGCCACATGCCACTGAAGTGAAATGTTATATAAGCATAAGCAACCATCAGCAACTAAAAGCCCCGGAAAAAAATAAGTCAGCATGCAACAGAACTGTCTATGTTAGCCCTACGTTGCCCTAGGACATGTTGAGCAATTACTGCAGTGTAACAAAAAAATGTGAAGCGGCATAGAATTTCATTACATAAATAAATGAGTACAGAGTACATTAATCAAACAAGTGATTATATGAATGAGAAAAAGCTATTGCAGAGCAATTATCTGATGTAAGCTTAGCCACGCCAAGCTAATGTCATCTTGAAGTTGAACACTTTTGGCAGGCACCCCATGTTTAGAAACAGAGACCAGCAGGATTTTTATGAGTAATTACAGATTTTTTTTTCCCCTTGCATTAATGCTAATTGATACAGTTCTTTATGCAACAATAAGATAGCACCTGTCATACCTTCCTGTTGTTCATACGCTTTTGATTTTGACCGATAAAGTTACTGAAAGCCAGCCAGGGCTATGCTAAATAAACACACAAATAGTAAATTGTATTACTTTATTTCTAGAATGCACTAACCAAGTTAGATGAGGAAAGGACTTGTGTTTATTCAGGTAATGCCTTGTAGGATTTTTCTCTTGCCAAATAAAAATGAAGCTAAAATGATTTATCAAACCAGTGAAAAGCAAAGCAAATATAGCAATAGGCAACTATATTCCCTGGCAATGTAATGCTGCCATGGAACGGTGCCCGTGCAACTTGATGCCTATCTATGCTAAGTTTACCAGGAGGGCAACTGCACGCTATATGAAGACAGATTGTATTTGTGATTTTAGATACTTACAAGCTTTAGAGAAAATGATTTACATAAACAAATAACTCCCAGGTTCCTGTCTTGTCAAGACAGCGACCATGTTTTACTTTGATGAACAACAAACTGTGTTTACACCTACTGTGTCTAGAGGCCTCCATCGAGTAAGAAACAATGCGGTGTATTCACTTAAAGTGCCATATCCATTATCACCCGTTAACAGACATGAACTTAAATGCCTACTAACAAGTGGTAATGGCAACAAGACTTTAGAGAACGTATTGCTTTTTCACATTTGTGAAAGTGTCTCTCTAAATGTTCAATTTAGGTTGAAAACTTATACAAAGGAATCATTTTGGCTGCTTTCATACTAAAAGAAATGTTATAATTGTAGCAATATATAATTTATTTAAAAGGTTTGCATTAAGGAATTATTAAAAAATTATTATGAATCTAGAACATGGAAAGAAAATGTGTATATAAAAAAAGAAATTATAATTTTTAATACAGAAACCTAGGGCCAAGTGCTCAAATCTACTGGAAACGGTGTTATTGCAAATATGAGGTTATTATTCTCTTATATTAAGGCTCTTATTAAATAAGCTGTGAAGCCAAAGCCATTAGACACATTTAAAAGGGAGTAAAACACTTAGCTAACAAGGTTATAATGTGATTGAGGTCTGAACACTACGATAATAATGTTATAATAGCCTTGTGGCATATGCTGGAAACAGGGGCCTAAATGGCGAATATCACAGGAGAGAGGGAAAAAAATACTGTCGTGTGAAGCAGAGAGGGGATAAGATTGGATTAGGATGGGGAATATCAGACGCAAAGAGCAGAGCGGAAGAATGCTAGTGAACAGGGATGTAGTGACAAGGGGGAAACAAACTATTTGGGCTGTTTGTCTGTTTGAGAACAAGCGCAAATTATTGTGTCTGTCAAAAGTACTTAAAGATACTCATTTTGTGCATGATGAAAACAGCTTCACTGGGGCCAGATAACAAGCACCATATTACAGCTCGGTGTAAAGGGCTAGTGAGACAGACTGGAGTATCCTTATGCATTTTAGTTTTGTACATGCTGAAGCAGCAAAACAAACTTATTAACGCTTTTGTGTGTGTGTGTATGTACTATTTATTTACTATATATATATATATATATATATATATATATATATATATATATATATAGTAAATAAATAGTACATCTGTGTTCACATCTGAATGTCTAAAACAAGTTAAAAAACCTCCTTCCAGCTCAGAATTCCAAGAAAAACAGTTATTACACTGCATTCTGGGAAGCTGAGCAGTGACATGCAAATGTGCCCACAAATGCCTCGCTCTTCAATCCTAGCCATTATCAAACATGGCTTCCTTTAAGCTTATGCATGCTGTATTAGACAGCTTTAATGCAAAGCCAAGGTTGGAATTAACACAGGCTAAGTATCCAATCCATGTACAGCTGTTTCAAGCTTACTGGCTATCATCAGCATGGAGCGGGATCTCAGCTTGTGTTGTGGATCTCATGAGTAGGTAGTTCACCACAACAATCATTTATAAAATGGTGGGCAAAAGGGCGATAGAAGCCCTCCACCATACAGTAAATAAATAGAACATCTGTGTTCACATTTGATTGTCTACAGCAAGTTAAAAAACCTGCATTGTTTTGCTACTAACAGGAAGGTTCCACACAGCGGATAGACCGATAAACACTTTCAGATGTTAAGATGCCCTTGTCTTCTACAACAACTCCAATCGTTATTAATTAGATTAGCATGGGAGTCCATATGACTACCAGGGAAATTGATTACTGTTAGGTGCCATATGTGTCCTACAAGATTAAAAATGAGAGTGTTGTAAATAAATCCTTATTATACTTTAGGTGCTTTTATATAGTAAGCATCCAGGTTTTGCACTGTTGTCACTATGGAAGTGTTGAAAAGTGCAGAATAAATATAAAAGTTTTTAGGCTGCAATGTCTCTATCTCATGTTTGACAGCATTTTGGTCAAAGTAACAATCAGACAATAAATGTCCTTTTCAATAACTGCATAGTTACATATAGATTTCTCTCAAAATGATTAATTGTTATCCTCCATATTATCACAAGTTGCCACTGATTAAGTCAGGTACCAATCAATTCATAATCTTTCCCATCTCTGCAGTTAAGACTCTTTGCCTTAAGGGGATCTAAAGCAGAAGTTCCAATTAAAAGGATGATAACTGGAGCAAAACATAAGCTGTTCTCATGAAACAAAGCTAACAGCAGTCATATTAATAATCAATTAGATTGAAGAGCCACCTGATGCTGCTTGTTTGGAGAAGTTTCCATCTGCCAACGGCATTTTACATAGCTAATAAAACTACTAGCAGCAAAATATTCTCTTGCTGTCCAGCTTCTCCCTTTAAACACTAGAAGCCATACAGTATGTTTGCCTATATACATAAGATATAGTTTCCCTATGATTATATATAACATATATCAGTGGCTTTCAACAGACAGTGCCAGTCCCAGAAACCTTATCTGTTGGAGAAAAACCTAACACTTAATAAAAAACATCAACATTAGTAGACTATTAGATAGATTAAAGAGATGCTTTGGAGCAGTTAAACTGTACTCTATTCACATAAGTGCAAACATGTATGAAAATTCAGTACATTATATTAAGTATCTCCCTGTTAAACTCACATTCGGTCCCCATGACTATTGGAAGCTGACCAGCAAGTCCTCAGAGCAAAAACAGTTGAGAACTACTGACAAATATTACTTTTTGTAGGATAGCTTTTCCCTCTTTAATCGCTCATTATTTTTACACCTTTCTCCTCTATTAGTATTAGTCCTTTGCCAATTTGTTCCTTTTATATTCCCCCTCCTCTTCCCACCACTGAATTCGCTTTCACCCCACCTCCCTCTTATCCACCACAACTCTTCTCTTTGATTTATCTTTGTTCCTTGTGCCTTTCTACCATTTATCCAGTGCCCATCCCCTTCAATTTGATATCCTTCTCTTTTATATTTCTTTTGTACCCCTTACTATTCACTCTCCCTCCCTTGCACTACCCATCAGATCGCTCACTGTAGGGCGATATAGAAAATATGACTAGAAACTAGTCAGCAGTGTTTCAATACTCATTGAACAATTTAATCGGACAGATAACTTCCATCTTGATCCTTTCAATTGCCTGGAATTTTTGGATTGAATACAATTTATTTTCTCATACAACTAAAAATAAAATGCAGTTCAAACAAACAAATAAAAATAATATGCAATACATACAATAATTTAATGGACTATTTTGTGCAGCTTTAAAAAAACATTATAAATTCAGTTTATATGGGAAAATACTAAAGAAGTCAAGAGGGTTTGAAGTCAAGACAGTTTGGTAATATTGTAAGAAAATACTATTTTACAGTTAGGGTAGTGTATAAATAGTGCTAAAAACCAGCAGATCTAAATTATGTTATAGTAAGTAGCAATTCATTTTTCTATCAAAAACCCCTATTGAAAATGTATTAGTTAGTATTAGATGAACACATTTCCTACAAAATGACACAAACATTCTGTTATTATTCTATACTTTTTCAGTATTAGTTTCTATGGTATGCTGCCAAAACATGGGCTATTGCTTAAGAATATATAAAATAAAGTATGAATTATACCAAGAAAGTAATTGTTATTTTTTTAGCATACTGTCTTACACTCCATATGTTAAATAATAAGCAACAATTTTATATTTGTCTTCATTTTTAAGAACTAGTTTTAGAAAATATATAAATTATCAAGCATATAGTCCTTTAAGTCCATTGCAGAAAATCATAAAAAGCTATAATTTGTGGATGGTTTAAGTATATAGCTTGTCATTCTTTCCTCCAGGGGGTTTTGTATTTTAAACACATTTTACCAATTATAGGGTGTTTTGTGTGTTAATCCACCTGAATTGGCATTGACTGTCATTCATGTCATGGTATATGATGCCAGATAATGTGAGTTTATTTCTAATGGGTCTAAGTGAATTATCCCTCTAGTTATTTCCTAAGTTCAAAGGCTACTGTCCGTGTTCACCCAACACTGAAAATGTCACTTGAACGATTGAGCATTTTTCATAAAGATAAGATGTATTCTGCTGGCTGTCACCTGCAGTATTCTACAACTTACTTAATTCACATAGCTAAGAAACCTTAAGGGCACATGCACTGTAAATCCACTTTGTGTGGAAAATATAAATCATATTCACAGATTGGTCTTATTGTACACCCATCTAATCTACCTGTTCTAAATGTCTAAATTGTTTAGCCTAATAAATAGTTAAAAGCCATGTGTATTAAAAACCTAATAATGAAGTATACATTTATTAGAATTATGATGTGTATATATTACCATATAATAAGGGGGGTAGAAGAAGTTATTTGTGCTAAGGCTTAAATAATCTCACATGACCATCAATACATACACATACATATATATATATATATACCGTACATTAATTATACATTACATTATATGTACCTTACATTACGTAAGCTTGAAACAGCTGAACATGGATTGGATACTCAGCCTGTGTTTATTCCAACCTTGGCTTTGCATTAAAGCTGTGTAATACAGCATGCATAAGCTTAAAGGAAGCCATGTTTGGTGATGGCTACGGAATGAAGAGCGAGGCATTTGTGGCCATATTTGAGTGTCCCAGCTCAACTTCCCAGAATGCAGTGTAATAACTGTTTTTCTCGGAACTCTGAACTGGAAGCAGGTTTTTTAACTTGCTTTAGACATTCAAATGTGAACACAGATGTACTTTTTATTTACTGTACTACTGTACGGTGGAGGGCTTCTATCGCTCTTTTGCCCACCATATTATAAATGATTCTTGTGGTGAACTACCTACTCATAATTTCCACAACACAGGCTGAGATCCCGCTCCATGCTGATGATAGCCAGTAAGCTTGAAACAGCTGTACATGGATTGGATACTCAGCCTGTGTTTATTCCAACCTTGGCTTTGCATTAAAGCTGTGTAATACAGCATGCATAAGCTTAAAGGAAGCCATGTTTGGTGATGGCTACGGAATGAAGAGCGAGGCATTTGTGGCCATATTTGAGTGTCCCAGCTCAACTTCCCAGAATGCAGTGTAATAACTGTTTTTCTCGGAACTCTGAACTGGAAGCAGGTTTTTTAACTTGCTTTAGACATTCAAATGTGAACACAGATGTACTTTTTATTTACTGTACTACTGTACGGTGGAGGGCTTCTATCGCTCTTTTGCCCACCATATTATAAATGATTCTTGTGGTGAACTACCTACTCATAATTTCCACAACACAGGCTGAGATCCCGCTCCATGCTGATGATAGCCAGTAAGCTTGAAACAGCTGTACATGGATTGGATACTCAGCCTGTGTTTATTCCAACCTTGGCTTTGCATTAAAGCTGTGTAATACAGCATGCATAAGCTTAAAGGAAGCCATGTTTGGTGATGGCTACGGAATGAAGAGCGAGGCATTTGTGGCCATATTTGAGTGTCCCAGCTCAACTTCCCAGAATGCAGTGTAATAACTGTTTTTCTCGGAACTCTGAACTGGAAGCAGGTTTTTTAACTTGCTTTAGACATTCAAATGTGAACACAGATGTACTTTTTATTTACTGTACTACTGTACGGTGGAGGGCTTCTATCGCTCTTTTGCCCACCATATTATAAATGATTCTTGTGGTGAACTACCTACTCATAATTTCCACAACACAGGCTGAGATCCCGCTCCATGCTGATGATAGCCAGTAAGCTTGAAACAGCTGTACATGGATTGGATACTCAGCCTGTGTTTATTCCAACCTTGGCTTTGCATTAAAGCTGTGTAATACAGCATGCATAAGCTTAAAGGAAGCCATGTTTGGTGATGGCTACGGAATGAAGAGCGAGGCATTTGTGGCCATATTTGAGTGTCCCAGCTCAACTTCCCAGAATGCAGTGTAATAACTGTTTTTCTCGGAACTCTGAACTGGAAGCAGGTTTTTTAACTTGCTTTAGACATTCAAATGTGAACACAGATGTACTTTTTATTTACTGTACTACTGTACGGTGGAGGGCTTCTATCGCTCTTTTGCCCACCATATTATAAATGATTCTTGTGGTGAACTACCTACTCATAATTTCCACAACACAGGCTGAGATCCCGCTCCATGCTGATGATAGCCAGTAAGCTTGAAACAGCTGTACATGGATTGGATACTCAGCCTGTGTTTATTCCAACCTTGGCTTTGCATTAAAGCTGTGTAATACAGCATGCATAAGCTTAAAGGAAGCCATGTTTGGTGATGGCTACGGAATGAAGAGCGAGGCATTTGTGGCCATATTTGAGTGTCCCAGCTCAACTTCCCAGAATGCAGTGTAATAACTGTTTTTCTCGGAACTCTGAACTGGAAGCAGGTTTTTTAACTTGCTTTAGACATTCAAATGTGAACACATGTACTTTTTATTTACTGTACTACTGTACGGTGGAGGGCTTCTATCGCTCTTTTGCCCACCATATTATAAATGATTCTTGTGGTGAACTACCTACTCATAATTTCCACAACACAGGCTGAGATCCCGCTCCATGCTGATGTTAGCCAGTAAGCTTGAAACATGTACATGGATTGGATACTCAGCCTGTGTTTATTCCAACCTTGGCTTTGCATTAAAGCTGTGTAATACAGCATGCATAAGCTTAAAGGAAGCCATGTTTGGTGATGGCTACGGAATGAAGAGCGAGGCATTTGTGGCCATATTTGAGTGTCCCAGCTCAACTTCCCAGAATGCAGTGTAATAACTGTTTTTCTCGGAACTCTGAACTGGAAGCAGGTTTTTTAACTTGCTTTAGACATTCAAATGTGAACACAGATGTACTTTTTATTTACTATATATATATATATATATACACACATACATATATATATATATATATATAGTAGACTCTCAGTTAACCAGAACTCAAGCAACCAGAAAAAAATGTAATACTGTACTTTAAATTAAAATGTACAGGGTTCAACAAATGCCAGGAGCCAGGTTGGCATGCCACACAATGCTTACAGGCACCTAGATTTCATCCACTGTACGTGTCTGCAATTCAATGTTACCTGGAAGCAGACAGACATGAGTGACTGAGCCAGTGCAGTGTTGGGGATACATTCCCCGGGTTCAGCACTGCACCCTCCAGCCAAACATATTTGTGTGTAAGTGAGGAGTGAAAGCTGCTGCTGCTAGAACAGCCCTCACTGACACATATACCAAGCAGAGCATCCTATGTGTAGCTAATCTAGGCCTCTTTTAATAGTAACTTTCAAGCAACCAGAAACTGCATTTATCCGGCATCTGCCAATCTCCATGGGTGCCGGTTAACTGAGAGTCCTCTATATATATATATATATATATATATATATATATATATATATATATATATATATTGATAGATAGTAGATAGATACACATATATACACACACATAGGCGTTTTGATTCTTGGCATCACTTGTATTTCAGCTTCCCAGGGTTGCCTTTTTTCGACAGACGTCTGAATTTAAACCTGAGAAGCTATAGACTTTTAAGCTCTCGCTTCAAACACATAAAAATTCAAACAAACTAAAGAATCACTTAAACATGAAAATAATCATGTAATCCTTCACACCCACCAAGTTACATTTCATCTTGCCTTATAAATTATCTTGCAAGCCTTGGCAAATGGTACTAATATAACATCACGTTAAGGTATTCATATTCATTAGTGCTCTGGCCTTTGTGCTGTTAATAGTATTGAAAAGATTCTACAAGGAAGAACCATTAAGCTGCTCTCAAATCTGGATGTTTGATCTTCTGCATGACTTCAAAAGTGAAAGGAGAAAAAAAAAAATAGAATGGCTCTTTTGAAAGTCAAATGTGCATGCATTTTTTAGCTTGCCAAGTGTTAATTGGTACCTGCTCTAAGCCCTGGTAAAAATGCAATTGGAAGTCAATTAACTGGCAATCAGGGATCCTTGCTTCTTGACAAAGTGTACCGGTATGTTATGAAGTATTAAAAGCAGCCATCATTAGCACCTTACAGATTGTCTTCATATCTCCATTCCCTTAAGAAGCACTCACCAGCCAGATGCTTCCTTTGCCATCATAGCTTAGATGTCTAGTTATTATTAAACTACAAAAAGGCTTTTCAGTTGTTGTTTCATTTTAATTACAGAGAAATCAAGAGACAGACTTTTCAGGTCTTTTATACAATAGGTATGAGAGAAACGGTAATTCAAAATCAGGTTCCTATTAGTCATGTCTATTGATAATATACAAGAGAAAAGATGAAATGCATGTAGAAAGTAACCAGCATAATTACTTTTTTTTTTGTTAGGTACTAAGAAAAAGTTTTATTTTGTAAAGTAACTACCAATAGGTACGCTAGTCATTATGAACAATAATACTGTAACATTGAGATATAAAACCGAGATTATTCTGTTATTTTGTAAGTCTCATAATATTCCTGATTCATTTTATGATACTGGTTGTTAGAGATATAGAAATCATATCTTTGCTCAGCATGCATTAAAAAGCTTTAAAAGTATATGGAAGTCTGTGGGATATTGTGTTTTAAGTTGGTCTCATATAAAATAATTTTATTGAGGAATTCTGTATATTTATAATTCAAAGTACATTTGAAATAAATGGTGTGAGCTACACCCCCCAAGGCACCTATATAGGCAGAACGTCCCGGCCAATGAGCTGTGCAGAGTTGTGTCCTAGCAAATCAGCTGTCAGTATCACGGCTGCCTCCCGAACAACTTTGTCTCAGCCAGTGAGAGGGAACAAATTGCCTCTGACTGCGGCAATTAAATATGAATTTTATGCTAATTTAGTTGGATTTTCAGAGTGTTCCTTCTCAAAATCAGCTGCCAGAAATCTTGCAAACTTAAGGGTAAGATGTTTAGGGTGGGGGTGGAGGGTATAGGGAAAAAAATGTTTTCATACACTACTGATTCTCCTCTGTCCGTTGCATCCATAGATCAGGAAACTAAGATATACCTTTAAAACATGTGTGCTCCTAAATGTAATGCAAATGCAGCTCAATAGCAGCGCCAGACTTCCCTGTGATAAATTCTCATTTGGAAGAATTAACTGGAGATTATTAGATTAGCGATCCAATTATTTAATTATTTATCTTTTGCAGTGCTCATATTTTATGCAAAAGAACCTTTTTTCTATTAATTAAAACCTATCGTTTTAAAAAGGCCACTGCCATTTAAGAAGAAAAAACACTTGTTTGTGAAGTATGCAACATGGATTTTTTTTAATCTGAATTTTTGACAACAACAATCCATTTTGTCTTTCTTACATCACTTCCTGAGAGCTAGAGGATGAAGATGTCTTTGTTTATCCATGAGTGGAAGGAGTGGTGAGTGAAGGAGGGAGAGACCAGAAGGGTTTGCTAGATAATTGGCGCTGACTGAAGCAATCATTGCTTATGAAAAATTTATATGCACCTCTCACACACACCAACATATCATGGATACCTCCAGAACCCAGCAACATATCATGAATGCCTCCAGAGTCCAGCAGAGAAATCAATATTTATATTTTTAAAAATATAATGACTTTTCCCTACTTAATTGTATTCAGACTCAAAGTTCTCAAGCATATATGTTTTATGTAATTGTACAGTCTTTTACCATTTTATCATTTTTTGTCAAAAATCTTTATAGCATATTAATAGGACTGAAACATATTAATAATGTTTAATATTAAACATATACACAAGTAAAATAAAAGGTTAAAATTAAATAATACATTAAATATTCTTAAAATGTGAAATCTCAAACATACAGATTTTAGCAAAAATGTCACAAAGTGTTGTAAATTCTCTATATAAGATGCCATGCCAATAATTTCTTTCCCATGTCAGGTGAACATGTTGCTTTACATTGAGATACAGATAATATCAAGCTACAGCAGAGATTAACATTACAGCTGTTATAGAGATGACTCGCTGTACAAAATGTAGTAAAGCTCAGAATATTAGATATAAAAAAATCAGGATAAGATTGGATGGGGAAAAAAGCCCTCCCCTCACATATCACTAAGCTTGTTGGGTACTTTTCTTACATTCTCATCTAATCCAAGCTTTCAGATAAGCGATTTAGCCTATTTTATGAAAAGCAAAGAACAAAAAAAAAAAAACAACAACATAGTTGCATTTCATTTTAAAAGGAAAAAATAAGGCATTTATCTGACAAGCTGATATATAGAAATTGTGGAAGTTACAATTAATTTTCTATCAATCAAGTGACAGAACAGAGAAACAAAACGATGTGATATTTTACACTGCATTACTCTGCCTTGTGTTCTAGCTTTGTTATATCTTTTAGCAGATCTTTAATGAGAGCTACATTTGTGCATACTCTCTGCTTTTCTGTGGCCGTTCCTGTCAGTTGGCAATAAGCTTAAACAAGTTTTACAAAGTATTGTTTTCATGAAAAAAGAACTTTATAATGTTTAAAGCATACTCTTATAAATGCACGAGAAAAAGTTGCATTCCATGTTCCTTTAACACAGATTGACAAGGGACAAGCCCCATTCCCTTCAAGCTTCGGGTAAGTTTTTACTTACATCTATAATTGACTAGGTTTAATTTGCACAACTGTATTAATGAGACTTTTTAGACCCTTTAAACTATACCATGCAAATTTGCTACAGTCCTAAGTTTAAGTGGCCTTTGAAATAAAACCAGAGTAATGTCCATGTACTCAATGATAAGTACTAACTAGCTGTGACATAATCAATGAGATCCCAATCAATCTATGCTTCCAGTAAGTCCGTAGTTAACAATCCATTACTGCACCATTCATCATGCCAAGTCAAATGTCACTGCATCATTAACCACTAATTAGCCCAGGAATGTGCTACCGCTACCCACCTCAGCTCCTGGGATTCCTTCAGGTGGACGACACTGCAGAAGAACTTCTTGTTCCAAGGACACTTCTTTCCCAAGAGGCTCCTGCTCGAAAGTCTTCCTTAAGTCTGAGGAAATAGGAGGATTTCGTTTATTTATGGTTTTAATATCTTTCTACAGATAACATGTTTTAGATATATTAAATTCCCAAATAGTACAATAAGCAGTGTCAGTGTCTTCCATAGTCTGATTGTTTCCTACAATGGAAAGCTGCCTTCTAGTTCCAGATAGTATATGTTACTTTCCCACACCTGGATTCTATTAGTTACCTAAAAGATTTAATAATGTCCATGTAATATAAAGTGAGCAGGATTACAATGGAACCTATGGTTACCTCATACACAATGGATTTCACAGATTTTGTAGTCATCATAGTAGATTATTTTAGAAAATGCTGAATTATGACCCAGCATGAGTAATGAAATGTGGACTTCCCAACAAGCGTATGTTTCAGACACTTATACCACTCATGGTGGGGAAAATGTTGATGACAATTTTAGATTTTAATTATTGGAACATGCCTCAAATAATCTCAAAAATCTTTACAAAAGGGTGCGGCAGCTTCAACCAATCACATGCTGCTCCATCTTATTAATTTGGCACCATGTAGACTATAGTTCCTCTGCATAGATGAGAAACTGATTATTATTGCATATAGGCAGATTACACAGAAGATGTTAAGAAAAAAAAGAGTGCAAATATTTTTTCATGAACTATGTTATGATATGTATATTGGAAGTAATGTGTGATATTTCATTTTTTTTTTAAATGCATTTTTATACTTCAATAATAATAGACTAACATTGAAATCCTCTTTACTTTTTCCTGTAAAATGTAACCCAGTTCCTGGGATAATCTGAAGTTGTTAGAGAATTTGTACTTTTTCAGGAAGATATGTTTTATCATTTCTTAGAAACATGATAAGGGGCAAACCAGAAATATTATACAAAGAGATAGTTTAAAGCTGAATCTGCAGTACTGAAAAAGAAACACTTCACAGAATGTAAATCCTATATATATGAAAAACTAAACCAACATAACATCTTCTAAAGCAGACCTGGGCAACATGTATCTCTGGGAAACAAGCTACTGAACTGTCTTATTCTCTAGGTGATGATATCTTTGATATATCATGGCAGTATGCTTGAGGAAACTTCTTGTGTTTCTTTTATTTATCAAAAAAATCCATCTATAAAGTATTGGAGATCTCTGCCACCTTAAACAGTTCCTAAAAAATTCAGTATTTCTCTCAATGCAAACATTTAGGAAATATTATGTATTAATCTACACTAAATGTGACAGAGGCATCTTAAAATTAATATATTTCAGAAGCGATCTCATCATCCTTGTAACAATCTTGCTCTAACAGAAAAATAGCCTATGGTTTTAGACTCTGCTATGTGGCCAACAAAGCACAACTCTAACAATGGAGTCCTTGCACTAAGGAGTGACTGCAAACAGATTTTAGGAAATACCAAATTGATTGTAGAGTTGTAGGTGAAGAGTCATGATGAGGAGGAACTTGATTACAAGGTCTTTAATTTGTTTTCTGCTATGTACTCAACCCCTGTTCAGCGCTACGGAATATGTTGGCACGATATAAATAAAGATAATAATAATAATAGTAATAATGGCATCATACTAAAGCTTGACTATGGGGAGAATTTACTAAGCATTTCAAGTGCATCTCAAGTCATCTCTTGATTTACTATACACTATTTCCTATGAAGACAAACATCCTCTCTCACTTCATCTCAGGTGGGAAAGTGCTAAACTCCCCAAGGTATTTTTAAGTAATCAGACTCTTAAAAAATAATGCTAACATACTAATTGTCAGTATATTGAAATAAATGCTAGTGCACAGCTTTAAAATGTGTAATATATATAGAAATAAAAATTGTACGGTAACAAAAAGAATTGTGTGAGAAATAAAACATTCTGAGGAATACATTGATTTATACAAACATAATAAACGTAGCTTCACATTTTCTTTTTGCCTATGAAATATTTAATAACACTGAAGGACTTTCTAAGTGTTTTAGGAAGTGACAGATGAGTATAACAAACATATACTTGAGGTAATTTAAATTGGAAATGTAAAACACTGAGAATTTGGCAAATGAACAAACTGCAGGTTTAAATTATACATTTCTAAAAGCGAGAAAAAAATGTGAACACAGCCTAAGTTAACGGCATTATCCTACTTTTAGAATATTTTCTTCTTGCTTATGATATTTTTTTCCCTAAAAGTATATCATTGCTACAGTTAAGCCTGTGATGGAGTTTTTACTAGTTAGTGGCCATTTTGGATTTTAGTATATTTCTAGTTAAGGTAAATCTCCATGAGCTTTGTTTTCATTTATTTGCTTTTTGGTTTAACATTGTAGAATTTTAATATAAAATCAAAAAGTAATGTTTACATTGTTATCAAAGAAGCCGTGAAATAATCCACATAAAGTGAAACTCGGAGAAATCCCAGGCTCTCTCCTCATCTTCTCACACTTTAATGGCTGACACAGTATGACAACATTGTGTGTCTAAGATCCGAGGCAATGTCTCTGAATTTTAGTTTTATTTACAATTTTAAATGGTCTAAAATCTAGTAACAATCCATGTGGAATGCTTTGTTCCTGTAAACATTGTTAATATACTGGGCTTTATACAAACTTAGTAGAATGGCTGATGTCTACTTGGCGTAGTAGTATCAAATATGTACAGCCATGTATTTATATATGGCCAACAAGACCCATGCCAATGGAGGCACACATTCTGATATTATAGCTATAAATTAGCTTTTTTTCAGACTATGTATAAAAGAGGAGAAAGCAAAGATGTACAAGAAAAGCAATTCAATATAAAAGAACATTAAAGAAAGACATGCAATGGAGTAAAAAGTGAAGGTAAGCAAGAAGTATAGAATGTAACTAAAATGATTGAGGAAGGGGCTCCTATCTGAGTTGGCCAATAGCCTAATTCTAAAACAGATCACAGAGGATACACTCTTATCCTGCTGATATTCATTTGGAGTGAAAGAGTTAAAAAGTTCAAATCCTGAAAGCCCAACCATAAATATAAATGGCTTCCAAATTACACTGCCCGATTATTAAACTGTCAAAATACTTCACTACATTTTTAAAGTGCTACTGGATATCACTGGTTTAAACATGGATGTCATGGCCTATTGACCTTTATCATTCAGATCACAAAACGCCAGATATTTAGCAATTTTTACCCTTCGTTATATTTGTTTCAGATGTCATTGATTATGAACACAAAGCTTTGCTAATACATCCTTAACCAAAGGAACGCATTACCACTTCCTGAATAGGCTTTTGATGGTTTTCTATGACATGTCCATTGCTTTTATGTCTGTCCACATCTGGTAATATTTAAGGATTCATTATGTGCGTGTCATGGATGTTTTGGGTCTGTATATACAAGGCACCCTGTTAATCACATTGCATCAAATAGTTTATATGTTACTGTTATTTTTGAGGTGACATGAATCAAGGTCTTATTTCCATTACAAAAATGGACATTTTCATTTATAAGAAAACATTTTTTTTTATATCTATCTATATCTATCTATATATATATATATATATATATATATATATATATATATATATATATATATATATATATATATATACACACACACATACAACACACTGACATAAACATATATTTTTTACATCCCTATTTTTTGTCAGAAGAATGTAAAAAACTAAACTATATAAATTACATACATTTTCCTTTTTTTTTTTACTTACAGAACTTGAATTACTTTAATGATTTTCTTGGAAGGAATATTCCACATTGTTTGTGGAGCCTTCAGAAAGTTGTCTGCATCTGTATAGATTGACCTCAAAAATATTTCTTTTATAATTGTGAATTTCCTTGCTACATTTTGTTGTTCATGTACAGTTTCATATTCAACAGATCTTTTTGTAGAAAAACCTTAAGAACTTACAAGCCCAAGGACACTATGTACCAGGGACACTTAAGAAGAAAAAGTATACTGATCAGCAGCTATAACTCACTATATAACCTAATGTTTTTATGGCAGGAAAATGAGAGTCCTCTCATAAGAGTAAACACAAAAGGTTATTTTTGAAGCCCATTATGTGAACAACATTGGACTGTATGAGAATGAACTTCATGTTTTACAAAACTGATTTAACCTCATATTTTTGAGTTTTAATAGTGAGATTTAATATGTTTATTTTAATATATATTTTTTAATTTTAATAACATTCAATTGATAAAGTACTTGTTGTTAACTTAGCTGTAAAATATACCATATTTGTAACCTACATTCTCAGCCTTTAATGTATATTTTATTTTGAAATGTCTGTGAATACAGAGCTACCAACAACATAGTGGCAAGTGTGAGTTGGGATTATGCAGTAGAACTATTATCCAATACGTTTGAGCTAGCCCAACATCATGCATTTATTACATGAGAGGACTGCACAGTAATCTCTCCCCTTCCCCATTATTTTTTATTAAAATTGGGAGATTTAGTCACATGCAAATATTCAGGCTTATTTTAAATAACAAAGTTTTTAATTGAAAACAATAAAAAGTTATATTTTAAAATTATGAGAATTTTTTGGTGACTCAATATTCTGGATTACGAATTCACATAAAGCCAAAGAGTGCACAATCAACCTACTATTTTCAGTTGAGAGAGTTTAGGTGTATTATAATTATTATAGTAGTAGGAGTAGCACCGCTAGCCACTTATTGGGGCTGGCTTTTTGGCCTATTAAGTATTGAGATCTAGTGTCTTTTTTATGGGTATATTTTATAGCTTTTGTAACACTATTTTTTTTAACTCAGACTTTTAATATTTCATTCCTGTTTTTTTAAATACAAGCTTACATTATTTTTTTTTGCTTGAAAAAATATTGTGCAGAAATATCCTGGCTTGGAAATATATATATATATATATATATATATATATATATATATATATATATATATATATATAAAAGCTACACAAGCTATTGAATACAATATTAAATAATGATTATAAAGACTCTGTGTGGGTAAAATGTCTAGAGAGGTATTCCATGGCATGTGGCTGACCTCCCATTAAATAAATATAAGCATCCTCTGCTGCAGACACATTTTTCACACATTCAAATTACTCCTAGGCTAATTCTATCACATGCTCAATGAACAAGAGCTGTTCAATACATTTTTTTTTGTTTTAATGGACTATAGTCCTGGAGTACCAGCTCTCTGGAGGGTGAAATCATTTTTTTTAATCCTGCACAAAAATAACTGCTGATCAGTAAGGGGAAAAGAAAAGTTTTTAAAGAATATGATAAAACGAGCTAATTATGTCATCACGCTGAAGTACAGCTTGTGCAGGGAGCCCCAAATCCAACCATTATTGGACAGAAACTGCTGTGAATAGAAAAGCTAAATTTTTAGAACAAATTAGTCGTAATTTTTTGTACTTATTAAAATGATGAATAGTTTCTATGGTATAATAAAAACTGTTTCATGCAGATTCTCCTGGAGCTATAAGAAAATCGATTACTTTTCTTTCTTTTGGCTATTTTCTTTTATTGCTAATGAGCATAAGATTTCATATTTTACCTTTCTAGTATAAGAAATTAAAAGAAAAGTTTATCCTTTGTGAATAAGAACTCCTTTTTGTCACTGAGAAGACGCGGGCAGTTATTTGACAAATAGTTATTGCTGTATACTAAATCTTGTCTATGACAACCAAAAAACAATAAAGACCCAGGGATACTTTTTTTTAAAGGGAGAAGGAAAAAATATATTTTCAAAAGTTCATATTTACAATGTAGTCTATTGTGTATTTAAAAGAGAATTATCTAAAAACAATTTTTTGCACGACAAAATGCAATTATTATAATATATAATTTTTATCTCTCTATAACAGGACCCCCTTCTGATTTCAGTGAATTAAGTACAGCCACTAGAAGGAGTAACTGATTTCTCAGTAGAGCCCCATAACTCCCCTAGTGCAGTGCCCCTTACAAAAACTAATTAAGGTTATTCGAAAGTGGAACTGATATTAATGCAAAACTGCATTTACAGAGGTTTAAAAGTAAGTTGCAGCAATTATTTAACTGGAAAAAACATGCATAACGTAATAATAAGCCTGCTATTTTAAATGCATGAAAACAATTCTGAGATTCAGTGTCTCGGACTTAAAAGGTAAAAAGACACTCACTCCCAAAATTGGTTTTTGTAAAAATAAACTAAAAACTGACTATGCAATGTAAATAACACTTTTTCTAAAACTAAATTATTCTTGACATATAATCTAAAGTCTTAACTGTTTGACAACACAATGTTGGATCATTTTTGCCATCATAGTAAAAAATCTGTATGCTGTGCCAAAAAATTGCTGAGAAAATTATGTATATTACAAGAAGGATTTAACGTAGAAAAAATGCATGTACATTTCATTTCTGCCCAAAGACCCTGCAGTTGTTTTTTTAATGTTCTTTGACCTTTTCTCAGTATTCACTTTTTAAAACTAGTCGGCCATTTTAGCTTTTTCCAACAAAAAAAGTATTTTGAAACCATATGGATGATTTGGGGACACAATCATCTAAGTTTGATTATGTGACTCACTCATTTTCATATTGGCATCCACCAAAAGCATTTATTTTAAACGTATGCTGTTCTGATTTGCAATTGGTACAGAGAGTTTAGAAAAAGATATGCGCAGCTTAATGATTATACCCAGATGGTCATACATAACATGAACAGGAATCACCTGTTTTCAGTGTACAGTACTCTCACTCTATAGCCAAGTCATACTATATGGCTAAATAACACTTTGCTTCATACCACCTCCATTATGTTTATTTCCATTATCCATTCTTTTCATTACGGCACACATTTCAGGGGGCTGTCGTCACCAAAAGAATAAACGCCAAGTTGTAAACCGAGAGAGCGTCCTATGTGTATTAAGGAGTTGGTATGAAATATTTTATTTGCTGTAATCTGTAAATTAAGACAACATTTTGGGGTTCCAAAACCCATCTATAAAGATTTGTTTTAAAAGGTATCACTGAGCCTAAGGATTGTGTTTAAACGTGCAGGTTTTACATACTTCTAAAAGTACCAATGGCGGATGCAACTAATCTTTCCATCTCTCTTCATAACTCAGCTGGTGCAATGCTCTGTTAGGTAGGGAAGGTCCAGGTTGTGTTGCAAGACGGCAGTCTATGGTTTTAAATGTAAGGTTTGAATCACTCATTTTTTTATGCAAAGAAAACAATTCATATTGTTTATGGGAACTGATGAATACTGTTCTGCAACATCATGTAGAGCCATCAAAACGAAGTGGAAATAATGTAATGTTACAGTGTTCAGTTTTACAGTACTCCAACTGACTTACTTTGAGAGCTAACAGCCTTATTAAATTGCAATTCGGCAAATTTAAAAGGGCTCTATTTAAGCACATAGCATATTTTTTTTTACAGAAGTTTTTAGTTAGTGGAGACCTTGCTTTTGGATAGAAGATCACTAACTAAAAACTTCTGTAAAAAAAATATGCTTCGTGCTTAAATAGAGCCCTTTTAAATTTGCAGAATCGCAATTTAATAAGGCTGTAAGTCCAGGTCCGGTTCACTAGCTAATATTTTGAGCTTATGTGGACAAGCTCTTGGATCTTAAATCTACCATAAATTACAATCTAAACGCGATTATATAGTCCATTCACTGTAATAATATACTTCATCTTTTCAGTTAGTATTTTAGTAAGACTAGAGAAACCAAAGGAAAAAAAATGTTTTTTTAAGCTTGTGTCGTAAGTTACATAAGAGACTCTAGTAAAAGTGAAATATGCATCAATTTAGAAAATTCAAAAACTATTATCTCTTGGTTTTAAGTACACTGCTTTATAATGTAGAGCAATGTAATCCCATGCCCATTGCTATTTTACATATATGATAGCAAATGTGAGACCACAACATTCCAAGAATATCATAGCCAAGAGGTTGAAGGTAAATGAAACCTAGCACCTTTTATTGTAGTGCTGTCTGCACTTTATAATGCACTGAGACCTCTTCTTGAACTTGTTAGTAAAATGACCATCTGTTAAGTGTTTGCTGGTAAAATTCCAGGACATAAATAAAAAAACACTGCTCTGTTATGCAATAAAGCTGCTAAAACAGCAGTTTATCTTGGACTTAATATTTTATAGCCCAGATAAATCCCCCATGTTTATGTGTATTGAATCTATTTTCATTTTTTCCTGTACCATATTTTCATGTGAAAACTCAATCACTGCGCGGCTGCTTCCACTTAGTTCCTCAAAGTGGCAACAGGGCTAAATTTTACGGGGTGTAGGGGAGAGAAATATGTTGCACAGGAAAGCAGAAATTGCGTTGTAAATGCTTCAAAGTCATTTTTATTGTTTTTCCAACAGAATGTTTACTTTGACATCTATTTCACTCTTGCAGTGAATCTGCCTCTTGAAATAATCACATAAACATTTGTTAAAACACTAAATTACAGGGGTTAGTAAATGCCTTGGCTTACACAAAATAGATGCACCATAACACTCGCATAGTCTAATGGAAAAAGCAATAGCTCTTCATTGTTTTTCTAAAACCAGATGCTGAAATTAGCTATGCTGGGTACTAAACAGACACTTCAGGCATAAATTTACCATACCAGTTTCTTTCAGAAGAGGGGCATTTGGAAATGCTAAGAGAGACAGACAGACCCCCCAATAGGGGAACCATAACTCAGAGGGAGGGACAATTGGGAGGTGTGCTGTATGTCCAAAGGATATGATCCAGTCCTCCTAAAAAATATTCTGGGTTTTATATAATCGTATGTAGTAGTGGTTATGTGCTATCCTTTCTTGATTTATATTTTTGTTTTTATTCTCTTATCTTTGCATCATTTATCAGTTTACTTTTCATTGTATGTGAATATTAGTTATTAGTGCATCTGTAAATCTTCAAGACATGCTTCACATGTGCCTTCATTGGACATATATCAATTCATTGTTTAACATCTCCCTATTCTGCCTTTATTAAAGTCTCACTGACATGAGTTTCATCTGTTTAGTAAAAATAATTAATAGGCAATAATATTAGTATTTAAAAAAACAATGTAGCTTCTAAAATATATGTTGCAGCTAATGTGCTTTAATTGTGGCTAATGTGATTTCTTCTTTAAAATAAAATTACCAGTGCTTTGAAGAGAGCAGTCCTTGTAATCCAATGAAAAATAATAGTACTTTATGTGCGTCATGTAAAGCCAAAGATATATACATACCCCAATGTGATTGGTGTATTTCATTCAACTTTTACGTTTTATTAAGGTCCAATACAGAAAATCATGTTTGCTATATTTGAAGAATGCCGTTTTAAATTCATGAAAATGTCTATTTTAAAACTAAATATTACAAAAGGCACACAAACTTTTTTTAGAATGGTAATTATGGCAGAATAGTAAAGTACCTATAAAAATGATAATACCTGCATTTAAAAGTTATTAAAAATAACATTTAGTGATAGAAAAACAGCTTTGCATTAACTACATTTTCATTTTCGCTCAGCTCAAGATAACCTTCCTCCAAATTTTTCTTGATTTCAGTTCCTAATTATTTTGCAGATGGCTTCGGAGGTATCAATAGAGTCTATCTTTTCACAGACAAAACAAAGGCACTAATCCAGGGAGCCATTCATCGATAATGGTACTAATAACAAGGCCAGCCTGGAGGGAGGATGTTGAGCTGAGCGAGTCAAACTGAAGTAAAATCAGACTGATTTCGCAATTAGAAAATTACATTTTTTTATGTTTATATATTTTTTTGGTACTTTACTATCTTACCATAATTAAGGGTGAAAAATTGATGGCCAGAAAACCTTATTTTGAACATAGTTTAACACTTAAGTAGTTCTGCTAAGCTCATATTATCCGAGATTTAACTACTTAAATTTTTTTTAATGATGACATCTAAATGGAAAAGCGTTTGTGAATCAAGTATTTTGAGTATCCTAATCAGAAGGTCAATATGTATGTGGAGGAGTGAGAGAAAGCTGTGGATGTTCATAGATCAACTGAATACACACTGTGGCTTAATACAAACGGCAATAGAAAAAACGAAAATCAATATCTTTTCTGTCTCACCATGTTTTGAAACTTCAAAAAATCCACTTAAAAAAAATCCAGTTTTAGCATAAAAATGTATCACTATGATATAAACAATTGAAAATATCTTTTAATCTGAATGATGATGGCACATAAACCTTTAGTAGCATCAATAAAAGTACCAGAGTACATGTATCTGGAAATTCAAAGGTGGTATTGTACAAAAGGGATTTATGTGTGATTCAGCGAGCAGAGAGAGGGTGTAAACAGCCAACAGCATGTTGCTCATATTCCCTGAATAGAAAATAACCTAGCATCAAGGCACCAAAGAAAATGTTTGAAATATGAAATGTCAACATCTCTGCAACCAGGAATAAGAAGGCCTACTTTGAGATGGAAAGGATGTGGTGTCCAGAGCTAAGGAAATAAAAGCAATATCGTACAAAGTGTTACAGTTACTTTCTACAAGCACAAGCTTGCATTATAGTATAATGGTGCCTTTTTTATACATTGGCACTAAATAAAAACTCTGTATGAAGCTGCTTGTCATTCTGTTGGCAGTCCCGATCTATAGGCTGCCACTGAGAGATACAAAATCTCTTTTATTCCTCAAACGGTGCCAAAACACATCCGCCAGCAAAAATCTGTAGAACATTCTCAGAATTTGTATACAGATATAAAATCTAAAATGTGCACTGCTATCTAGGATATAGCCATATTGTCAGTGCATTTTGTAGGCAGTATCAATGGCATATTGATATACTGTAAAAAAAAAATCATATAAATGTTGTACTGCATAAAAAAAAATCATATCAAATTCGAGTACCCTGTTATTTTATGACCCATTAAGGTTGTGGAAATAAATGAGGTTTGATACAGAGATCAAGCGATGATGGTATAACAACAATTATGGTAAAATCAAACATACTTACATGCTATCCGAACATATGCCTTTCTGCTTTTAGTGGTGCCCGCAGAGCTCCAGGCCACACATTGGCACCAGTAGTCTTCTGGCCCAAATAATTCCTCCACCTGCTGCCGGGATATCTCGATACTCACTTCACGAACAATAAGACCTGCAAAGTCATGGACAGAAGATTTAACTACCAAATTACATTTACCAAATCTTTCTATATGTTGAATAATCTTTTTTTTTTTATTATAAAAAAAATTGTATTCAGCAACTACCAAAGTTACATGACCTTGACACAGGATTTTCAGTTTGCTGCCCCAGTAAAAATGTTAAATGTGTTTCTTTTAAGAGTCACTCCATCCAACTGCTTGTTGCCAAAACGGTCATCAAACTATTGTCTGGTTCACTAAAGATGCTATAAATAAAAGTATTAATGAAACTAAGCTTGTGTGATGATGCTGGGGTGATGATTGATAATAATCAGGGAGAGGGTGAGATATCTTTAAGGAGTAATGATTGCCAAATGGTGCCATGCTGAAATCCAAATCCAAATCCCTGCTTGCACACTCCCAAATGATACACTCTGAGGGGTGAGAGATAGGAGAAAGACCAATATGGCACCCTCCTTGAGACATGAGAAGTTTAAAAAACGGTAATACTTTAAAACATTTCTATAATTGGGCAAAACGTTTTTTTTATGCTACATACATGAATTGGTTTACCATTAAAGTGTCCTTTAATGTTATGTTTTACAACCCACGGGATATATACAAATATTGTATACATTCAGTAGCAACATAAAGCAAAAAAATGAAGAACTACTTAGAAATGTAAACTTTGAAGTTAAAGAAAATAGAAAATATCAAACAGCCAACTGAAATTGTTTTACAGACAAATATTAACCTTAAAAGGGAATGACAACTCAATGTTTACTTGAAACCAGAACTGTGCAGGCCGCAACAGGAAACTTTTATCTTACACATAGCCTCTTGATCTCGATGCACTTCTTTTTAAGTAAATGGACAAGAAGTCTCCAACACTTAATGGTACATTTAAAGATGAGGAAGAAACACCAGGTCTTCAAAGAGACCTTTACACAGTATGTTTGTGGGATTCATTCAAGGAAATAAAAATGAGGACTGTGTTATTTAATCGGTCATGGCTTGAAACATCACTAAAGGAAACTTAAATTGTGGTGTGTTAATATAACCTCCTTATAAAACACACCATGGGTCTATTTTGCGCAAATAGAAAATGAAAAAAAAAAGCCTTTAAAAACTGGTATCAACAAGTGATGAAAGGCCTCTTTTACAGTTTTGTGATTTCAAGACACCTAACCTAAGGCTACTGCTACATAGTGGAGAAGTGAAATTCATCCTATGAATGTTCCTGATTGTGAGACACTGAGGGCCCTTACAGCAATCAAAAGCCTAGCTAGGCCTTTGATTTCCCTTTAGCCTCATAGAGCTTTCATTCAGAAGGCAGACGATTAATTGCTGTTTGTGCACAGTTGTATACTGCCATTTATGCTGCATACTGTTTATTTTTTGTGTGGTTCCAAACCCAACAACAAACCACTGGAGCATGTAATATCGAGAAAATCTTCTGGTGGGAACTCATTTTAATGAGACACATCCTATTATCACCTCCTCTTGTAATGATTTACCCATTATAGTTTATATATATGTGTGTGTGTATATATATATATATATATATATATATATATATATATATATATATATATATATATATAAAATAAATTCCATATATATATTTATTTATGTTTAAAATGGTTTATGGATTGAAGGGCGAGGCATTTGTGGACAAATTTGCACATCCCTGCTCAGCTTCCCAGAATGCAGTATTATAACGTTTTTTCAAATGTGAACACAAATGTATTATTTATATAGAATACTTTTTTAATAGACCAATAGTGTATTTTACTAGACAAGCTTTTGAGATGTGCTGCATCCTTTTATCAAGTGGAAAGAGTGCTGATGAGAAACCGCAATTGTATATTGTTACATATTATAATGCAAACCTTCATCTTTACCAATATGTTATGTACAAAAGGTAAAACAATAGGCAAATTACAAAGGTAAAACAAGTAATGCAAAAGCATAATACAATATGGCAAAGGCTATTTGGTAAAGCATAGTTAATGCCCCTATTCCAAAGAGCTTACAATCTAAAACAGTGTGTTTGTGTATAATATATATCCTCAAAGTCACATTTTCATCTGCTATGAAGATACAGAGTTTGAAAAAGTTGATAGAGCAAATATAAATTCAAAGAGCATATGTGTTTAACCTGCCAACCTCTCTAACAGCAAGAATGAGAAACAAGCATTTCCAGCATGCTATGGGAATGTTTTAATAATGAGGGTAACAACCAAGTTCAAAGCAGTTTGGTGGTTTGGGATTTGAGGTACTTAAATATCAGAGTTACATTAGTAGCAGTCGAATGAACAGTCACCTTGCATCAGAGATTTACATAAAAGTAGCAAATACACAAATGTTGCTAGGAAAACCTTGAAGTGTATAATTTAATGTAGAAATTGCATTTTTTCAGGTACTTTTATGTGGCTTGGTGCTTATTGGGGTCCCTAAATAATCAACCCTTAAAATAGGTTTTGGGATGCAAGCTACGGAGCACGGTCCTGGGTGAAGCTATTAGCATGGCAGGCAGACAAGTTTAACCTCTGAAATGCTTTCAGCGGCAGAGAAAGGTTTGTCAAGGTTGAGCAACATATTTATGAAAACTTGGCAAGTTAAAATAATTTTGCAATGTCACTTTTACAACTATGCAAGTCATTAAACTATAATACTAAATAAAAAGAAACACAAATACCTAGGCTATTATCTTTCACTGCCCTTATAAAAGTATACGAGGAACAAGAGAACTGTCTACCAACTCTCTCTGAAAACTTAAGTGTTCAAGCATTGTAAGAGATTTTTGCATTACCACTTCCCAAATTGCATGCAGGGCCCAATCTTCTTTGTTTCTAATTCAGAGGACCAATGTAGTCCAATCTTTAAATTCTCATATGAAGAAACTTCACTTGATAATGGGTCAAATGTTTCTGGACAGTTTTTTTTTAAACACAGCCTATTTATCACCTGTTACATGAGACCTAGGAACTTGCCCATCATAAATGACTGGAATAAAATTGTAAGGCTGGCAATGCTGTTTACCACACAATGCAAGGCTTTTGCTCCTCTGAGCACCTTTGGCGCTCATCGAAAGGCCCGAGCTGAGCCTCTCCCCCGTGTACTTAAACTTTCCAGCTTTGCACTGATCATCTTTGGCGCTCATCGCAAGCCCCATGCTGAGCGCCATTGACGCTCATCACTGGGCTCGCAATGAGCGCCTTTGGTGCTCATTGTAAGCCTCTCCCACTTGCGGTGCTTATCTTTTGCGGCGCTCTTCTGCGCTCATGTCGTAACTCCCGCCTAGTGTACGGGCCGCAAGTTTTGTGCTTGGGAATGCCATGTTTCTCTTTCCACCAGCTCCCTCCTGTCCCTTCCCTGTGTGATTGTCCTCTGTGTGTCTGCTCAAAGTCCCGCGTGCCTGCCGTTGTTGGTGTAAGTATTAGTGTCTTTGCCGTCATGTATTTTCCTGCGTGCCCAGCTTTGCTCAGCCTCATTTTCACACAGTTTCAAAAATTGTTTATGTTGTTCATCCGCCATTTTTTCCCTCTCTTAGCCCATGTTGGATTGACAAAAAAAATAAAAATATGGTTTAAAATCGCTTCCAACCTCACCCAGGCTTCCTGGCTCTCCCCCTGTGCTGTCTGTAAGTGTGTTATTATTATATTTGTAACATTTTTGTTTTTAGAGTTATGCGCTTGGCTCTCAGTTGAGACCCTCATAATGCACCCCAAGTACTGCGCAGCTGCTTTGTGAGGCTCGCACATGTGATGGCGCTCATTGCAGCCTAACGGCTGCGCGGCTGCTTTGCAAGGCTCGCATGTGTGACGGCGCGCTGGCTCGCCTCATTTTGCGAGGTTGCACATACGTTACCAACATCGCAAACGTTCCGGACAGTCACAAAGATCCACAACTATATATGTGATATAACACATAACGGTACAGTACCTCATGATGATACTTTAGTAGCATCCCTTTTTTCGGTTGCTGTTTCATGGAGGAGTGGGGGTCTCGAATACAACTATTAAACTGCTTCTCCTGAAATGTTGTAATTCATAATGTGCTTTCATTAGGAATCTCATCCCAGTGGTTTGGAAATGGACTCAATCCAACAGTAAAGAATAATTGAATATATTATTCAATAAATAAAAGCCTGCATTTGATTTTGATATACTATCAATGTGATCCTGTCGTTTAAGCCATTCTAAACAGCCCTAATGAGAAAATATTTTTGAAGGCATTACTAGGTAATTGCTAATAAAGAATAATCTTGCATCCTTGAGATGATGTAATTCACTGCCTTCTGTCTATATCAGTTATAATGGTTTAGTAGCACGGTCTGTAGAGTGAGCACCTGCTTGTGTGCATGTCCACACTAACAACAGACTGATATAATGCACATGCTGAACTACACCTACATATACTGTAATAAACCCAATACTCAACTGTTCTGACAATATTATAGGATTCACTAAGCCGAGTCGGAGTTGTAGTTCGCTGAAGGTTGACCTGTCTATTTCCACTGCCATTGCAGCCATCTGGTAGCGTAACTGACCATTGTAATGTCATAATCAAAGTGTGCTTTGTGCAAAACATTTTTCAGAAAGATAGTTTAAAATAAATAAATACAACAGTTATTTTTCACTATTCTATTCAGTTTTGCTTGAATGAAAGCATTTATTTTGATCACCCCCCCCCCCCCCCCCTCACAGGATTATAAACTAAGGAGGCATAGAAGCAACCTTGGATTTGGAGAACATCTCAGTTCTGTTGACACTTTGAATAGTCTGTTTCTGACAGAAATAAATAGAAGAGCAGTTTATAGAATAAAGGCATACTAGATTTCCAAGACAGAAGTCCCCTTGGCACAAGCAGTTAGGTAAAGTTAAGATTTTCTCCAAAAATGCAAATATGCTTGCAAATTTGGTAATGTTCGCAAACATATGACAATTTCCCAAACAACACTAGTCCTTAAATGCATTTACCCGATTCTTTTAGACGTATAAGAAACCAAATATTTACGTAACACATTTATATATGTTTTATATGACTTGAGCTAATTATTTATGCTATATTACCTGTGTTAACATCTAGTTTACAGCAATTAAACACACATTATTTTTAATGAAACATTAGACCCAAATTCAGAATTTGTTTAGCCTTTAAAAGAATAATATGCTTGAGTCACAATACTAATATAGAACCAAGCCCTTAAGTGTGAATATATTTTTCCCATTAAGCCTGTGCATATTACCTTGGGATTTAGTTATAGAATACTGGAGTAATTAGGGAATAATTCTCAGGTTCCCAAGGAATATGCTTGTGATAATGGAATCCATTATGTTCTGCTTGTAAGGTCATTAGTATGGCCAATGTTTTACCAGTTCTGATTTTACCTAGCCTATTCACAGCTGTCAGTCTCAGATTACTTTTCACATATAAGGCAGATGTCCGGGTGCCAGGTTCACACCGTTCTGTGTAGGTATTGTATGCACAGGCCACTTTTTGTGACACTAATTTATACACTTTTCACAAGTGTGATTTTTGTTTTAATAAACTGATCTTGAGAAAACGAAAAAAACAAAAGCAAAAAAATAGGCTGTATAATAGCTGCCAAAGGTTCATGCTTTGCATTAAACTGCAGTACAGAGCTCACAAAGAAAAATCTGTGCACTTTTTATTTCTGGTTCAGTGGATTTACATGCTCCTTCTAATGATCTGGGCTGTCAGCACTCAGTAATGCTTCCCAGTCTCCAGATTACTGCTCATGCAAAATTGAAGCACTTTTGAGTCCGTCAGAAGCAGAAGATGAATCTCAATGTGAAAGCAAGAAGCATAATGGCCATATAGTTTGTGAAACTGAAAAATCCTGGCTAAAAAACAACAAAAAAACACTAATTTAACAGGATGCAAAATTAATTGATCATAGATTCAGCGGGAATTACTAAATGTGACACCAGATTTTATATATGCATGGAAGGAACCACTGTGACTTTTTCTGTCTTTTGAATAGCTAAAATTGATAATGGACAAAGTATTTTTTTTTTTAAGAATAGGAAATAAACACAAAAACATTGTGTAATTTCATGCAATTATTCTTTACTGCAGTCTACCAGTTTGTATTCTTGCATGTTTCTTTTTCAAGAGGGTGTGCCCTTCAATTCTTTGTGTGGAGAGCACTGGCAGTTCTAGCTGCCAGAGTCCCACTCTGTATTCAAAGTCTTCCTCCACCTAAGTTGAGCTGCGGAAATAAAAATGGTAGATTCCACAGCAGTACAGTTGCATATAAATGGTAATAAATTAATAAGACCGCAGTCAATAATTCTAAATTCTAATTCTCCATAGGATTCAATAAATCAGCTGGTGCAGACAACAAAATCTGAAATCCCCAGAGGTCCTGCCATCCTCAAAAGTTCTCTTGCATAGAGTTTTTGACCTTTTTTTAACTTAAATATATAATGTATTATTTCCCACCATAATATCAAAGCTCTATAATAAATCACAAGAGGCAAAACATAAGGAATGTGCTTAATTTTAATGTATGTGAAATTCATAAAAGACACAAGGGGTCACTAGGGAGCCATTCAGAAAATCAGTTTAGTTAATTTGGCCCTTGATGAGCCATAACATGAAAAGTAAGACGAATAAGGTACTTTTTGTTTTCACTCAAAATTACATGCTGCCACAGCCTGGAGTCTTGGCATAAACAAAAATTATTTTCGAAAGCTCCTTTTGTCCAAGATGCTGTCAAATGAAATATGGTTTTGACAAGGACTTCATGTGCTCTGCCAAAATGCATATAAGAGCTCACCTCATGCCGAGCAATGCTCTGCTTTTTCCAAGCCGGGGACCAGACAGTAGTTGTAGAGATGGCTCTATATAAGCACAATCATTTTTATGTCTGAGTAATAAAAGTTAAGTTTTATTGCTAGTGCTGAACCAGAGCTATTTTCATGCAGAAATTAGTTGTGCGCCCAATCAAAGATCATTTATTTTCTCTCTACACACAAAATATATCTAGCACGTACATTAAATACTTCTAATAATATTTAGCAAATACAAAACTAGGTATTGTACAAGGACTTTACATTCAAAATTGAAGTTTGATAACACAAAAACACCGAGCTGCTAGAGAGAGCTCAAGAGGATGGGAGCATGTTTTGCTTTAGACAAGAGTGAAAACACATGAAGGCCCGAGAGAAAAGTTTGCAGCATATACTACATCATCTATGAAAAACAGGAGACAGACATAAAATGTATGAAAAATATATATATAGTGCAGTGTAATACTGTGTTATACAACATAAAAATAGGTGTATTGAAACCTATCTGTATCCCATTATGATATATCGCTTAAACTAACAAAAGCATTTTTTGTTGTTTTTGAAAGAGCATATTTCCTAATTTTTCTGTCATGATACAGGTTAATTCTCTGTCTGTGCACAGGGTTCCTTTCTACACCTCACGAGATAGAGCAGACAGTTACATTTAGGTATCGTTTCATCAGATCAGACAGCCACAAACAGAGCAAGGAAATCCCAGCATCCAGCAAAACAACATAGTTCTACCACCTATGACTTAACCAGAAGACTCTAATAATCAGGGTAAAGCATATTTATAGGTTGAATATAATGGTAACTAAACACAGCGGTGCCATTAAACACTATTACTTGGGAACATAATTAAGATCAGAAGATCAGAAGGCCAAGTTAACTTAATTGCTCAGAGCTGTTGCAGAATATTTTCTACTGGTTACTAAGCTGGTTGTTTGCATATCTCCACTGGAGACCTTCAATGATAAACTGTCCCATTTAAAACATTGTTTCTGCTCTGCAAATTACCTCTTAGATCTGCTTTTGCAAACAATAATTTGATTACACCTCCATAGTCCAGCTAACACTGTATAGGCTAAATTACCTCAAAGCTACTTCTAAAACAATACATGCAAATATCAGGTATGCTGAACATGAATATAATCTCTATAGCAAGCACACAGTATACAATGCATCCGGTTTTACAGTAAAATAACCAGCTCTATAGTACAGTGAATACACCAGTGAACATGGTACCACCAGTACTGTGAATCACTTAGATTAGAGGCCCAGTGCAAAGAGAATACTTCACAGAGCCCTGATTGGCTAATGGTGGTTTGGGACAGGTTAACATTGTACTTTGTTTTTTACTACTTTACTATAGCAGAGTAAGTGCTTTGAATGTATAATTATATCTGGGCCTTGTCCTTGTTAGCCAGTGTGCAGGAGTATAGCTGTACGGGTCATAATTATATGTCAGTGACATTTATACTTTCTGTGCATAGAGACATTTTCTGTTTGTTTCATTGAAGTTCAAACAATTTTTACTTAATTTTTTTGCATTCAAAACATTACTTTTGTAATGTTTAAAACATGCTCTTTTTAGATTTGATGCCAAAATATGTCCATTATATCTACCTAAAAAGCTGTGGCATAAAAATGATCAGTCATGTGTATCTCAAACATGCTTGGATTCCTTTACTGTATTTGCTACCTCTTACTCTGGAAGGCTGTTCCATTTATCTACTACTCTTTCTGTAAAATGTATACACATGATAATTAGTAACCATATTAAAATGAACAGTTATGATTAGTACTCTGCTGCAGTTACTTTTACAGTATAGCAGTGCTGAAGGTCTGGATCTCTATGTATATACTAGTTGTATATTCATATAATTATCTTAATAGAACTCCGTAATATGTGTACATTTCATGTTCTATAAAAAGGATTTATAGGAATATTTTTCAAGAAGAAATGGCTCATGGCCAGAGCTATTAAAAGAAATTAAGTCTGTGTGCAATGACAATCCCCTAAGACTCCCAAAATGATCTAAATTTAAAACTTTTATCAGACTGCACAAAATGCAATGTACTTTTTTCCCCATTTAACCTATTTTTTATGCATGTGCAGCAAGTTTATATACTGCTCAGTATAAAATCTAGCACTAATGAGGACTGGAAAGACAATGTTAAGAGAATAATCTATATCACTGAATTAGCGCATTATAAATCCAAATCAAACTCATGCTATACACATTTCAATGCTAATTGGCTTCTCATATTTGAACAGCATTTTTGAATACTCATTGCAAAATATTAAGTTGTAAATCAGAAAGATTGAATGGTACAGTGTTTATATGTAAAACAATGGATGACGGGAAATATTGTATATAGAAACAGTTACTTTTATTGACCGAGATGAAAACAATTGCACGTTTTCAGGAAATACACAAAAGAAGAAGGAACTGTCGTGTTCTGAAACGGGGTCAACTCTCCGCCTGTACACAGGGTTTCTTTCTATAGCTCATCGGCTGGAGCAGACAACAGACTTTGGGTAGCAGATCAGTCACAAAGTATGGAATCCAAGTATCCAGGAAAAAAACAACGATTACATGGCTCCTGCAGGGTTCCTCACAAGACTAAAAAAAGGTAAGTCAGAGGCGCTGATCAGAGAACAAACTAAATTTAATAGATTAGTTCTATGGCCATGATGAGCCACTCTGAGAGCAACCTCTTTTAGCTCACTTGTGCCCTTCACAGGAAGAAATATCCTGTAGTATATCAGTCTGGTCCCACTCAAAAGAGTGACCCAGCCCCGAAATACCAGGCAGTTCTACCCTGAACAGGAGAAACAGCAAACCCCAGACGTGTTTCGGCCTTTATGAGCCTCGTCAGTGAGGTGCAGCTGAACTCCCTAAGGCACAGTGAGCAAGGGGTCCACGTCTGGAGTCCCCTATTACCCTTAGGGAAACTAAACACTAAGGGTAATTTGCATAAACAAAAAAGGTAAGTCAGAGGCACTCATCAGAGAACAAACTAAACTTAATAGATTAGTTCTATGGCCATTATAAGCCACTCTGAGAGCAACCTCAATGCGTCTGTGGTTTGCTGTTTCTCCTGTTCAGGGTGGAATTGCCTGGTATTTCGGGGCTGGGTCACTCTTTTGATTGGGACCAGACTGATATACTTCAGGATATTTCTCCCTGTCAAGGGCACAAGTGAGCTAAAAGAGGTGCTCTCAGAGTGGGTTATCATGTCCGTAGAATTAACCTATTAAGGTTTGTTCCTTCTCTAATGAGCACCTCTGACTTAGTTATTTTATTTCCTCACAAGACTGACTCATAGCTATGTTAAAATGTAAGTAGATATTGCATGGCTCCTTCAGGCTATTTCATGTAAGAACTTATGGATATGTAGCCAAGGGGTTTGTCTTGTAAGGGATGATAGCTTACAAGACTCACAAGAGGTCCATACGAGTACACTTAAGCAAATGTGAGGGTGAAGTTGCAAGTCAAAGCCCAGAAATACAATAGTTCCCAAAGCAACCCCAACAAAGTTAAAGTACATCAGTAAATATTGCAACATTGTATTTACATATCTACGCGTTTCCTGCTCAAACATTGACACATTGATGTGGTTTAGTATTCTTGCACATGAACATTCAGGTCACACGCTTAACATTATATGTTCATTTCTAATTTATTACATGGGATTGAATTTCAGGGATTACACGGGCCGGTGTCAGGTGGATTAATCCCTGGGGCTCTGTATTAATCAGGTATTAATCAGGTGTGACTTAGCATTAGTTGGGTGTCCGTATTTAATTGTTTGAGCATGTATTTGTAATTGACTCTAGGAGGAATGTTACAGCTATATTAGAGCTTATGCAAACTTTTCACTCACAAGTTGTCTCACAGGAACCATGTAATGAACCCGTAGTTCTTGCACTTACTTCCATCTTGTCTTATTGCCAATCACTGCTCTATCCATTAATATAGCTCAGACTAGGTCAGCTATGGCCCTTGGGGGCGACTCTCACATCAGGATATCTTGTTTGACTGCAGGTGGGCCATTCATTTGCTCACATAAAACTAGCCTGAAAATCTGTTCTGGCTCAGACCCTCAAGGACTGGAGTTGGTATTTATGTTGAAGAAGGCTGAAGATTCCATTTTCAAGTATTGACTTTGCATAAATTCTCTTTTCTTATTTGTAAAATGTAGATACAGAACATTTCTTCTGCAAAGTAACTAGTGCACATTGCAATTCTATGTGCAAATAGATGAACTGAAACCAACATAGACCATCCACATGAGACTTAAGAGATGTCTGCTAGAATTATTTTTCTGAGTAATTAGACCGAGCAGAGGTATGTGTCCCAGGACAGTTACCTTCTATCTTTCAAAATATTCTCGGATTTTACCCAGGATCAGCAAATATTCTGCTTGCTTTTTTGCTGTGGGTTTCAACCGTACATTAGAAACAGAATACACACAGTGCTGTAGTTTGTGGTATATATTAGAGACCAAAAGAACAGATGCACGCTTATTCCCATAAACACACATAGAGCTTGATTTATAGCAGTGTCAGGACTGCAGGAAAAATATACACTCTGACAGTTTAACAGTGTGATATTACATTTTATTGTAATGAGCTGGAATTGGAATTGGACTTTTTAATGATACTACTGTCAGTGTTTCAGGCATATCCCTAAAGCCTAAAGGGACTGAAATTTATTAACATTCACTGGTTACAAGTAGTACATGTATATTGTACAATATAAAAAGTATAGTAAAGGAGATTGCTGCACTGGTGTTTAACATTCAAATACGGATCAAAAAAAGAAAACAGTCCTGCGGGTTAACTACAATGCTAATCCTACAGAGAGGACATAATATGTCACATACAAATGATATTCCATGATAAACCGAGGAGGCTGTGTTCAAACTATGAGATAAGTCATCTAAACATTTAATCATATCACGCAATCAATCCCCAGTTTCTAAGCTTGGTAGTGGACGTAAAAAAACTATTAATAGTGTTCAGTGATAGCTCTCAAGAGCCAGTGTCTTAGACCTTATCTGCTGGTCCTCAGGAAATTATGGTGTGCACTGCTCGAGTTTATGAGAAAGACAATGGCTAGTGAAAATGCTATACCTTATAGTAAAATTGTACAAAGCAAAATAGTGGAATAGTACTATGGGCCCACACATAAGTAATTACTGGGAGTTATAGTCCAGGGAGCAACTAGAATCCAGGAAGGGATAAGGTAATGCTCTCCTGCTTATTTCTTCAATACATCAATTAATTAATGGCAAATGCAATTGCTACTGCATAGTTATACCATATCTGTTGTTCCATAATGCAAGCCATAGAGAATTGGCCTTGCAATCTATCCTGGTGCATAAGTACAGTAAATCCATCATTAAATATCCAGGTAACTAAATATTGTTTAAAAAAAAAAAAAAAAAAACTAGAAAATTAAAATTAACTACATTACATATATTTTATATATCTTTAAAGAAAACCAAGGGGTCATATGTATCGTACTCTCTTTCGAAAAACTTTAATTGGCAATTTAGAAAGTTAAAACGAAATACAGGCTTTAATGTTTAACAACCAATAGGATTTAGTGGGACCATCAGAAAACAGCTCTATTCAGTTTGTTTAGAACGGCAACACACAGTAGGCAAACCCTACTCTACAGATCAAAAAGCAATCTCAAATGGAAGAGCCCATGTTACAAGCATTTTAAAAAAATGTTTTTATTCTAATAATTACAAATGGTTTTAGTTTGTTACATATTTTAAAAACATGTGAATTTCATTTCCAAAACTACAGTGATCCTTTAAATGCCTGCCTCATTATCTACTATTTAGTATACTTTAATCAGATCGTTGCCCCCTAGGATGTGCTCCCAATCCTGTTAGCCTTCCATTATATCAGTTAATGTGGAAAACAGAGTCAGAAACCTTTCATCTCTCATTTACACCTTCATGTGGTGATGGTAAGAGATTAGATTAGTTGAGCCAGCGGCTGTGGAGTTTTAGTGTTGTGACTAAAATACTCCAAGTTATTTGGAAGCTTGCTTTGAATGACTTTGTAGTTCTTACATCCCACACCTGTGCATCTCATGCTATATCTGTTAATGGTTTTTTTCCACTCACAGTCCTGAACTCACTATATTAAAAACAACGGTATACAGTATTTTCATGTGTGTTCCCAGTGAACTACACACATAATCATTTACTTCACTAGCACTACTCATGACATAAAATCACAAGACTAGTCGTTTGCCCGTCATAAATGACAGTATAATATTAGATATTTCTCCCACCCTTCCCCCCTCTCTGTTCCATATGCAGTGCGCATGCGCGGCTGACGGCAGCGGCACACTGCGGCATGTACGTAAATCCGTAGTTTGTGAAGTACGCATGCACTCCCCTGGAGCGTTACGCACACTTCACAAACTATATTAGTGATAGCATCTGGCCTTGTATCTGAAAATGTATCAAGCAAAATAGCCATTGGTATTCTTGATCATCATATTCCTTTAGATCACCAAGTTTTACTGGTGATACCTATTTATACATAATGTGTATAAATGGCTATAGCATATCATTAAAAAATAATACAGTTTCTAATTTATTATTTATATATGTGATTATAGTGCTGTGGGATCTACCATTTTGATTTCAGCAGTTCAATGTAGCAGTAACAATTGGCAGTGTGCTCAGCAAGATGAAAGGAAGCTCATTAGTTTACACAGACACACCCACCTAAGAAAGTAACAGGCAAAAAAAATGTAACCCTGCATCCAAGAATAATTGCTTATAAAGCCATTTTGCAAATGATGTTTAATTATCCAAAAGACCATTTAGCAAAAAACTGACCACAATGGTAATTTAGGTTTCATATCATTATTGAATATTACATTTACACATTCAAATAAATCTCTGTTTTTATTCTAAGCAACAATGCGCTTGTTAGATGCCTGTGTTTTTTTTCTTTGCATATAATTATTTCTGAGAACCCTGGGAAAATTCCCTTAAATGTCTATGCAGAATGGTTTTAAAGATGCTCACATAATGAGCCCATTACAGGTTTATGCTTTCTTTTTCTAATAGCAGTTTACTTCACAGTCACAGTGTGTTGCCTGGAAGAGCCTCCCTAGCATAAGCACTTTAATGTTAGATTGAAGGGTATTGTAGCGATCCACACAGATGGCAATTATCACTCATCCTAATACTGGCCACATCTATCATTTTTGTTTTTCTTGTTCATACTGCTGTGTGATTTTTTTAATCCTGAAACTATATCAATGTGCGGCACGAGTAATCTCACACTATTGATTACAACTCACCTACATGTAAGGAATATCACACATAGGGAACAATTGTGAAATTCATTTTGTCAGGTCTTAGGGTTACTTAGAAATGGTATCAGATTAAGTATAGAAATAAGGAATTGTAAGAGGCTATTTAGTAAAACTAAGAAATTCACAAAATATTTTTAAAAAATCATATATGCCAAATAGTTTGCAAATGAGAATGAAGATCATTTTTTGGGCTGTTTTTAGAGCCTAAAGTAATGCTCTGTTCTATCGGATAGTTGCTCTAAACCCTCTCCCCTGGACCCGCCAGACAGGTGAAACACTATCTGAATATACAGGTTAAGCAATTTGAGGCGCCACCGTCTGTTGAATACTAGTTGTCTCACCTTTGTTCACACAGTGTTTCACCTAAATCATGGCCTTTTTGGTGGGTCCTGACGAGAGGGTTGAGAACCACTGCTATAGGGAAGTTAGAAGAAAATTCTTTATAACCATTTATATCAAAATGTAGGCCCTTGCTATGGGCCTCATTCTATTATCGGCCGTAAATCGGGAGGTAAGGCTGCGATTCCTTGCGGGGGTTCAGTTAACTTGCGATTCTATTATACGGCCCCGCAAGGATCTCATCTTACGGCCGGCCGCATATCTTGGAACCGTCCGTAAGCTGTGAAATATAAAAACGCAAAAATAAATTCAAGCCTGCACTGTACAGCTCTGTAAATGCTAGGGATCATATTGGGGGACATGAGGATTAAAAGGAACCCACTCTCAAGCTTGCACATCTGCCCAAACCCGAGTTCAAATTAACTGTTTATTTTCCGGCTGCGGCGTGGATGTGTCTGAGGTGCTCCAAGCACTCTGGACTTTTTACATGGATATTTTACGGATATTAAAAATAAAATATTTTACGGATTTGAGTACAGGATAATTATGTGCTATTTTTTCTAACACCTAAAATCCCTTTATAGTCTTCTCAAAGTGCAGGATGGCTTTATTTGAGCTATTTTATGTGCTTAATTGGTGCTAGCGAGACCTCTTTCCTGCAAGTAAGCTGCGGCTCGCTTTCAGCCTTGCAGAGAGGTTTCCCGGAGCAATTGAATTGCAAATCTCTTGCGGCCGTTTTAGATCAAAGGCTTTCCTCCGGCGCGAGCGGCCGCAAGAGATAGCAAGGCACCGGCCGCAAGCCTGCCGGAATCCCCGGCCGTAAGGGAATAGAATAGCAGAATAGCTTGCGGCCGGTCCTTGCAGCCCCGCAACGGCTGCGGCCGCTAATAGAATGAGGCCCTAGGTGATTTAACTACTAGAAGTGGTGTACACCAAGATAATATAATATTGCTCTTTGGCTAATGTCCAGGTGTCAACAGACTGTTTGTTCCCTGTACCCCGAGACCACTATTGTATAGCTTTGATGAGAGTTGAGTGGCGGAAGAATAAGAAACAAACATATACATATGTAAAGGAATCCAATAAGGCAACGGGAGCGGCACATTAAACTATGAAGATGAGATCGCCATCATAATGAAATACAGAGTACTAATTAGAAGTAAAGAAAATCATGTAGTGAGTGTACTAGTAAAGGTTGCGGAGGCAAATACATGAAAGGAATTAAGGTCTGTAATTTTTAAATGTTGGTACCCAACACTGCCAACCAGTGGACTTGTTATAACGTTAAAGCATTGGTTCAAAACCTTGACAACACTGCCCACCAGTAGGTTTGCTGAAATTAAGGAGATTGGCATTGAGAAAACACGGGTTGGTGTTGGAGACACCAACGCTGCTAAGCAAGAGTATGTTGTTCTACCTTGTCATGTCAATAGGACATTTTATTATATAGAATTGTTTTGTATCAGTAGGGGGGAACATGTAGCAAAAAGGTTTATCTGATATCATGTTAAAAACACCTTTTTATCAGACACATTTTCAAAACCACCATGGCACACGTACTGTATATCAAGACCAGCATGGCATTACAAAAATGCAGAATACTAGGAAGGGAAAGAATACGGTTCAAGAACCAATTGGCACTGTATGAGGTTTAACAAATAATAATCTGGTGTGATGAAAATAAATTGTATGGCCCCCCTGGGTGGAAAGAAGGGCCAGTGAGAGTAGGTGTAGGAAAAATAAATGTATGACTGTCATTCTACATAATGAGATTCGCAGAGCGTAAGCACATACCTGAGGTTTCATCTACTCTCTCATCCACCACATGGTCCTTCTGATGAACCCACTCACTGTTGCACTTGAAGTAGATCTGTGTGGCCGGGCTAGCCTTGCAGTACAAGTTCACTGGTTTGTTCTTCACTATGTAGGCTTCTTCTGGCTCAATGAGGAAATGTGGCAATGGCTCTGGTGGGTCAGAAGGAAAGGTTTCTGGGAGCTCATGAAAGAAATCATCATCTGCAATGAAAAATAGATAGAACACAAAATGTAAATATATATAAAAAAGTATTAATTAAAACATTTCATGCTGTATTTAGTTATTCTTTTATATATGTTAACACAGAAAATACATAACACAGATTGCAATGAAGTTTTTTTCTTAACTGAGTGGCCCTAGCTTAGCCTCGCACACGCAATGCAGTGTCGCAGGCCTCAAACGTGAAAGATGGCTGCATGATGAAGAGCATACAGGGAGAAAGGGGGAGATTCCACATGACAAGCTAATTGTTTGCTTTTTAAATTTGAGTGCAATATAACTTTTATGTAATAATTAAATTGAGGACTAACAAAATAATTATATTAAATAAAAATGTGTGAAGAGTGTTTTTAACATTTTGTCCGTTCTGAAGATTCCCAGTACTACACATGTGGCTTATGGCTTTCATTAGAAAGTATTAAGATTATCCATAATACCTAGACTCTATTAACTAAATATTAATAGTCACGCTATAATCACAAAAAGGATGGAATAATTTCCGTAAACAACACATTTGCTTCATGATAAAAAAGCAAATCTGTATCTGAGAAATCCAACAAGGTTATAGGAACCTTGAATATATAAGCAAGCTGTATAACAATATAATCACAATTTAATCACTGTAGGATCAATGAGTTTATTTGACTAAAAAGTTATTTGAATGTGGAACACCCATGCTGTATAGTAATAATAATAATAATAATAATATTCTGTTTATATAGAACTTTCCTCCCAAGAGGGATTTAAAGTGTTTTGCAATCTCAAAATGAAAGCAATTTAAAACAAGGAAAAAAATAGTGTAAGAGAAAAATATTGGAAAGAGAAGAGAATAAAATTGTAAATGCTAAGAGCTGTATTGGACAACGAGCATAATACAGTACACCTCCTATTAAACTATTAACTGTTACCTAAGGTATCAGTATAAATTGAATGACTTAATGCAGTTTATTGATACATTAACGCACTGAAGATATACAACACAAATAAAAGCTAATTGAATGGATTTATAGCATATTCGATTCCTTTGTAGCTCAGATGTGTCTTAATTTGATGGCACTTGTTCTTTAAAATTTGATTTAGATCAGAGACTTGCTGTAGTAATATATTAACAAAGTTCTAGTATAAACCAACATATTTCTTAAAAATACAGCTTTTATCACTCTTTTATAAGTGGGTTCGTCAATACGTGACAGTCCAATGCCCAATCATTCTTAGCATCTCAGAGAGTATCAGCAAGGATGCTCCCTACACACATAACCTCACTGCTTCCACCTCACAATCCCTTACTTCCAAACATGCCAAGTGGCTATATTGAGTCAGAAGTTATTGAATAAATTGCAAATATTGCTTTAAAGGCCATTGTAAGCACATTACATGTTAAATCTATTTTTAGTTCACCATTACTTAACATTAAATGTTCAGACAACAGAAAGCTTTAGTCAGAAAATATCATATACAATTTTGTTACCTGTAAATGGCTGTTTTACCCCTCCCTGTTTCTCTCATTGTTCTGAGCACTAGTGAAAAGACAAATATCTAAGTTAAGAGAACATTCATTAGACAGGTGTGGTAACCTGTAGATGCAGGGGGTTATGGGATTGCAACTATAGCACCTAATACTTCAGAGCATGCTCCAGGTTACCCACCATGTCTTACGATTGTTACCTCAGTTGAAACGTTTGTTTTCTGTTCAGTCATGCTCAGTACAATGGGAGGGCAACAGCAGTGGTTATTAATTCGGTAAAAAAATTGTATTTTTTGGCTAATGCTTTACTTTGCGGCTGTTCGCATATGTATTTTTAATGTTTATTAATGGCAAACTAAAAAAAAAGAGATTTAGCTCTACTCTAAAAAACAAATGTTGGTAAAGTGAAAGTATGTGCATATCTACACTAGATTTATAATATTTAAACATTGTTATAATTGTAATTATGTAAGTACTTTCATTTTAACAGTATTTTTAGAGTACAGTGGTCATTTAACATGAAAAGCCAGTTACATTGGCTCATAATTCACTACGGATGCCAGAAAATTGAGCGTTATTTGTGAACTTCAGAGATATATATGGATGTCTCTTAATATACATAAATACTACAGAATCAACACATTCTTAAAATCTGAACCCTTGGAGAAAACAACTTATTATTCAGAAAAAAAAGACAGATATTTTTGGACTATCTCTTCAAAAGAGGGACATTTGGAGACTGGGAGAACAGACTGGGGTTCTCCAAAAGGACAAATTGGGCAGTATAAAAACCATTACAATTGCTAAATGCCTTAGTATAGTATGCAAAACTTAAAAAAAAAACAATTATTATACCGGTGCGTTTATTTAAAATAACTTCATACCTTATAAAATGAAACCAATTTGAGTTAGTTTTTAAAACATTGTACATATTTCTAACCTTCGCATTTATCTGGCATTCAATTCCAAAGCCATGAATAATATACAATTATTTATAATATAACCTTTATTTACTAGTAATCATAATTCTACAATTTAAAGGCGGAATGCTTGTTCATGGAGGACAAACCACACAATAGCACGGCTACACTGCTGACCTCTTGATGGAAACAAATACTTGGAAATATTTTGTAGACGCTGTACACGTCTCTGGAAGAATATGTGGGTCAGTAATGATAAAAACAAGTTTGAAAGAAACATTTTTGTCAGAAAAAAATTGCATCTAACTTCAATTATCTTTCTCATTGTGTGCTCTTATTGAAACACAGATGTCATTTATAACTGATGTCCTTCCAATACTTTTGTCCAATTGCAAAAAATAATTTTCAAATAGCATTCTACCGCCTGAATGCCAGAGGGTGTCAGTAACACACTACAATGTGATGCTCCTTGAAGGATAATTATAATTGATTACTAATAATTACATTTACAGATTTTTTTGTTCAGAATTTTAAGTCTAGTTTGTGGCTGTCCTATATTTTCCACATTACAAATATAATATTCCATAGAAGCTTTGCATTTCTTTGCTATATGATAATTCAGTTTATATTGATTACAAATATTCTCCAGATGGACATCCAACTCCAAATATGACAACATAATTCCTCCATTTGATTTGTTACTTCTATAATCATATATAATGACTGTGGAATCTAATTATCAGTAAGTAACAAAAGAAAGTATGAATCTTTGAAAACAAAAAAGAATATTATCTGTTTTTCCATGCATATGGCATAAACACATTCTATTTCACAGCAAAGATTATTTTGCACATATTGGATTTTGGCCTCAGTGACTAATTGCATTCTGTTGCAAAAATATGTTTTTATATCTGGTGAAAGGAAATTAAATCTTCACTTTTTCAGGATAATCCTTCAAGTCGGACACTCTCATCCTTATGTCTAATATATGGAATGTCAATGTCTTTCTTTTCTTAGTAGGTACTTCTCTATACAACTCAAAAACAGGGGTTAATATGGTAGTTCAACTTGAAAACGATAGTTCAATTTAAAAGGTAGATAGAAACAAACATCACATGAGTCAGTTGTTCTGCAATGTCCACTCTCTTGCTCACCCACTTATTAACCCTATCCATTTTACCACAAGACACTCTTTCATACCAAGGACACATCCTCAGTTGCACCTCTCCAGTAACCACCTCTTCACTACTCCTTATAAAAAGTTCTGCACTGAAGCACTATGTACAGAAATACCATCTTTACATATTGGACTACTCTTATTGTTCAGTTTTCCAATTAGATTATGATGTTTAACTCAACATAATTCTTAAGTGTTTAATCCTGCATTGATAGCCATTGACACATCAACTGAACAGGTCATTGACAATTTATTGTGGTCTATGTTATTATTGCTGTAAATGTTGCTAAGCCAAAATTGAAATATCATGTAGCATGAACTTTATATTATTCAAATTATATTATTTGTATCAGTCCTCAACTGGTCACTTCCACTGGAGTAAGAGCTAATTTTATATAATTTTTTTTTTCACAAAATGAAGATTCCCTCACTATTGTCTTCCTGGCATCATCTGGCATAATCTTGATCTGACCTCTGACCCTGTTTCTCAATTCCATTAACACCTTCATAACCTGTCTAATCCTTTACCTGCTCGTTGATTGCTGTGCTATTTTTCTATCCCCGTAAATATTCTTGGTCAAAGGTTCTCTAATTCAAACATCACGCCCATCCAAACATAAACCATTTATTTTTCCCCTCCAAACCCTGCATTTCAAGGATAGGCTTTACAGGAAAATACGGGATAAAATGAACAATAGTCTGCATATATTTATTTTTGTGCAATCCTGCATCAAAATGCCAGGGTAGTATAAACTCAAATCATTCAGATATCTTCGGATGCATATTTGGCAGCAATACAAATATGGGACAATAAGAGACAGGATAGCAACTGTAGCTCACACATTGGGTATATATTATTTTTGATAAGTTATGTTAATTAGGCACAAAAAAAGCAATCATAACATACAAAAAACTATTTTGTTACTGATTGTCAAAGATTTTACCACCATTAGTATTGTTAACCTTTATTTATAACAACATTTTATACAGCACTACATACAAGGGGACAATACACTGAGAGTATGTGACAATAACTTATATTGTATCCTGCATTTTTATAATATATTACACATAATTGTGCATACACTGGATAAAGGGGTTCACACTTAGACTTAAATAAAGAATATGCTAAATAAGAATAAAGAAAAGACACGACAGATATATACAAATACTATATATGCGCACGCATTCTTCTCCTGAATCTATGCCCCTCCCTCCTCTGTTTGGCTCCACCCTGTTCGCCACTTCACAATGGCTTAGTAGCTTAGACTGCAGGGACTAAATAACACAACAGAAGGTATAAATTAGTGCACAGCAACCGGCTTCATACTAGTTACATTAAAATGCAATTGCTATGAGAAATTTAGAGGTTTGCACAGGCATGCATGAGATTGCCTACAGCGACAATATGTGACATATGAAATCTGCAGCATCTAGTTAAATATCTAAATTTTAAGCACATATGCATAATTTAGAATTATTAGAGAGCAATGCCGAAGTATTTTTAGCAAAATAATAATTCCACTCTTTTTCTAGGAAGCATTAACTGTCATTATAATGAAGCAAAACCTCTCTAGGCAACATAGTTTGAGGATCTCATACTGCTTTATTTGTTTCTATTTGTCTTTTTTTATACAAATTATTCTGTTGGAATGAGCGGTTATTGTACTTTGATGGGATTCTTCTTTAGAAATGTTCCTTGGCTTTTATATTTCAGCAGGAGATCATTACATTAAAATAATGCTATGTATGAGTCAACATTCCTCACTGCATATTTATCTGCACTGCGTCGTTATTACATACTATATATACAATATTCATTTTTTTAATAAATGACAATGCAGCTTTCATAAAATGTCATATCTAACTCCTCCCACGCTATTAGACAGAGAGTGGCCACTTAATATAATATTAAGTCATTTGTAGAAAATAACAGAATAAACTTGTAGACCCATCTTTGATATTACTGGAGACTGGATCACACTATTTGAAAGTGAATTGCCTCCCAATTCTTGGTTCACATGCTGCTTTTTAACAAAGTGAATGGTCTCAGCCTATCATATGTTGCATTACATGAGTAACCCACCGCAATGCAGAGTCCAACAGAGCCTCAATCACTGCCTCATTCATCCTGACCCACTCACCTGAGTACACAAGCAAACTGGGCTACATGTGGCTTTCCATGAGCAATCTCTTTGTGATTTGATGGTTTCCAAACCTAGAGACATCAGGCAGCCACACTAAACTGTACTATATGAATGGATACATTTGTGATGTACCTGGCCGGAGAAGAGGCAGAGCTGTGTGACCCGGCGGAGCCTGTCAATGCTGATTGGCTGGGAGGATGAGGAGGGACTAAAGTCCATTTCGCAGGCTTCCTCCTCACTCCACGCCAGCCATTGAGCTGATTCCCTCCCTCCCCTAAAATGGTGGTCAGATAGGAAAGTAGCAGATAAGGAAGTAGGGTACGTCTAGAGGGCGAGGTTGGTTGAGCAAAGTTCAGGAAGCTTAAGCTATGTTTAAAAAAAAAAAGGGTGTGGAAAAGAGTTGAAGGGTTAGGATTCTGTGAATTCTAAGTCAGAATGCAAATAGGAATGTCTTTGGTTGGCGGGAGGTGACGCACCCGGCCCACGGGCTTAAGTGGGCGTTGCCCTGCCTCATGGGCGTGCTTAGGAAAGCACTGGGAGGCTCTGGGTGCGGGCCCAGGGCGTGAGGTTACTGACCGGGCCGGGCTCCTCCTCCGGGATGTTATTTGAGCTGTCATTTAACAATGTTAATTATGTTAATTGGTTATTGGTTTATGGTTGCTTTAATAAAGCTGTGGCCTGTATTTTTCCAAGGAAACACTGTTTCAGTGTGTTTATTTATTCTAAAGCCTATTGGATCTTGCCAGGGTCATGTGATTAGTTAAGGTGGACAACCAAGTCTCAAAACATTCTGTGAATCAACTAGTTACGGGGAATTGACCTTCAAATAGTACATTTTCTAAACATGTACGTTAGTATATGCTTATTACATTCATTTACAAATATTTTATTTTGACATTGACTCTTAACATAGGTCCAACAGGCCTAGCTGGGATCTTTTTGACTGAGCTTGCCTTGAAATCCATGAAAATTTTAAATTTTCCTTAAATAATTTGTGATTTTTTTCAGGGTGTTGATAATTATGGAGTTATTATGAAGAGAGATTCTCTCTTGTAGGAGTCTTTAAATACTATATAAGTGAAATCATACCAGCACTACAACCAAAGGCATCAGGATTGAGGGGCACATCAGGTAATTACAAGTCATTAACATTAAAAATGTTGACTTCCTGCTTATTATTACTATTAATAAAGCATGAACATTTCCCATTATGCTAACCTTTTTGCAGCATCAGCCAAGACCCTCCCATTTTGGCTAATCAAAAGTATTATGGTTAAAGGATTAGAGTACATGGTTTTGACTAAAGATGTGTACACAGGTACCATGGTCTCATGCACCAAAGTGACTGTGTAGTTAGGCTAGCACTAGATAATACCGTGTTTCAATAATATGCAGTTTGGTTCATTTTTAGAGTCCCATTGTGTAACTTCTAAATACAACCAGGATTTTACACAGCAGGGCCGTTTTATGTATACTTCATCCATACATTCAGAAACTTCTTCCAGTGAATGCTTTAGGGAACCCATTATTGTTTCTTCACGTTTGCCAACATTCTGTAAGAAGCTGAGCTCACAATGTAGATAGCCATATAAATTACAGGCTCCAGTAATCCTGATGTGTAGGGTTAGAAAAACAACAAACCTACAGTAAAATAATTCTGCATCTCAGAAACAGATTCTTGTTAAATAAAACCCTATAATGTATAGCTATTTTCTACCTACCAGTCATTTGACAAAAAAAAAAAAAAAAGATTATGCAGTGAAGTATGTCTGCATAGCCAACAAAGCACAGGGCAGCAGTTGCTAGTGTAGTATTACAGAGTATTTCCAACTCTCCATGACCTCTTGGGCCGTAACTCACCACGACATCTTTTATGTCCATGGTCATGCTGATCCACTTGGTATTCATGGCAGAGATACTGGAGTGGGTTGCCAGTTCCTTCCCCAGTGAGCCACAGCCTACATTTCTGGTTTTCCTACGTTGTCTCCCCATCCAGTACTGACCAGGCCCATCCCTGCTCAGCTTCAGGTTGGTGTGACCTCTTGGTTCCTTGACTGTGAGTCGAACCCAAATGGCAGTGGTGAAAGCACCAACTCCTAACCACTGGACCACCATAGAACCCTCTCGATAGATAGATAGATATTTTTCCTGGAGAAATATTTTCTTTAGAGTGACAAGCTTTCAAAAAATGGATATTTCAAATTATGCATTAATACCAGTTTATATGGTTTAAAACAGTCAAATTGGAACAGAAGAGGAAGAGCATGGGCTTCATAAATCACAAAGGGAAATAGGATGGGGTAGTCAAGAAGTGGCCATTAACCCATTTTTCTGGACCTCCACAGCGCTATAACATTATAATTACGTTTCTTTCTTGAAGCTTCCTACTCTTTATTAAGTTATTAATGAAATTATCCATTTTCTCAAGTTTCTTTCTCTATGTAAACATCATTCTTAATCCCAAAATATATGTGTGTGTATGGATAAACAAGTATGGGTTTTGAACCTTCATTTCAACAATGGCATTCAAACCATTGTGAAGTTTGTACATAATGACTGACTACCCCATGTTACTATTATATACCCTATTTTCATCCACTGATCAATATTACCTGGGTGGTCTGGCCAAAATATTTTTATATACATTGTTTTAAACGATGTACCACATTTCAGTCATTTTGTAGAACAAAACACAGTGTTCTTTATAATATAATGTTTTTCTTATGCTCTCCATCGCGGTTTTGTTGATTTTTACTATTAAAAATTGAGCATCATTTCACGCCTGCATAAAACGAATTTCAGACCACATTTTTGAATAACACAACTAAATAACTCTCAGTGTTTTTATTGTAAAATACAGTATCCATTACACTTGTTTGGAATATAAAGCAAATTCTCTAGAAATGGAATTTACAGAGGTATGCTTCAACTTCAATTTAAAATGAATGGTTGCAAACCTACCGTAATTTTATTTGCATCCGCTTGCTTATCACTCAGAAAGATTATGATGCATTGCAGCATGGGTAGCTGACTTAACTGTGAGTTACATGAATACTTTGTTTCACATTAAGGATTTAAAAAATCCTTTTGCAGTACTTTATAAAATGAGGAAAAGCTCATGCTTTTAGCCTTTTTTTAACATTTCTCAACCGCTTTTATAGGACTGATTGTAGTAGGTAAAACTGGGCATCAGATGTTCAGATTAAGTTTGTAGCAGCAAGGGCTTTAAGCCTGAGAATTTTACTTTAGCATCAATTTCTAAAATGGTTATGGGAATATTAAGCCACTGCTGAGCACATTTACATTTCACAAGCTGATCAAGGAAAAAAATGTTTCCCACACGATTCCTCTGTATAGATTGCGTCCAACGCTGCAAAGGATTCCAGGAAATGTCATACAAATCACAATATATTGTACTTTTCTTCCTCTACCACTGCTCCCATTTGTTCGTCTTTTTAAGCAAAAGTCACTCAAGAGAAAAACCCTCCTTAATGTCACTTTTTTTAAAGGGATGAATCCATATTTAAAAAATTACTTCTGAAAGCATGTCTTTCTTCTTTAAATCCTCTTGGTTTTTTTTACTCACCAAGATTTCAGGAAAAAAAAATCAGACTCTGTGAGAGTATGTGGTCTACAGTATATGTATGGACATGTTAAACTCATATATATCTCTGCAAGTCAGACATTTTGTTAACCTGCTCTCACTATCGGTGGCTTGAAGTAAAACTATCAAATTGTTTGACTTTATTCAATATTGTGAGTCCATCTTTGTGCACTTGATATGTCAAGATGGAAATCCGATTCACTTTAATGTTGGATCTCTTAAATGTGCCCCCTTTTCCTCCACATAATTTTCATAAAGACCTGAAATTTGCAAACAAATAATTGACTACCCCGTTTTAGGGCAATGGGAGGGAAAAGCGTCCTTTGGCGGCCTCCAAGAAATACTCTCTAAACATGCTTGTCAGTCATAAGAAGTGCTAATGAAAACAAGGTAGAAGAGAGGAAAAAGAATATGGATGAATAGTGGCTTTAGTTTCTGGGGTGTAGCATCCCAAATGAAAATATGGTATAGATCAAAGGGTGCCCAAATTAATTTTAGGGAGGCAAGAGTGAACACAGATCAAAACATTGAACACAAATTAGTACTATTATCTTAGCAGGAAAGCAGAGGTGACATTTTATTTTGACACATAAACAATATGGCCTCTCATGGTTTGATAAACCTGGTACCTTCCATATACATTACACTATTCAAAGGTAAAGGCACAAGATCTCATTCATTAGTGATATTCAGTGCGAACCTAGATGCATATTTTATACCATTCACTCATCAAAGTACATCTGTGAATTGGCCAAGTTACATGCAGTATCTATAGGGCTTCTGAAACTACTGCAGTAAAAGGCTTGAAACATTCATACTCCAGATTCCATTAGCTGACATAATGCATAACACGGGGTCAGGGAATTATTAATCCCCCAAGGATCGTTGTTTCCTTTTCAGCGTAAGGCTTTTTCCTTGGTTTGACACATTAGTCCTCAAGCAACTGCAGACTCTTGACCCACCTTTTAACCCTAATACCCAATTAAAGATGGATATGTGTGGGGCAAAAATAGATTTTCTTCAATCTTTTGTATGCACAAATCACTATGTGGCTTGAATTTTTACATTGAAAACAATGACTCACCCGTAGGTTGTGGTCCATTATATATTCTTAAACCAGTAAGGCCTTATGTACACACACAGGCTTCAAATCAACTAACTAAATAATGTAAAAATCAGATGTGTGCATGCAGATAATCTGAATATCTCCAATGTGCTGAAGTGTATGGAATATCAGGACCTAGGACTCAATCAACCTGGGGCTCTTACTGTACTGAACCTTGTACAGTAGTAGGGTTGTGTTTAGAAGTTTGTACAAGACAGTCGAAGCATTGTATGTCTTTTTGCAGTTCGGGGGTTAAAGAAGCAAAAAATCCAGTTGCTGTTAGGATGCATTATACTTATAAAAATGCTTCAAGTAGACATTCCTAAGCTCTCTAAGTACAGTCATGGGACCGATACAGGATTTGTGGCCACATTTTTCTTTATAACCTTGTTTGTTCACTAAATAAACCAATGCTGGAAATAGAGAAGGCTAAAGCTATACTTGAAGATTTCTGTCAGCATATATTGTGGAGCATATATATCCTGACATTCACTTGGACAACATACAGGCTTTCTTTATCTGCCATGCTAATAATTTATACAGAGTAAAAACAGTACAGTAATGTTGGGTGTAATTGTCCCAATCCCCCTCATATGTCCTGAGTATTAACAATGTGCCTATTTCTGCAAACAAAGCAGTGTCTGTCCATAGTTCAAAGGCTTTACTGTAGAGTTTTCCATTTACAGTTCCTTTATAGACACCAGTCAACATTTCATCATAATAAGAACAATTTATACCAACAAAAATCTGTGTGAGTCTTGATTTAATCTGCATTCTGAACATTAATAAAACATATGTACAATATCACCAATACAATTGTATATTGTGTACAAATTATATGTCAGGGGGAACAAACTACAAATAATAAAAGGAGGTGGTGGGACATGATCAAAATGTATAGCTGTATTAATGGAGTCAAAAAGTACAATAATAAAGTATAGATCAAAATGCAAGAAAAAATACTAAAATGAGAGGCTATTCTCAGACATTAGAGGATGGAACTAATCTGAGAAAGCACTACTTTATTGGAAGAGAGTTGGATATTGTTTAATTTCAATGTCAAGAACAGGATAAACACCTGTTTATATGTTCTTCATGGACCTACTGTGTGGCATGGACATAACAGGGGTGAATGTGAGGAATTTGTCTTTAGAACAAAAAAGGGACAGGCTTGTCATGATGAAAAATTAAATGTGTGTGGTCTATGGATATGGAAGGACATTGCAAGGGATTGTTGGGATATGTTCTTGGCGGGGTTAGTGAAGTCTCTAGGGACCTTCTCATGTCTGTTTTGCAAATCCATTTCATTTTCAACCTCAAGACATGTCCAATATAGAACAGCTACGTTTTCTGCCCATGCTGTTTACCTAAGAGTGACTTAAATAAGCCTTTTGATAGCTCTATTCTTATTCCAGACATGCTTAAATTCCTTAACAAAGTAAGCAAAGTAGGGTCTAAGAGAAAGATGGATGAACATTTTAGAGCAAGAGCTGATAGAAAGAGAATGATGGACAAGATCTTAGCAAAGAAAGAAAACAAATTTTTGATGAGAGGCATTGCATACAGTTATGTATATGGTCCCCTAGAAATAAGTTCTCATTAAGTACATTTCTAAAGGCAGAAAAAATACATAAGAATAATATTCCAGTTAAACACAGTGGGCACTATGATAATCTATTGTAGAAATCCATCATACTACATTTTATTCTAAGTGCTGTACTATTTCATTAGTCATGGTTAATATTTCAAGCTTCTGAAGCCTCTTCAGGTTACAATGAGACAGAAATGCTGTTGTCTGTGAGTAATTTATCCCTGTAGAACTTTAAATTGTGTTAGAAGTCCATTAGCTAAATTTTGGAGGAAAATAATGATATCTACCAGCCAAGCTTGGCATTGGAACAAAAAAAGCCTTCATAAAACGATAACCATCTCACAACTAAACTCAGCAGCCAGCTATAGAGAAATATGAACTTCATGGTACACTTTGCTAATGCGTGAGGTACAAAACTGCTCCTATAAACACAGGAAACAGAATGATAGATAACATACAAGGCTCGAGTACTCGCACGGATTTTACTTTGGGGTACAAAAACAAACATTTATTTTTGTTTGTAACCATGCAGCCAGTCTTAAAAAAGACCAAAAAAGCTCATAATATTACCTTTGTCAAATTGCCACTAAAATCGGGGTTAATAAAATATGGCATAGGTATATAATTCCCAGAAGTTTGGTCACCTGGGCTCCTTCTGTGTTTATAGTATAGTATTTTTAAATCAACAAAGTTATTGGCTTCTTAATTTTAAGTACTTTTGTTCCTGCCTGATGAACCTCCTAAGTGAGGTTATAAGTGAAACATGTATCTTACTACGTTGCCACTTCAGTTATTTGAAAAATCTACCACATTGTGATTGCAGATTGATTTTTTTACTTTTTCAACAGCGCACCTTCAATTATCTCTGTTTTAAAGGGACGGAATTCTTTCTTATCTCATTCAACTCTAGTTGTTTTCTCCAAAATTTCAAGAGGATGCACAATTTAATAAATGTGTTTATTTTCTGAACTATATGTCTTTTAGTGAACATATCTTCCTATTTAAATATATCCATCTATATCAATATAGATAGATAGATAGATAGATAGATAGATAGATAGACAGACAGACAGACAGACAGAGGGAGAGATAGTTCACTATAAATAGATGCACATCTTTGGAAATATGCATGGCAATAGTTTTTTTCTTCCAACCCTGCAGCTTTTTCCCCCCCATTAAAAATACACTTGTTGTTTACGGGTGTACTAATCAGGGAATAAGCATTGACCATCCAAATAATATTATTGTGGATATATAAATCCAAACATTTGGAGAAGCAAATGAACAAAAATCCTGGTAACAGTGACAAAAATAGACCTTAGCATTTCTGCTATAAGATAAGATATTTCTGCAAAACACAAATTCAGAAAACAGAAGCTTTAGGTATCTTTGGCAGAGCTTCAAGGCACTCTTACATGACCTTTTTTTGGAGATCACCCTTATAACATGTATCTCAATGCTACCAGAGTTAGCCTATTGTTTATGTATTTGCAAAACTATTAAAATTTCATGATTTTCTAAAACAAAATTAAATACTAAGGAACACATTACATAGATGAGTGCTCTCTCTTTATTACATTTCCAATGCTCTCACTGTGCAGTCAATACAACGTTAATGGCACATATACTCCTGGCATAAACTATATTTCTGAACTGCAGTGTACACTCGCTTAGAGCAGGTCAATAGAATAATCAAATTTACCCTCTCCTGATTATGTTTATATAAGAATATTTATAATAAAACACTGCAGATTTAAAGAAGAGTTACTGAACAGGTGGAAAGCACATATATACAAATGTATGGCACTGATCAAATACTGTACCGGCTGCCCTGCTTATAGATTATATTGCAGGTTGCAATATCATGTTTCCTAGGTTGTTTTATCTCTGTTGCAGGGGGATTTCTCTGTAGGATGATGTCAATACACATGGGGTCTCGGAGTCTGGTTCCAATATCATCTGTCTCATCCTTTGCAAAATTCTCATGAAACAGAGGAGGATTTTAGGCTTTAGAGGAGTCCAAAATCACTCAGCATTTATGATAAACCTGTTTGCTGATAAGAGATTTTGATTCTGGTTCAAACTGGGTTTAGCATAATTTGCATACACAATTGCATGTTGTTGTCTGAGGTAAAGCATCAGAAGAGATTTTTTGTTAATTACAAAGGTGATTTTGAGTAATGTATTTATTTATCTTGTGTATATATTATCCAAAATTACACATCACCTTTATCCAAAGCAGATTTGAACAAGCATATCTTTTCTGTATTGTCCCAGCTATTTCCTGAATTGTGAAACCGTTGCTTTTTTTCTGACAAAATTCACATTCTCTACTTTTTTACCTTTTATGTGCCATTGTGAAATCATTTTTGAAGAAAGGATGTTATTGTCTGTTGAAATGAATGTGTGCTCCAAACATATATGTTGGTGTCACACATAGTTTTAGCCACAATTAAAATATAATTCTGTGACACAATCACACAGTAAACAAACACAGCTAAACCACTAAATCTGTGGGCATTTTATACAGAGCCAACCCAGCAAAATGGCGGATTAGTGGTTAAGGCTTCTGCCTCCTCTCCAGTGAATTTACTCTTGGGTCTCTCCCACCATCTCCCCTCCCCTGTCCCTCTATATTTTTACCTTGTTGCTTTTCTAAATCATGTTCTAGAAGAAGCATAGAGTAATAATTCTATCATGACTAATTACATCATCAGTGATGTCATTTGATTGCCCTGGCCTACTATATCTTTTTGACAGCTTCAGTGTCTACATAAACACTCTGTTAGTATTAGAGAATATTATAAACAGACACATTTAAAGCAAGCTTGACATGAAGCTACAGCACCAATGAATATCTTCAAAAGTTGAATAAATGCTTTATTTCACACCAACATGTACATAGTGAATCTTTGTTAAGTCTCCAACTGTGACATATTTCTACTCCATAAAACCACAGTACATACTCTAGTACATATTTTATTTGCACAAACAGTCAATAATTCCACTTTGAAAAAGAGCATAAATCATACACTTTGTTTTATGTTCTTAAAAAGTGACAATAACCAGAGCTCTCGGCAGACATGACTCAGAGATTTTTTACAGCATATAAATAATAAATAATTATACCTAAAACAGTGCAGCAAATATATGACTAACGAGCAGCCACCAAATCTCACACTTACCAAGAGTGGATTTCTTATACTTTAGATCTATAAGAATTAGGTGGAGCTTCCAATGAAACCGTTATCTTACACTGCTGCTCAGTCCAATCACGTCCAAGTCCAATCATCATCCAAGGCCTTCATTGAATTCAACCAGCTTTATATAGGACTAAAAACAATATCACTCACTTTTAAATGTTGACACAGCTCTTTCCTCCTTTACATTTGGATACTGAGATTCTTAAGCAGTAATATGGTATTGTTTGGGTGGCACGTCTTTTGGAGAACAGCACGCCACCGTCAGGGTGCAGAGAATTGCGCTCTGATGATGCTCTGCGCTCCAGCCTGCATCTCATCTGCCCCATCTCATATGGATAAGGTAAGGGGCTGACAGTGCGCCATGTGGGACTGGCATGTGTCACTAGGAGCATATTGTAAGTAATGTCACTTGTATGTAATGTCACTGTGTGCATGTGTCACTAGGAGCATGTTGCAATGCATGTTTATCACACATGCAAATAATGACAGTGACATGTACTGATAAACATGCAATGCAACATGGTCCATAGTGACACATGCCAGTCCCACATGGAACACTGTCAGCTCCTTACCTTAGCCTTGGCAGCCTCCAGCAAGCAGGTCCAGTAAATATATGAGATGGGGCAGATGGGATGCAGGGTAGAGTACAGACCGTCATAAGAGCGCAGTTCTCTGCGCCCTGATGATGGCATGCTGTTCTGCAGCGTGCAAAGGACAGTGTGTTGTATAGTTTGCCATGTGGTGTCCTCACAAAGCAGCTTGTATTTGCTCCTGGTCCCAGGGGCCTAATGACTGTCTCTCCACAAAGTAGCCATGTTGGTTGGTTTCTCTGCCATATCTTTGGCATTCCCAGTGCCTGCTTTAGGAAGGCGAGCTCATCATCATGCCTCTGGGGCCAGGGGCAACTAAAGCACAATGTGAGAAGACCACAGGGCAAGTTATATCATATTACTATAAAAAAGATGGCAAGTATGTAAATTTAAAGGAGGAGAATGTTTTACTGCACCCTTTCTAATCATATCAAAGACTGGTTCAAATATATGAAGGACTTTCAAAAGCTGACTGGACTCCAGCAACTATGTTACACAATTGTTTTCTTAGTAGTTTATGTTATAAATCGAAGGTCACCAAAATGAGTGCACCACATTGCTTATCAACATCTAAATGTCACATTGTACTACGTGACATTTTAAACCCATCCGGATTCCATTAATGCAGAGCCATTGTAGAACAGATGAGGAAGTCAATCCCTGCGTGAATAAATAATAATGTGAAATGATATCTCTGTTCCGTCGGAGTAGCTCAGTTGTGCTACCAAGTAGTGATTGGACATTGATACCAATAGGTTATCACTACTTAATGAAGCTGCTACAAATAGCTTGCATGATCTTTTCTAATTGAAAATAAATCTGTATCACAAATGTTCAACTTTTGAACTTTTTTTGAACTCCATTTTCTTTCGCTATGGGGGTAAACATTTATTTTGGGGGGCGGGGGCTTAAAATATACTGTTTGCTGTATAGCAATTGCAATTGAGCTTTACTATTCTATTGAGTTATGTTGTCAAGTGACAATGTGAAGTGACATTATTTTAACAAAAGTCAATAGAGATCTTATGATGAACCCAGGTTTATAATCCTCATAGGAACAAAAAGCAAGATGTTTGCTGCCATTAAATCAAAACTTACAATAGTTAAAATGAAAGTGCTGCATTTTGCACACTATTAAATCACATTCTTAAAAAGAGCGTGCTATAAATATGACCCGTTAGTCACCCTTTAACACCAATCATGACCTGGATATCTTTGGCTTTACTTGTTATTTTCGCAATCCTATTATATAAATATTTAAGGCCTGTACTATACTAGAATATGTGGCTAGTTATATACCCTGTACTTCAGTAACACCAATATACACCCTGTTAAATTAAATACCTAGTTTTTGAGACAATATGAATCATAATTTAAATATTCATGCAAGCTTCAGCAGATGTTTAATGAATGTGAAATGCTACTCTATTACCGTAACAGTATGTCTTTGTAAGAGGAGCTGCACATTTAAATACTCATATCATTCTTGCATATGTTCCATCTTCAACAAATCAGCTTGTGCAGGGGCAATATATTTTAATACTGCAGTGTAAGATTAAACTGCAGAGCAGTATTTTGTTCAGAGAAGCAAACCATTTTGGAAGAGTATCCTACATTGAAAAACAAAAACACTCACAATGAATGTTATATATAATTATGGAAAGTAAGACCACCAGAATGCATCACACTGTACTGCTTCCAGGATCAGATTTACATTTCAGCCACTGATCATTATAGGTTCTTCTGAATCTCTATATAGGTTTACAAAAAAACAAAACAGAGGTGCTAAGAGAATGACATGATAATCCACAATGAGAGCAGTCTCTTTTAGCTCACTTGTGCCCTTTACAGTGAGACATATCATATAGTATATCAATCTGGTCTTAATAGAGTGATCCAGCTCCAATATACCAGGCAATTCTACCCCAAACAGAAGAGATAGTAAACTCCAGACATACGTTTCGGCCTCTCTTGAGCCTCATCAATGAGGTGTAGCTGAACTCCCTAAAGCACAATGAGCAGAGTACCCTATCACCCTTAGGGAGACTAATCCCAAAGGGTCATTTGAACCCACAAAAAAACAAATTAGAGGAGCTCAATCAGAGATCAAACTAACCTTAATAGGTTAGTTCTATAGACATGATAATCCACTCTGAGAGCAGCCTCTTTTAGCTCATTTGGGTCTTCACATGTGGTGTTTGAGGCTGAATCACTCTTGAGCGAGACCAGACTGATATACTACAGGATATTTCTCCCTGTGAAGGGCACAAGTTAGATAAAAGAGGCTGCTCTTTGAGTAGGTAACCAGACCTAGAGAACAAACCTAAGTAGGGGTTTCTTCGTACTCAGATTGGGCACCCAGCACTTTGTTTTTTCTGTAAGTATTTTTTACTAGACTTCTACTTGCATTGACGTTTGCAAGTTTTACTTGTTAATTACCCTTTCTGATCCACCCACTACTGACAGTCTGATAAATACGGGTAATGGGAGATCATTGTCAATAATACGCACTAACCAGAGGGTTGCTGAACCTATTGTCTTGGCAAAAACAAATTGGGCATGCACACATCCTAGGGAGTAATTATCTAATCGGCCTAGATACTCACTTGGCTCTAAACACTCAAGGCAACAGATCCAGAGCAACAAGGCTATTATGGACAATCATATCGGTCACGATCTGCTACTTCAATTGGACTAGGTAAGAACCTGGTTCAAACCTATCCAGCAGAATCGTGCAGCCCTTTTACACCTTTGGTCCATTGTCTGCTATCAAACACCAGTACCACGCCCAGAAGCTTGCTTCCACACACCAGAATAAGGAACACCATATAATCCCTTAGAATTAGGATTAATGCACAGAATGACACTTACACCTTGTTTATGTAAGTACAGACACAACATACCTTTATTAATTGTAACATTTTATACAACTTTCTGGCACACAAGCTGGCCAATCACAGTAAGCCCCATCCTTAGGTACATAGAAGAGGGACAAATTAACATAATAGGCTGCCCCCTGCTTATTTGGAAACCCTGTACATCTGATGAGCTCAGGCCCTTAAACTTATCCGGGTGATTATATTAATGACAATCAGGCTAAACACTCAGGCTGTTTTATCTGCCCAAGAGCCCCAGTGTTTGTTTATTTAGGTGGGGCTGGGTGAGTCATCTCCAGATAACCACACTGTAACATAATCAAAATACATACAATTTATATGTCATTTTAACCATAAGCAAAGAATACATAACTTTAACAATAAACAGGAAACCTATTGTCAGGCCCTGGGCATGACAATATCCCATTAGCAAGAGATCTTAAACTATCCTTATTGGGCGATTCAGAAAATCGGATTTATACATAAGACTTGAATTCTTCATTGAAAGTTTACTGTTGGAAAATGCTTTTTTTTCTCTATTTTTTGTGTCCAATTGATAAAGTATATGGTACCATATATTGTTTTGAAGTATACCATAATTGGAACTTCTGCTGTGTCACTTTAACTATGCCTTTATCGTGACAAACATCTCAATGAATGCCATTTACTGCGAATACAACTGCTCACATACAAAAATCTTTTAGGAAGCTTTTGGCTAAAAATGCTGATTTTAAACCTACATCAGCATGCCCTGGGACAAACATCTTTACAGGCAGAATGCAGAAAGGTTATTACCGTATTTTTCACCCTTTAAGACGCACCGGCAGATAAGACGCACCTAGTTTTTAGAGGAGGAAAACAAGAAAAAAAAAATCTGAATCAAACACAAATACACTTTTCACACAGATACACACCTACATTACACACAAATTTTTATATAAATATATATATATATATATATATATATATATATATAGATATAGATAGATACACATACATACATATACATACACACATAAATATACATACACATACATACATATATACACACACATACATGCACACATACACACACATACACATACACACACACATACATATCCATATACTGCAGCATTTGGGAGCCCTTGACCCTCCCTGACCCTCCTGATCCTCCCTGACCCTCCTGATCCTCCCTGACCCCCCTGATCCTCACCTTTCTTCTGATCTCTGCCATCTTGATCTCACCCCAGCGCTTCCTACCAGCACTCCTCGTGTACTGCAGCGTAGCGTGTGTGACGTCACTAGGACGCACCGGCCGACGCGATGCTGGTAGGAAGCGCTGGGGTGAGATCAAGAGGACAGAGGCAGTTTGAAAAGGTATATTCGCCTTATAAGACGCACCAACTTTCCTCCCCCAGTTTTGGGGAAGAAAAAGTGCGTCTTATATGGCGAAAAATACGGTATATATTTGCTATCAAACAGTCAGGCAACTTCCACAATAAGAAGGAAGAATTTTCCAGTAAGCCTCCTATTGTGAGTGACAATTTTCTTCCCTTAATAACAAAGCGCTCTCAAGATATCAGAATTAAATATAATTAAAAACAACATTGTGCCAAATATGTCCTGTGTCTCTTACAATCCTGTTGAAAGAGGGGCTGGCAAGTGATTTATCTCTCTGTTTATCTGTATGTTCTCCTATAAAAAAGCTTTATCAGCACATTATTATCCAGAATACTTAAATCAGCAAAAGCAGATTTCCAAGTTTATTATCTTTTCTACTTTTAAATTCAATTTCTCATTCTCTTAAAGTTAAAAGTAAACTTTCTAGTGTCATCCAAATCTTTTTAGTTGGATCTTTATAAAATAATTAGGCTTATAATAAGGAAGATGAGATTTTAAAGCGAAAGAAGGAAGAGCACTGAACGGATATAATGACAGTATTTTTTTCCCACTGATGCATTTTCTCAATTGAAGACAATGTTTTATATTTAATTTAAAAAAGAAAGATGATTGAGACTTTAATGTGAAATATCTGAGGTTATCATGATAACCTGACAGACTGTAGCTGGCCCTGGTAAGACACTTGGGGCATTGTTCAGAACAGTGTAATTGTATCATTTCTGCACTACTAAACAAAAACCCCATTCATGTCTCTGGCAAGTCCCGGTGCCAAAATGTCACTGTAACGGCTTAGTAATAACCACTCAAACAGCTCACATCCCCAGTGCAACACAACTCTCACACTTTGTTGACCTGTAATATAAATCTTTTGCTGTTATTGTTTTTTTCTTTTGGGTTATGTTACGGTAGATTACATTATTTAAAGAGTCATTTTGGAACAGATACATAGAAAACCTGTCATTAGGTGAGATATAGGTTTGAACTGTATGAAATAGGAAAAACATGTATTAGAAAGGAAAAACATGTACATTGACATTTTAAAGAGGCACTATCATCACATATTAAATATATAAGGAAGGAGAATGTTGATCTTTCCTGTTATCTGCCTGCCTCACTGCCTCACACTTTGTTGACTTTATTCTTGCTTTTAAGGTTAGGGTAGTGGCAAATAGGGTTCCCTGGTGGTCCAGTGCTTTCACCACTGTGACATTTGCTTGATTCCAGTCATGGGAGACCACATAGGAATACCAGGAACTGTATGTTGTGGCCCACTGGAGAAGGAAATGGCAACCCACTCCAGTATCTCGGTCATGAATACCAAGTGGATCCGCATGGTGTGTTATGGTCCTTGAGGTCATGGAGTGTCTGACACAAAAGAAAAAAATTTCAACTGGTGGTGTTTATTTGCGTTGTGGGAGAATGTGTGAGTGGCAGATAGCAGGTTGTACACTGTAAAAGAGAGGCGTATGCAGCGGCTGCCAGGTGGCATGCCGGAATGTGGTGGGCAAATAACAGGAAAGGCCCCATAATGGTGCAAGAAGCCAAAGTTACCTTTTTCAGTTACAGCTCATATAATGTAACATTTGCCTCTTTACTACATACTAAGTCACATAATGCTAGACCAATCCTTAGTATACAAAATCACAGGTGGGGTTGGAAGAGTGGGTAGACAGATGGTGATCCCATCCGGAAAAAGAAATTATTGTGAAACACATTGTACCCGCTTCTAACGAAGATATAATATTCCAAGCACAAACTAGGATATCTGGAAAAGAGATTAGAGTCAGCACATGTCCCAAGCAGGCCCACACCCACCAGAATGGGTAGTTGCATGCAAAGGAGGACCAGGCCATCACGTCTTTTGCCTCAAGCGACTTTAAACATGGATTCAGTAGCAAAATATACACTGATGTCAGACAGCCTTTAGAGTATAGCATATATATAGCATATAATTGAGACACAGTGTCGGGAACCCACTCATAGACATCCTGTTCTGTCCTATAAAGGACCAGATCATTGTGAGTCTGGACTTGAAATATGGCTGATGATAGAATTCAGACCGGTCAGAATATTGTCTTCATTCTAGCACTGTAGCACAAATCTCCATAATCAAAGTTTCTCATAGATGGCAGCCTGATTTTCACTAACGGAGCAGAGGAGGTTCCCCCGCAATTGCTCCACTGAACCAAAATTGTGGAACAGAATGGTTAATTAAGAAAATAATGAATATGAAGCTGTAATTTGGATTTTAATAAGGCACGGAGGAGGATGAGTGCCTCCAAAAAGAAAAAAACATCAGTGTGAAAACTGATCCAGCAAATGAATTATTTCAACAGACACAGATTGTGGAAGACAATTAATAATAAAAATATGATTTTATCTTGTTAACCTTGTCAGTGCTGGAGGATGTGCAATTCTATAAAAAATTACTTTTGCCATTTGTGTTCTGATTTACTACTTCTCTTAGCTTCAGCATTTGCTCCTCTCTGCTAGATTAAATCTAATGTGTGTACTCACATGTACTCAAGCAATGGAAATTGCAGGTGTACATATACAAAAACAAATCCTTTTTAGTATGTTTAAAAAAATGCACATCATGTCAAGAATAATGTTTTTAAGACTTCCTAATTACAAGCAAATTTTCATTGTTAATATATAGAAATAAATCATACTAGTTATTTGGACAATATACATGTGAAGGCATATTTATTTGAGTATGATGGAGATGGAAGGTGTTGCAAATGCCCCTCCCATTAGCTCTATTGTGGAGGAGAAAAAAAAATTGTCTGGCACACAAGGAATACTCTATAGATCCAAAATGGAACACCTTAGCCATTTGATTGTCAACCCTCTTCTTGGGGATGTCAGACAGATCAGGATTTAGGTTTACCACTGTGAGAACAAAAGTGAGGCAATCTGTATTCAACATGCCATTGAGCCTTACCTTATCTGTGTTCACACCTAAATCCTGACCTGTCACAAGCAAAAATAAGATATTCTCTGAAAATGCTTTTATGTTCATGGGTAACATTGATGCAAATGTGTTATTTATACTCTACACAAACGTGTAAAATTGTTCTTTAAACATTTAATAGATATCTTAAAATATATAATCTGCATGATATACACATTTTCATAGACATTATGAAGATAAGGTTTTACATGTTACAAATCAATAGTGTGTATTTTGCAGTAAAATCATGTAAGATTGTGTATTTCGAGAGAAAATTTGCTCAAACTACCAGCTCATTGCGTCAAATAACAGGTCATTTTTGTCTGGCACTTTCACATGGACAGACTCTCCAATTTTCGCATTGTCCCTTAAATCTCTCATTGACGACAATCAAGTTCCTTCTTCTAAGTACAAAGGAACCCAAACAGACCCTTGGCTAATGAAGATGCCAGTCTCAGTAGCACGGTCTCAGCTGCTGTGTCGTATGGATTAGAAATCAGATAGCAATAATTAGTGCAAATAAAAAAGGTATCAGCTAACACTGAGATGTGTGTTCTGTACTAGATATGGGCTACTTTATTATTACAATTTTTTTTCTACCCATTATTTGTGCTTTCAGCATAAACATCTTTAAATGCCCACCATGGTATTTTTTTCTATAAAGCACTTTCCATAGCTAAACTGGATAATTAGCAGATATTTAAAAACAAAATCCATTTTATATCTGATTATAGTTACATTGAGTTCAATTTTCTTTACTTAACCGATTCTGCTGCAATTTTCTTAGGAGGGTGTGTCCTAGTGGACTATTGAGCTTTCCATCACACCTAATAAAAGTACTGGCAGTTGTAGCTGCCAAATTCTCACTGTACACATAGAACAGTCCTATATCTTCAAAGGAGATTGATCAGCAAAGACCAAGATGGTAATTCCACAGCAGCATAATTGAATATAAAAGTTAATAAATTAGAGTTTCTATTATTCTTGATATATACTAAAAGCATTTTTATATTTTCAAGTGTATTTCTTCAAAATGTTATATTTTGAACTGAATACAGTGGTGCATTGATATATAACAAAATATGTTGTTAGCGATTTATTAAATTAAGAACCACTGTGTAGTACCACTCAAGATGTGGACAGCAGTAAAACAGTTAAGAGGTGGTGGCATCATACATTTTATCATCTCCACAGATGCAGATAAGACATAGAAAAGATAGCTGAAACAAGTCTTGCTTCCAATTTGCTCCGTCTAACAGATTTGTTTTCAAAGCAATTATATATGTGTGATCTATTTGTGGCATCTTCTCAGTCGTCTACTGACAAAAGCACTATTAGGCTGTCACCCGTGATCAGCTGAAGGCAAAGAGGAGCCAATTTTGTAATGCCTTGTTGCTGCCAGTCAGCATCATCTGAATAATGGCATAGTCACTGTGAACTGTCCTTTATTACTGATTTCCCTGGCTCTCCGATGGAGGACAGTTATTACTTAATTCTGACAGAAAGAATGTCAGAAGAAGCAATCTGGGATCACTTTATTGCATTCTATCAGACAGAGGAACAATGCGCCACGTTTTATCTGATGTGGCTACACAGGATATGGGCCCTCCTTCCACTGCTAGGAAATGTAACAGTCTATCCAATTCCATTTGCACAATGCACAGTTTTTCAATAAAAAATGCCGCTCTGCCAGCCTGTCACAATGGATAATTTTATTGGCCTCTTGCCCTGCAGGAAGCATGGCAAGGTCCAACGTGCTCAATATTTAATATGCCACAGCTGCCTTGCAATGTAATCTAGGAGAATACAAAATGCCAATGCTCATTAGGGTGAAGGATTTTTTTTATTACGAGTTTTATTATTTCTTGGCTGGGTGTTGGTTAAAAGATGACATTCATTTTAAAGACCTTGCAAAACTGTCACGAATATGAGCAATTATTTGGAGGAATGGGATGTTTGAGGCATGTGAACTTAAATAAATTTCTCATGGAAGGTCACTGGAATCGTCTTGGTTCACTTAAATTCACGCTGATGAACCTGACCAGGGCAGAGATTAAATCATCCTGACTAAATGATAATGTAACATTTTATTTATTTAGTGCGCAGAGTACTCAAAGAAAATCTGCAAAGCAGACTTCTTTACTTGAAGTAATCTCTTGCAATTGCATTGCCAGTTTCTTTGCAGAAAGATATTAAATCTTAATCTAATCTGGCAGGAACCCAGGCAAACTCAATTTGTTTTACACATAATTCAGGAGCTATCCTGGACTGAACATTTCAAGTGCTTCGATTCCATCTTGCAAACTTTGCGGGATTGAAGCAAGTGTTGCACGATTGTACTTTAGAGTCGCTATTTCTTGAATATAAAAGTAGATCATCACTCGAACGCAATACCATACAATGGTCTAAAAGTCCTATATTCCAAATACATGTCTGTGTGATTAACAGAGAAATGGTAGCACGACCTTTGGGTGAAGGAGCCCTGCGCAATGTCATACTCGCCCCGAAATTGCCTGACAAATGCGCGCAGCCACACGCACGAGCAGTCAACCTCTATCCAGCTCTGTCACCCTCTAACTTTCCCCCTGTACCATGTCATTCTCCCGCTGTGCTCACTCTCCAACCCCGGGGGAGAGAGACCTAGGGTTAGAGGGTGGGCACCGGGGGAGAGAGACCTAGGGTTAGAGGGTGGGCACAGGGGGAGAGAGACCTAGGGTTAGAGGGTGGGCACCGGGGGAGAGAGACCTGGGGTTAGAGGGTGGGCACAGGGGGAGAGGGACCTGGGGTTAGAGGGTGGGCACAGGGGGAGAGGGACCTGGGGTTAGAGGGTGGGCACCGGGGGAGAGAGACCTGGGGTTAGAGGGTGGGCACCGGGGCAGAGAGACCTGGGGTTAGAGGGTGGGCACCGGGGCAGAGAGACCTGGGGTTAGAGGGTGGGCACCGGGGCAGAGAGACCTGGGGTTAGAGGGTGGGCACAGCAGGAGAAAGACCTGGTACAGGTGGAAAGGAGGGTTACAGAGATGGATAGAGGGTGGGTGCGCACATTTGGGGGCGAGCACATGACGTTGCACAGGGCTCCTTCGCCCAAAAGTCGGTGTGCCCACAGATATATATGCATCACAGTGAAATAGTCTCTGTTGTATGTTTCAGTGTGGCTCTTCCTTTCTTTGTGTGTCTCCCCACGGTTCCAACACCAAGTATTTAACAAATAAGCTTAAAAAAATCGGAACTATTTACAGTAAACATTCAACAGATTCTTTTCTGGGATATATTTCTTTGTCGGTGCCATTTTTCATCCAAAATCATTGCAGCTGGCTGTGCATGACTCTCCTCCAGCTGACCATGCTCTGGCAACAAAATAGGTTTTAGTGCTCAAATAACACAGATTCATTCTCTTCATCATCTGCCTGCAGCTTTGGCAGCATGTAATACCAAAACTAAATGGAAGACAAACAAAATGTAGGACAGACACAGAGATACATTAGAAATGAGATAAACAAAGCAAGACAGACTTATGCATGCAAAAATGCAATACAAATAGGCATGTGCACACAGAACATATAACCATATACATAAATGCACACTCATAGTTTGTATCTATGTAATCTTCTCCTGGCTCTCTTACAACCCAAATAATAAAATACCTTGTATGCATTCATGGTTGGTTACATTCACAGCCAATCAGGGTCAGAAAAGTCTGTCTGTGCTTTATGTACATTTTCTCAAGCAGTCCCACAGACCTATGTTCAAGATCCTGGATTGTGACATGCAAATGAGGCTCAAAATGTATAATTTTGTGCCTGTAACACACTGAACACGGGATCCCTGGGCCTCGGCCCACAAGGCTCAGGCCTAGGGCAGCAGGCCGCCTCAAGATGCAGTACGTTGAAATATATTTGTATATGCACAAAAATGTCTATATGCAGGGATATTTCTGTCTATAAGTGAACTTGACACTTTTGGACATGTCATATATAAATAAACACACATAAACTTATAATTTGAGGTATAGAAAGGGAAAGGAGCATTACATATACCATGATATGTGTGCTGCTTTCTAAACATAATTTAGTAGATGTACTCATTTTGTGTTTTTTATTACTTTGCCATATATACAGTGGAGGGTTTTCCACTCACCTTTCTACCCACTATAGCATAGTTTGTGCCTGCTCCATGTACTTTGGTAGCCGAAGCCAGTTTATATATATATTGTAGCAGCCAACATATTCTACTCAGAAGCTCAAAAAAGGACAAACAATATCCTTGGATTCACAGACTTGCCTCTGAGTTACCACAGGATGTTCGACAGAAATCTTTGATAAAAAATGTCTTGCTGTCCCAGAGAACAACAAAGATCTGTGTTGTACTATTTGTTCTTGTATAAAAGTAAAGTCTTGGCCAAGAAACTCTCCCGCAAATCTTTAAACTATTGCAACAGAAACAATATACACGTGTAGCTTTACAACTTTTAGTTCTTTCTCCAATCAATAGGGTAGGTAGTGTGTTGGCCTCACAATCAATACTAAGTGCATGCATAGCTTTGTCCTTGATTACAGAAAACAGCAATTCACATTATAGCACTTAATGGCAACACAAAAAAACAACAACTGCATAATTCACCTGTGACATAAGTCCTTTCACACCGATCTGCCTGCATCAGTATAAATCAGTGGGCCTCTAGTACTTATACAGACACAAATAAACAATGTAAAGTGCACCTTCTCTGGTTAGATGTCAATAAGGCCGCCTTCTGAAATAGTCAATACTGTATCCCACTCTGCAATAAAGCAGATAAGACCAGATCCATAGAAAAACAACTGAAGCAAAGACATGACAATATAGCAAAATATGGAATATAAAGGCAAAAGCTGCAAGATCCAAAGTAAGACAACAGGACAGGTTATATATGCCAATGTTTAAAAAAAATCCAGTCCACAAACAGTGGCACAGACAGGCGTCCTGTGTTGTATTTTGTTCACTTATTTAATATAATTCTAAAGTAATATTAAAGGACCAGTGTCGTTCCATACTTTTGTTAGTTCAGTCGTGTCCGACTCTCCGTGATCCTATGGACCATAGAACACCAGGCACATCTTGTCTCTAGTTGTGCTCTTCCGTATGGTTTTCTTGGCAAAGATACTGGATTGGGTTGCCAGTTCCTTCTCTAGTGGATAGTAATTTGTCTGACCACTCTGCTATGACCTGCCCATCTTGGGTGACCTTACATAGTATAGCTCAGCTTCAAAAGCCCCTTCACCATGACAAGGTAGTGACCCATAAGCGGAGTCTCATACAGTTTGCTTATTTTTAAGCACTACAGTTAAACATTTCAAAAGTAAAATAAAAACTCATCCTTCAATTTATTATTTAACTAGCGACTTGCCCGTCAAAAAATGACGGCAATGTTATTGTAAGGTAGCTAATGTTGTTTGGTGTGTAATAGTAAAGATATAATACATTAATAAATGAATATACTTTACCTATTTGGAAGCATTGTGTTGAAGAGATGTGAATGTGTTTTGACATTGCTGCAGCATTAGTGTTGTGGACCTGCTCTATAAGCGTGGTGAATGTGTGCAGTGTAATACTGTGCGTGCGCGAGGCGAAACCGTTCGCGTAGTGTCGTACTTCCGCATTTGCGTTAAATGGCGGTTTATGTGTGTTGTGCGTCTTTGCGTATTGTCCGTTGTTGGTTTGTAGTGGTTTTCGAGTTTCGTGTGTTGTTTTGCGAGTGTGGTGTGGTGTTTTACGTCTGGAGAGTGCTGTAGCCTCGTTTTCATTTTATCCGTCGGCCATTTTTTCTCTCGCTTAGCGATTTTATTAGTGTCTAAAGTGTTTTATTTTTATTTAAATGAAGGTGTAACTTGTTTTTTTGAGGTGCTGGATGGTTCCTCTTGCTGTAGGTAATCTTTTTATGTGTGTGTTGTGTGTATTTATTGTGTTTGAAATGTTTGTATGTCGGCGTGCTGCGTCCGATGTTTGCGAGGTCGTAATGTGTGGTAACGGGTTTCGTAGGTTGTTTGCGTTCCTCGTAAAATTTAGCGAGTGTCGGAATTTGTGTGTCGTGTTTTTTGAGTAGCGACATGAACTTTGCGAGGGTTTGAGGCCCTTGCCCAGTGACCTCGCCAGCAACTGAGGCTCTCGCTTCGCGGCGCTCCATGCCAGCAACTGAGGCCCTTGCCTAGTGACCTCGCTACGCGAGGGCCGCGGCTCGCTTCGCAAGGGCCGCGGGCTCGCTACGCGAGACCGCAAGCGTGAGCAACAGCCCGTACGCTCACAACTATATATGTGATTATGATGTAGATGGAGTTGCCATTTTTGCAACTCAGAGGTACCATTTTTGCCCTCAGTAAGTAATTGCATATAATTATTAATAAAAGTCTGCGCTTTTTTACTTGCTAAAAACATAAAAATTAGCTCTTTACATGTATAATAGAATATTTGTTAGAATGTTCTGTATATCATTAAATAGACTAAGTACATTTACACAAATACAAACACAGGTTCAGGGGTGAACAGAGTAGCCTCCATATATACAGAATGAATGCGTTTCCAGCTAGGTGTTTGTACATGAACCAGTCTACTTACTTTTATATTGTACTTTCAATGCATTTAATGTATCCATGCCAACATTACAGATAAAGCGTTTAAAATGACCTATACTGCCTCTTTTCCGTGAAGCTTGTTTTTGCACAGGCCGCCCAGCATTATATTTTCCCGTAGTGTGATAATGTGCCGCAACTGGTAACATTTTTATGATTTCAAGTACATTGACTTAACCCTTTCCCTGCTGGGAACTCTTCAGAATTTAGTGCTATCATGTAGTATTGACAGAAACATTAACAGCCAACCTGCCTAATTCTGCCGATTTGCATTTATACTCATCTTTTACATAGCCACTAAAGTTGTCCCCCCCCCCCCCCCTTTTCTGGATCGCTACCTTGTTGTGGTGAAGGGACTTGTGTACCTCAGTGAAGCTATGAGCTATGCCATTTACTATATTTATGTAATTTACATTATACAATATTGTACTGTACATAATACAGCACAAACAAAAACCTGAAAAAACAGAAAAATTTACAGCAAATGTGTTCAATACAATATTACTGCTGTATGAGGATTTGTACTTTAGAGATTACAAAATACGAATATTTTTATGTTTTTTACTCGTATACCATGACTGTTGTAGATATACTTTTAAGGCCAACTTCCACGCAGGGCGAGTCCTGTTGATTTATTAATGTTAAATGCACTTCCTATGGCTGAGGCCTTTATCTTGAGATAAACTCATCATTCTTTCGGATTTTGCATTTTCCTTGTACACTTTCTAAATCCAGCCATAGTTGCTCTCTCCACTAAACTCGGTGTTGTCTTTTAGAAAGTGCATTGAAGTGTACAGGTACTCGAGAGCAGGGCTGTCACAGTCCAGGCCTGGAGTGCCCCACACAGGAATGTATTTGTGGATATCCCTTTCGTGCACAGGTAAGTCAATCAGGATGACTGAAGAAAAGATTCACTCACCTGTATGCAGTAGGGATAACATCAAATCCTGGTCTGTGTGAGGCTCTCCAAGACCAAACTTGCTCACCCCTGCTCTAGAGTAGTGGTTTTCAACAGCCGGTCCGTGAAAAAGTTATTTCCACTTAACACATGGTATCCCTGGATCATGTAGCATAGTGGATTGGGTCAGCGCTTACCGGCAGCACATGGACGCATGTAGTCAGGGTTTCCTCCAGGGTTTTGCCAGCATTGCGCCAGCTCGCCTGTTGACAACACGTCAAACTGCGCAAATGATTTTTTCCCCCGTGTATAACTGAACGTGTGTGCATGAAACTCATGTGAATAGAGAGTCAAGTTTAGTGATTTTAGATGGACATAGAGGGTTCCCCATTTTTAATACTAACATAAACTGCATACGTGTGTATCTGAATATTTAAACATCATTGTATTCACAAGAGTTTAAAAGTGATGCCTTTACTCACCAAAAACATCCAACTATGTTACTTAAATGCTGTTGACATAGAGTCTGTGATTGGCTTGTACATCTACTATTAGTAAGGACCTTTGCAGTGACTGTTTGGAAGGTTTCAGTGTTTAAATATGCAAGCAAACAAATAGAAGATTCACTGTTTTTAGTAAAGTAATCTACCTTTGTCCCTTTAACATAAAAAATTGAAGCAGCTGAGACATATACTAAAGGGCCCTTTATATATTTATAATTATATATACCATTAAATAAATTATGAATATTATGATGTGTAATAATTCAAATTGCTATTTTAAATTTTAAGGTTTTTTTTTGTTTTGTATTTTTTATAAATAAATGATATATATTAATATAGTATTCAAATCATATTTTGTGATGTAGTTATTTTATGTACTTAATATTTAACAAGTACGGTACTTTAACTGGGCCACTGTGGTGATATATGATATATACTCTTTTTAAGAGCTACACTTGATAATGAAAACAACATAGCGTTTGGGTCATTCCCTTTTGGTATGCTACAACGTACTCTGCTGGTTTCTGCTAATCAACATCCTGAGGTGGGAGATGTCTTTGAATGTAGAGAAAGCTCCTATCTTCACAATGGAAAATAGGTTGCTATAATTATAATTAGTGCATCCAACACACACCATTCAAAGAAAGTAGCAGCCTGATATAGCACAGAAAAGATAAAGGAACCCCTACATTAAATAATACTTTATACAAGTTAAAATGTAAAAGTTGTTTCTTTAAATGTTTGCTTTCTGAAAAAGTTTACTTATCCAAGAGATACTATAGAAAAAAAAAACAACCATGGTGGTTCTTTACAGTTTATGAAATAAATTATATAAAGCATATTTCCCTTAGATCAAATACTTTTTAAAATATAATATATAAAAAAAGTAATTTACAAGACTATTTTTCTAGTGATAATTATGTGCATTACTTGTTGCCTGTGTATGAATATATGCACATTCAGAATGAAGGGGTAAATGATAAAAAGACAATACCCAGCTGTAGATTATTATACTCCATTGAAATAATGTATCTATTTAAACTTTTCTTAAGGATTTGACATAAAGAATAGATCAGTTTGCAAAGCCTACAGGCCCAAAGCTAAACACAGTATTGTTCCAATCTAATGTAATTCCTACTAATGCTTTCACATTACATATTTCTGAATGAACAACCAACTAGAGCATCTTTTTCCGAAAGTCTACGCCAGCCCATCCATGTAATTGTGTAAAGCCCTATCCACAGATGCTTGTTTGATGCTAATTTTGTTGAGCTTGCTAAGAGAAATTGCTATTGACTGCTTCCATTAGGAAGCTATTGACCCTTCCCAAGAAAGAGAAAGCCCGGAGATGTGTACATATTTCATCTTTTCAACGTCAAGGTGGTCTAGGCAGAGGAAAGGATACGGTTTATTTAGGCTGAAATTAAAATATTGCAGGGTACATTGCCTAAAGTTAATTGCTTAATCAATTTACGTGAACAACTGTTCTTGAGTTTGGGGACAGCAATTTTGATGCCCATGTGACATAACATAATTCAACTATAATTTTTACTGAGCTTGATTTACATAATTAACAAATAGGCAGAATACTGGGAGAGTGACTATGATCTGCTGTATATATGGGGGGGAAAAAGATGCATTCTTAAAAATAGATTTTATTGCTTGTATTTATTTATGATTTGTATAGTTATTTGACATCTATTATGCATATATTTTCCAAGTACTGCTCTTTAGACAAAAAACAACAGATTTTATATATATATATATATATATATATATATATAGATCATATATTTTTGCATATATTTGTGCGGCGCTCCAATCATCTGGTTTGAGGTGCCGATAGCTGGGGAGAACACTGTTTTATATTATATATATATATATATATATATATATATATATATATAGCCCCTTCTGGATCGCTACCTTGTCATGGTGAATGGGCTTGTGTACCTCAATGAAGCTGTGAGCTACACCATGTAGGGTTACTCAAAGACGGGCAGGTCATAGCTGAGAGGTCAGACAAATCATGGTCCACTGGAGAAGGAACTGGCAACCCACTTCAGAATCTTTGCCATGAAAACCAAATGGATGAATACAACCAGAAACACAGCCAGATGTGCCTGGCGTGCTGCATCCATATGGTCACATAGAGTCGGACAAGACTGGAGAACTGAACACACACACATATATATATATATATATATATATCACACACACAACAGAGCCTGTAAGCTGATTGCATGTTACAACACTGCCAATTGTTTTTTCCCTTATGAGAAACATGCTGGCAATGTTTCAATGGGTTTTTATCGGTTTGCCTGCCCCTGGTTCAATAACCAACTAACAATTAGCAATTAACAATTATTAACAGGTAATAAATAATCCACATATCATAATGATCATAAGAGATCTAAAAAGGTCGAACTTGATGGTCTAAAAGTCTTTATTCAACCTCAAATACTATGTAACCATTTTGTCCCCAAAGTAAAGCATTCTTGACATGTTCAGCATTTGTTATAATGAAAATGTATGTTGACACATGTGTTACAGTGCTTCATAAGAGTGTGGGAGGGATCTAACTATATGATAACATTGGGGCACATCATAGAAGCAAACAAGCAGATTGAGTTGGATATCTCAGGAGGCTGAAGATCTAAGGAATTATCTACATCAGGAAAAAAATGGTTAGTACAATAATATAGAGCCAGTTTGTTATGCACGTTACAAAAACATTCTACAAATCAAATTCATTTTGGGGCGACATAGTTCATTTAGACTATTACTCTCCAGACCTGATCTTAATTAGTTTATGCATACTGGTATGAGGATTCTTTTGTTAAGAGGACTTCTGGAAAAAAGCAACTAATTTAAAAATAATGTTTCATTTTCTTTATTATCAATTTTTAATTAAATCTGAAAGAGAAGTAATCTGTAGCATGCAACATGTTACCAAAGCATGGCAAATATATTAAAAAGTGCATAATTAAAAAAACTCCAGCCCTGCTTTAAAAACAGTGAAAGGGTAAAACCAACTAATTTCTTGTAACACTTATTCCACCGAACACTTCAGTATATCTGGCTTTTCATATATTGTCAGATTTTTAAAAGCAATTTTAATGTTATGATCTACTGCTTGCTTCAACAGCCTCAGGTGGTCTCATCTCCAAACGCAAACAGACACCCACCTGGGTAAGACGTCTGCTTTTATCTTCGCCTTCCACAAGGCAATAATCATGCAAGGCGGTTTCATCAATCCTCATATGGAACAAGAACTGCTCTGCATCAGTGGGATATCTCCATCCAACTACATTATACTGGACCTTTCAAATTGTGATACAGCAGAGTTGTTTTTTTATTTATTTAAATCTACTAAATTTTGCATTTCTGGCATAGGAAACATGATTGACTTTTTCTGTAAGATTATCTTGATTTTCTAAATTATTCACAGGTGCGTAAGCAGGATGAAGAAGGTCATGTTACATTATTTGCATTTTATCTGTCACACGCAAACATATACCAGCTAGGCAGACAGTCCTACTAATACAAGAAAGGTATGGCAGGAAGAATAAACCTGCTCTAGATGCCAGAATAAAAAATTAAAATTGAAATTAAAATGTCATTTCTCAAAGGTCTGTTTTTACAATGTTGCAGTGATGAATAAACTTGATGAATAAACTGTTCTAAATGTGTATTTAATTGTCTCAGGCAATGAGATGTGATTTGCAGCAAATGAGCACTGATACCGCTGTATTTGTGCTAACATGCATTTTATCATGTCTTTAGTAACAACATTATTTTATATATACATATATTTTTTATATGTATGCACATTATATATGAAGTTATGAGATCCCTCCCTCAGCTATAAGTAGCTGTGAAGACTGGGAAAATGGGTTATGTTGTAAAGTTAAGTTTCCTTTATATTGTAAGTCTCAATCCTGCGCGGTGCTTTAGGGAAAGCGCTATGGACACTGGATTCCAAGCTCAAAGACAGGGCCCTACACTCTTTGCAATGTGTTAATTTTGAATTTATCATTGCCTGTAACTTAACTTATGGATAGCGCTACGGAATATGTTGGCGCATTACAAAAAAACGATAATTATAATAATAATATTAAAGATCAACTATCTATGTAAAGGTTATGAAACTTGCCTAGTTTGCAAGATACTCTGCCATGTTTTTAGAGAGTGGAGGCTGTCATTTTAAGCTTCATTTTTTGTGTTACTAACACTCAGAATGTTGAGCTGACTAGGTGAAAAGTTCAAGAGCCAGCTCAAGAGACAATCAAATAGCAGCTTGTTGTGAAGATGTCTTCAGTGATGACTTAAGTAAGACATGGCTACAGTCATGAGTAAGACTGGGAAAAACACAAATGTGAAAACATACTTTTCTAGAACAAATATAGTAAAAAAGTAGACAACTTGGGATCTATCCCTCTTTGCCTGCGCATTTCTTCTGCAGCACTGACAGCTGCAGTTACAGGGGCCATCCGCCAGTGGGCGCTGTGAGTTTTCGGGCCCCACCAAGTTCCAGGGAAGGCAAAGAACTATTCTATCCTCAGACGTGGCGATACTCGATGGCACTGTATCAACAGCGAGGCCATCGCTATGTTTGGCACAGGCACTCGGGCCACCAGGGCCTCTGGTGCGCCTCTCATAGCTCCATGCCTCTTCTGTCGGCGCGCCTTATGCTAAAATCCGCAGCTCCATCTGTCGGCCGGAGGTGGAACTACAGCTATCAGATTTTGCGATGGTGAAGAGGGAAAGGACCACAACTTGATCTTATTCTGTTTATTTTTAGATAACATTTAAGTCTCCAAAATGTTGCTCTATTAAAAGTGATATTTGTGACCTTTTGATCTTGGGACCGGCTGGTTACATTCCCGTGCTTATCAGTTTTAGTCTGTCCTAATTTCTCTTTTTCCTTGAGGACCAGTAAATAAAGTCTTAGGGACCGGATCGTCTTATTGCAAACCACTACTTTAATGCCTTTCCAGCCATACTAAAAAACAATTAAATTAAGACATTTGGTACAATATGACCCATACATCTGTTTATGGGCTTGTGGTATAATGTGCACAATTTAAAATGTTTTGCTTTAAGAAATAATAATTATGCTTGGGGAATATATCTAGGTTAGCATATGCCACTTATGCATCATGTTAGTAGGTAAAGGCTTATGGGAAGGATTTTAATACATAAATATTAAGTCTATAATTACATTTCATTTAGTCATTTGATGTAAATGTGTTAATAACCTTTTTCATAAACATTTAATGGATTTCTGTTTAAGGATCTGTAATTAAATGCAGTTTATTACCATGCTGTAAATTATATATATTGGGTACAAAAATGTAAATTGGCTAGAAGAGTGATAAAAAGCCACATACAGAGTGTAGGTGGTGTGAAAGCAAATAGCGCTAAACTAAACTACACATACACACGCGCATTTCTATAATCCAGTGCTGGAGGCCATAATACATTATCTGTCTGTACATTAAATATTCTCTATTGCTTTAGTGCTCTTACTGTAATATTTTTTTATTCATATCCAGCAAAATCTACAAAAAATATAAACAATTATATAATTGCTTTAATAGCAATTATTTTGTAAACAGTTGTTAAGTCAATTAAAGTCAAATAACCAATACTTAGCATTATGACAGATATTTCTTTACATAGAACAGCATGTGGTACAATTTAGTTATATATTGTTTTTCGTATGCACATAGCAGTGCTATAATCAATACTTTTACTGATCCGTTGTTAGTTCTGAGGTAATTTAAATCAATCCACCACTGAACGCTATGTATTCCAATCAGTAGTATATGCTGAGCAGTGTTTAAGGATGAATTTTGGTGCTGGGGGAAGGTGTCTTAAAAACAAGCTTCCTAAATATGCAGTATAGACCAGTGGCTCTCAACAGCCCATCAATGAGACCTTATCTCCAAATCCTCTGGAACAAAAATGGTTAAGAGGAGCCAAACAGAATAACATACACTTCCATTAGTCATAATAATTATTGATGACTGTATCTTCGGTTAAAATGTATTCTACTCAAATCAGAGCAAAACTAAATAAAGAGTGACACATCTTTAGTGTGTGTGTGTGTCGCTCAGTTGTGTCCGACTCTCCGTGACCTCATGGACCGCAACACACCATGCTGATCCATTTGGTATTCCTAGCAGAGATACTGGAGTGGGTTGCCATTACCTTCTCCAGTGGACCACAGCATACAGCTCCTGGTATGCTTAGATGGCCCACCATCCAAGTACTGACTAGGCCAAACCCTACATGGCTATAAGATGGTGTGCTAAACTGGTGAGCATGAAAAAGCGGTAATAAAAGTTGTTTATTTAACCTTGTAGAAAATCCAATACAGAGTAAGTTTTAGCCCATCTGTAAATACTCTTGCATCTTATGTTGCGGTATCTAAAGAAGTTATTTAAGCTTCAATCTACATGCAAATATGACATAACATAAAATGTGTCAATGGACAGGTAGTAAGATCCACTAGAGACTACATTTAATTAATCCTATAGCTGTGTTTCCTTCATTGAACATAGAAACTTCTAAAACATTAATAGTAATGGGAAACTAACATAAAAATATAGCCTTCCAGTTCTAGCCCTATGTTTTAATTTGCTTACTGTATGAATGGTGTGAAGGGTAACTCATGTTATATTTATTATTAAAGGAACATGTAAACATGTTTGGTCTTTGTTGCATCGGAAAGAGGGTATGTAATAAGTGCCAAAGTGTGTTTTCTTTTTTCAGATAAAGATCTCCAAGCAAAAAAAATGTAGGTATGCTCTCTGCATTTCTTGTTCATTTTAATGAAGTTTAAACAGGTTTTATTTCATTTTTTTAATGCAAAAAAAAAAAGAAAAACACTTTTATAATGCTTAAAACATGCATGCATTATACATGTTTAAGTAAAAAAATGGGTCCGGTCCTGTCATGACACTTTAAATATAATTTAAAAAGTGCCAACATTTTCCTTATTGCTATATTCCATTATATTCCAAGAAATTCCACTGTGTTGCAGATAGGCAATTGTCCTATATAACTAGTAGTTTCACACATGAATTAAAATAAAAATGGAACAGCCAGAATGTTTCCATTTCCCAATAAATGTGTTTAGCACAAAACAGTGCATACTATAAAACAATAATAGTTTTTAAAATTAAACATCTTATAAAATTTAAATTATACATTTTACTGAAATCCAGAGTGACAGAAGAGTAGCCGGTATCTATATTATGCTCTCTGCACGGTGTACGGATATCAACACATAATTACAAATGTATTTCATTGTCCAATGCAATGCGCTACATATTCACTGCTAAAGATATGTAAAATTACTGCTAACTGGATACAGGTTAAAGATCAGGTGTATTGACAGAAAGGAACAATCCCAGCACAAGTGCTATTATAAGCTTTCTCTTGGAGTGTCAGCTAGGATTGACTCCAAATGGTAAGAATAGCGCTGCACAGTCTACAAGGAAACAAGAGCCTCCTCGGGGACCCTGAGTTCAAGTTCATTTAAACCTTAACAAACTTTACATTTGAAATAATATCTTTGGGGACGCAGAATAGGATTAAGCTTCTAAATCCATCATCATTGATTTTGTCCCAGTCACGGATACGCACTATTGGAAGACAATAAGGTTATAACATATACTGAAACAGCACAGCAACTGTTTCTATAATGGCTCGTGAAGCACTTAGGTTTTATTGTAGTTTTAAAATGTTAACTTTTTCCAATCTAAGGCAGTTGTTCCTGCAATCTTTTCTTTTTGCAGTTTTAATTGTAATACCCTTTGTGTGTTTAGTTTCCTCTAAGCCTTAAATACCTAATCAGTAAGAAGCTGTGGGATAATATTTAAAAGCAATTTAGAGGGGATTAAAATCACTGCCTTTGTGTCTTTTTGTTTAATATCTAAGTATAATATTATTTACAGAACTGGAATCAAATTATGTTGTTCTGGTCTGTAATGTTTTAGGAATATGGAAAATTTACAAAGTTATGACGCATCACATAATGCATCTACATATTTATTCTACTATATTTACTATGATCAACACTTCACTCTTTAGTACATATGTCCCATTCTGTTTTAGATTGTGCATGTTGACAGACAATTGAAGCTATGAGCACTATTTGAAGTCACAATGAAAAATGATATTTAGGACATTGTTAGTAAATCATTATTTTATTGAATCCTGTCTTTTATTGAATTGAAAAGTTTTTAACAAATACACTTTTATTGGTGGTTGAGCCACTGTTGGTGCAGCAATTCACTTGGGCCCACATCAGGATAGAGGCCCTCTGCTACTGACAGTAGCCTGGAATAAATGGGGGATCAATCTATTAGGGGTCACCAGAGTGGTGATCTGACCATCCACATATATTGTTGGCTTTTTATTGACCCTTATAGTCAGTACAGAGGAGGGCCCACAAATTATTTTGCACCAGGCTCCTCCATTGATTTGTATTCCTTAGAAACCATTGGAAATAACGGTGTGACGGTGAGATCTGCTCAGGCTCAGTACTCTGTTCAATCACTATAAGTTTGTTAGCTCGGACTATACTGATCATATTTATATATCTCCTCCTAGTTCTTATACACAAAGAAAATGCTGGGCACCAAACAAAATTGATATAAAAATACATTGTACAATGTTTCAGCTGTTATCTGAATAAATTCTGAGATATACACCATTGTTTCTATGACTTTCTTATGGTAATATACAGCAATCTGTGTCACAGTGTGCTATATTAATTTGTTAGTGGCAAAACAATCTGCCCCAATGTTCCCATGTAGTTATGTCAACCTCTACATTAATCAAGCACACCAAGCCACAAAATAGTATACTGTAGCAACACGTTCGCGTACTGAAGTTGCATAGGTAATGCAATATATCTCAAGAATAATTTATTGTATTATGCAGTGAAATAATTGAGAATTACAGGTCCGACATTGATAATCCGGCACGCTCCGTTCTACATTAATGGTTTCCCCGGACCAGCAGTGGTCAGGCAAATCAAGTTAATCGGGTAAAGCCACCCGATCCCTCACTGTGTGACGCTGTGCTGGTCTGCTCGGCGCTGAGATCCGGGCAGTGAATGGCGGTGGGAGCGCTGATCCGTTGTCAGTTCAGTGCGGGAGGCTGCCAGACTACAGGATAATCAGTATCAGGCCAGTATAAAGAATAGGGTCTTATGAAACTGCACTTTTTAGAAATATGCCCTATTCTAAAACCAATTACAATGCAACTTTTCAAAAGGTTTTCATTTGAATTATTTTCATATAAAAACTAATGAATGTTGTTTATAACATATACGCTAGATCTAAAAGCCGAAAGTTAATTGCTATGTCTAAATGTTTTTATCTCATGGGATAATCATTACAAAGACAAAAGTTGGCACACAAAATGACTTAATGAAAATCTACGTAAGCTTAATTAATATTACAGAGACTTATTGTCTAGTCCATCATTTCTAACAAGCAGATGAACACCTTGAAAATAGCCAACAATTACCCATGATGTAATTACTGTGTGTCTGCATTTATACTGTGACCCAAATAATGTGTTTGGACTTTTATATAAAACATTTTTTTTTATAAATCAAATAATAAGAAGAGTACAGCAAGGTTATTTCTATCTTTTTAAAAAATAAAACTTTTTTTTTCAAACAAAGAGTATAAAATCAGTCTCCCATTTTGGTGCAATTAAGAAGAAAATTGCAAAGAACCTTAAGTGCAGTCCAAGCTAATTTTTCCTTTTAAAATAAATCTTTCTTTTTTAACTTCCTGTGGCCATTACGAATAACGCCAGCTGTCAAATGCTTTTCATATCTTTGTCAGCTGTGATTACAATAAGTGAATGTTATATGGATATAACCTTTGGAACATTTAGACTTTATACAATGTTATTTTATTCCAGATATGAGAACACTGTGCTTTTTCTTAATGATAGTTACATATAACCTTCACTCACTAAAGCGGTTGTTTTGAGCCATGTTTGCTTTGAAAAACCCAGACTAATATTTGAAATTGTCGACTTACAGACAAATAAATTAAAGCATCATAAGCACTCTATGGGGAGACATAGAAGAATAGTGATTCTTTGTCATACTGATTCAGTTAAGGGACTCTTTCTGAATATTGATCTATAATGCCCCAAAATGGATCACACAATGATTCCCCAACAGTAAAAATGGCTGCTCTTGGCCCAAACCACACAAGCATTTCATAAGCCTTCCTTGACACTTCTCTATATGAGAATTTTTTTTTCTTAACTTAATTTCCAGCTCAATGAGCTGCATTTCATTAAGTACTACTATTTCAAATAACTTATGGAGAGGCACTGGAGAGCAGCACCGTGCATTAGTTAAAAAGACTTTATTTTAAGTATGTGGCACTATTGATACTTAACTTTTAATTGTAAACTTAAAAAATCGTAATAGGGAATTAAATGAATAAAACTACCTGATTATGACAGAGAAAGCTAGATGCCTTTTAATACGATCCTTATAGTGAGGCGATGGCAAGATCAACATACAATATCAAATCTAATTAATTATTTAAATGATAAGAACCTGAAAAGTGGTCTGTATTAAAAACTACATTCTACTAATATTCACAAGATATTTTTGAAGCACACTGGATAACAACAAATCTTGGAGGTAAAAAAACTTTAATATTATGTTTTAGTTCTATGATGGTTTCTATATTAAACCTAGTTTTGGTCAATGACCTTAAAATACATGTATTCACATTTCCAAGTCTAGTGATTATTTTGTTCCACACTGAAGATACTGTACATCAGTCACCATCTCGGATCACTGACATCTAACAGCTACATCACTTGGGTCCTTACACCTTCAGGGTAAGTAGTGGCCATTAAGTCTGAACAAGTCCTCCTGCTACTCAGAATTTAGGGGAAAAAGCACTGGAGGGATTCCCATTACTCGAAGTGTGTTATCTCTATTGACTTCACTCTTGAGTGTTGGACTTCTATATAATCTAGTTAAATTATCCAATACTACATGAAACTTAACTCTGCTATAAGCTTTATACACATTGAGGCTTACTAACACAGGGATTCATGTGCCACAATGGTCTTCACATGGCTATGGGCTTTATGTTATTGCTTCCTAGATAGATAGTGGAAACCAGACAAAGATCAGAACATCACTAGCTGTGTAAACTCTGGGAAATGAGAGATTTAAAACCAATTGATTCTTCTTCACATAAAAAACAATCACTCATCTCCAGAGAAGTTGGACAGCGGAGATACACACTGAGCCATCCCGGGCGCTTGTTTTGGTGTCTCCTTGGTAACGCTTGGCTGCCATGGCCCAGGCTACCGTGAGCTTCCTATCCTGAGCTACCATGCGTAGGATTTCACTGTACACTGTGTTATTAACAAGTTTCAAAACACATTTTGTTTTTGAGAACAATTTCAACGGCTATCATTTTCCCCATATTTTAATTAAATCATCCTTAACTGATTTTTATATTCAGTTTCTGTTTGTTTTTTTTCCATGTACTGGTCCACTACTTGTGGGAAAAACTGCAAAATTTGTTGTTGTTTTTTTAAATCATTCTACCCAACAAGAAGTAAATCTGCAGCTGCATGATGAAAATTCCAGTTGATAATGGGATGTACTTAAAGGATAAGCATCACATATCCTCAAAGGGTTTCTGAAGTAGGATAAATTGTTGTTCCACCTCAAATCAATGAATAAATAAGAGTGTTACTACAGCACAGCATTTCATCAGCTTAACCAAGGCTTGGGCTCAATGAAACTGCCTGATGTATAATCAAATAATGCGTTGTACACAGGACTCTTACCTGTTTTAAGATAATGGCCCTCAAACAGAGTGGTGTCTGACAGAAGCCGTTTTGGCAACAGGATAAATAGCCACTCTTTTTTTTTGATTGGAAAATGATGCTCCCATTTAGCCACTGCTTCATCAATGCTTGACTGAATGTAAAAGTGAGAGCGAGCGCGGTCCCTAGGGTGCACTGCTCATGATGGGTTAGCCGTCAAACGCTCCATTGTCCAAATTACACTGCTACTGTAGATTTCATGCTAAGAAACAATTTACCGCAGCACTGTGTCATCAGTCTTGCGGGCCATGCTACACTTACTTTTCAGGTATCGCCAGCTGATTAACTTACTGGAGACACGCAGAACCTATCATTGTGGCTTTCATGTTTACTGGGTAAAAATATACATCTACGCCATGTTTTGTCTGCAGAATTAAAAATCGGAACAAGCAGCAACAAACAATACATCTACGGTGTAATCATTCTAAGAAAGCGTGGGACCAGACAGTAACGCAGTATAATGAGTCTGACTTACAGCATTAATGCTTTTGTTACTTAAGTGATAAGATGGTCGTGAGCCGTGAACAAAACAAATATAAATTAAACCTGGTGCACATTTTATAGATTAGCATATTATGCAAAATAGATTTTTTTTTATATTTTTGTTTTATAAAAATGAGTCGACAGAGCCATTATTCTATACCATCACATTGAAAAACCTCAGTTTTGTCCAATTTGAGATAGCACTGTTCATGAAAATTGCCAGTTTTGCTGACATCTCCCACAATGTTGTGTCTTAATTGATACTTCTTTGCACCATCACATAGAGCAGTCAAAATCAAATGGAAAATGTGTTTCATTTGATGCCATTACTAAATTATTCCTTGTTATATTTTAAGCCTTTAAAGTGTTTAATTACCATGGTATTATAACCAATCTTAGGGTTCCCTGGTGGCCCAGTGGTTAGGATTATGTGCTTTCACTGCTGTGACCTGCGTTCAATACCAGTCAGGGAACCAAGTCACACCACCCTGAAGTCATGCAGGATTGAGCCTGGTCAGTACTTGGATGGGAGACCACCTAGGAATACCAGGAGCTGTATGCTTTGGCCCACTGGAGAAGAAACAGACAACCCACTCCAGTATCTCTGCCATGAATACTAAGTGGATCAGCATGATGTGTTGCAGTCCATGAGGTCACAGAGAGTCACACACGACTGGACAACACAAACATAACCAATGTTCCTGCATTGATTGATATATTCAGTGTATGGGGACAAAAAGCTGAAGACTAGTGGGACCATAAATTATCATTTCCATCTAAATACTTGCATACTGTTTTCACTTTAACAATATATATACTTCTTTTTCTTTGGGGCTACTATCTAGAAAGCAAAGAAAAAAATATTTTTTGTAGCAAATAAAGTACATGATCTGCAGGAGCTTATGCGGTTTAGTTCTTGGAAAATCTACAGACACAAAATACATGCTTCTGGAAAACATAGCAAGGGACCATACACTTAAAGGAACACAATTGCATTTAAAATGAGCATGCTTTAAGCAGTATCAAATTTGTGTTTTGCATGAAAAAATATTAAGCAAAAGAAAAAAATGGTTTTAATGTCCTTTTGAGATAAACGTCATATTTCCTTTAACATAACACTATTTTACCATATAACTACTGGAAATTGCACTACTATACGCGTGCTTTGATTTCTGATTTGGACATGTACAACACATTACTTGGCACATTTGCTGAAACTTTCAGCAGATGCATTTTTTGTGCGTGCATATAAATTATGAACTTGCATATTACACTAATTGTATTACTGTTAGCGGTGGTTAGGAGCAATTAACCTATTTGTTTTTTTAAGAACAAACGATTACATGTGGCATAAGCAATTAGCAGCTTTTTAATCGCCAACCTGCATGATCCATCTTCATTAAAACATGTCTGTAGCAGGAATGATCTCACGATACGCAAATAACTTTCCAAACTGTAATAAGCGTTAATTGGATAAAATATCAATCTTAAGATACGGTGATGAAGAAACCGCGATGGCCTTGTGTCTCCAGCTACCTTCTTAGTAGAAAAGTGGTTTTCTTAAATATAAAGTAAATAAATAGTACATTTGTGTTCACATTTGAATGTCTAAAACAAGTTTTTACACTGCATTCTGGGAACCTGGGCAGGGACATGCAAATGTGCCCACAAAGGCTTCGCTCTTGCAATCCATAACCATATCAAACATGGCTTCCCTTAAGCATATACCCGCTGTATAAAACAGCTTTGAGCAAAGATATGGTTGGAGTATACACTAGCCAGGAATCCCACCCACATACAGCTGTTTCAAGGTTACTGCCTCTCCTCATTGTGGGGCCGGTTCCTTAGCTTGTGTAGTGGATACAAGCAAAATACAGTGTAATAAGTGTTTTTCTCAGAATTCTGGGCATGAAACAAGTTTTTTTACTTGTTTTAGACATTGAAATGTGAACACAGATGTACTATTTATTTACTGTACTACTGTACGGTACAGGGCTTCTATCGCTCCTTTGACCACCATATATTAAATTATATATATACATATATTTTTATATATATATATATATATATATATATATATATATATATATTTATACAAAGAAGTCAGAGCATCAAGATTTTAACCATGTATTTTAAAAGATACTATTAAATGTTAAGTTTTATTATTCATTATTCTCTATATTGTCATTAGGTCTTTGGGTGTGCACTATTTGTCAAGGGATACCTTTCATTACTTTTCTTTGTGATAGCAATTATCTTTATCCCTAGTAGCACCCTTTAATACCCATATCTTTGTTACACCTTGAGCCACCTGTATACTTGTTGGTCTTATAAAGATAAAACTAATTTGAATTGCAGAAACTTTATTTTTATTGGCCATGTTGGTAATTTTGTAAAATACTGTCAAGCAACCATATCAAGTAAATTATCCAAATTAACAGCAATGACAGCAAAGTAGAATACCCTTTATGTAATATTTAAAAATAAATTAAGTAAAATGAGTAGCAAGTATAAATAACCGAGACAGGTAATGAAAAGTATAATAATTTTGTTTAAATGCAATAACACCTTATTAAACAATTATAAAATTATCGCTGCTGTTGGTGGCACCTTAAGTCATTTTCCAAGTAGTGGGGCCAGCCGGATTACCGGATTTGTGTGTATTATTCATGCCCTGTATCAGCCGATCAATAAATTCCAAGGTAATGTGTTGTTGGCATCTCTACCAATGAGAGGATTACTGGACATTAACCTGTCACTTACAAACCATGATTTGCACACATCCCTTTAGCCATGATCTAAAAAACCCTGAAGAAAGCACTTGTGATCCTATACATGGCTGGCACACATTTAGGCATTGATCGTTCAATAATCCAACCTCATTTGCTGGCGTGCATAATTAATTCTACCAATGTCTCAGTCAGGGTAACATTGACAAGGACTGTAAACTATAGCTGTTTTTTTTATGTAAAGTGATGCAATAGAATACTGAAAATCATTAATGTGTCTGATTACTCATCATTCATCTGGAACCACAACATCACCACATAAAATATGCCAATAAATCACTTTATCAACAAAATAAAAAATAGATAAAATAAAGGTAACAAATTTTAATAAAGAATATTTTTAATTTTTGGAGTATATCATTGTAGTTTCATTGTGATATAACGTATCATTCATTAATAATTTAAATATTTGTACTGAGCATGGCTTTTTTTGGGTTGGCACGTGAACTTCTTCATAATCATAACCAAATAACCTATTAAATAACACAGTATCATGTTTTATGGCTTGAGAACTTACAATGTATAGGGCTCTACAATATGCTAAACTACTCCACAGATTGGCCAAGCAGAGCAGCTCATGCTTATGAATACCCAGGTTTATTGTCGTTCACGTTGGCTAGTCAGCTAATAAACCTTGATTACTTGCATAAGCACGCACAGCTAGGTGATTGCTTCCCGTGCAATGCCATTGAATATCTAAAATGTTTTTATAACACTCTTTTTCAAGGCACCGCTATTAAGAAGCACACATCAAAAATGCTTGACTGATCATATGGTCAAGTGTCAACAGTATGAGTCAACAAGGGTTCAATACGGAAGCTCCTAAACACAAGCAGAATCTGTTAAAAATTAGATTTTCTCTAAAACGAGACTTATTCTCATGGCTTACACAAATGCTAGTGTTAGTTTGTTAAACTTGTGGACCCCCCCCCCAATTTACAGTGGTCCTTTAGCTGGAACCCCTTGCGGGTCTGCTATATGTAATTATCATTTTTATGTATGTTTTTACATTTTTTTCCCCTTAGACTGATCTAATTGTGTCTATATTTTGTGTAATATGTTTCAAATCTACAATTGAGAATGGGCAAAACATTATTATTACATATATTATAGTAAAAAATAAATATAATTTTAATTTTATAATCTATTTAAATGTAAAGTCTCCTAATTAACACAGTCATGGTTTGTTTTGTTTATGTTTTCACACAAAAAAAGGGGGGGCTACAGAGACTGGTTTCATTTTTAATACTGCAATAAAAGAAGTTGCGCCGTACTCTGAATTTGAAGCTGCAGCAAAGTCGGGTGCTAGTAAGATGCTTGGATGTATTAGGATAAATTAGCAGCAGAAAAAGACTTTATAGATCTCTAGTTAGACCTCCCCTGGAATACAGTGTTCAGTTCTGGAGATGCTCTCTCCAAAAGTATGTTCAGGGTAGAAATGCCTGGTATTTCTGGGCTAGATCACTCTTCTGAGTGGGACCAGACTGATATACTACAGGATATTTCTCCCTGTGAAGGGCCCAAGTGAGCTAAAAGAGGTTGCTCTCAGAGTGGCTTATCATGGCTATAGAACTAACCTATTAAGGTTGGTTCGTTCTCTGATGAGCACCTCTGACTTTGTTGTTTTCTATATGCAAATTACCTTTAGGGTTTAGTCTCCCTAAGGGTAATAGGGGACTCCAGACGTGGACCCCTTGCTCACTGTGCCTTAGGGAGTTCAGCTGCACCTCACTGACGAGGCCCATAAAGGCTGAAACGCGTCTGGGGTTTGCCGTTTCTCCTGTTCAGGGTAGAATTGCCTGGTATTTCGGGGCTGGGTCACTCTTTTGAGTGGGACCAGACTGATATACTACAGGATATTTCTCCCTGTGAAGGGCACAACTGAGCTAAAAGAGGTTGCTCACATAGTAGCTTATCATGGCTATAGAACTAACCTATTAAGGTTGGTTCGTTCTCTGATAAGCACCTCTGACTTTGTTGTTTTCACTCCAAAAGTATATGAACAAATTAGGAACAATTCAAAGGAGGGCAACTAAACTACTGCATAATCTTAAAGACAAAAGTTATAAGGAAAGTTGTAATGAACTATGTATAGCTGAGAGGACAGAAGGGAGATACGATCGAAACCTTCACATATAAAAAAATAATTCAATAAAGTTCAAGAGGGAAGTGTCTTCAAGAAAACAAGGACTGAAAGATCAAGAGATCATCATCTGAAGTTGGAAGGTTTAGGAGTAACTTGTAACAACAAACTTGTAAATACATACAAACAAAAACAGAAGCATCCACTGGTGCATAAGCGCATACTGCAAGTCGGCACCTTCACTGAATACTGAAATATTGGGTTACACTGTATCTTTAACATGGAAGCATATTGTCTTAAAGACATATCCAAGTTTCATGGATTAATACATTTCTGCACTCTATAGGCAAAAAGCAGCTTTTATGTATGCAGCACATCTCATAAGATATTTTATTTTTATTATTATCTAAAAATCCCTCTAATGATTATATTGACACCCCCGGAGGGGTGTCTACGCAGGCCCCTGATCCCCACCCAATCAGCATGCAGCAATTTAACCCATTATTCACCTGCTGTTTCTTCCTCAGCCAATAGGAGAGTACTGATATCAGCCCCCAAGTCACTGCTGGGATATAACTCCCTGTGCTGTGATGTTGCCATAGCATCTAACATAGTGCCACACTACATATCCCACGCTGCTTTGCAGCACAAACAGGAACCCCAGAGTTTAAATGAAAAGCTTCAGCTAACCAGATTGGCCAAAACAAATTATGTAATTAATACTAATTTAGCCTGGGTATGGAGGGGTTGTTAACCCTAATTTTCAACTGTCAGAAATTACAAAACATTTTGCTAATTTCAAGTTAAGTGTTTAAATGTTTATTTTGTTATTTTTGCATGCAAAAAAAAAAGGTTTTCATACACTATTGATTCTCCTCTATCAGATGCATTCATAATCCAGGAAACTTAAATATGCATTTAAGTTTTTTTTTAAGGTGACCTAGCTTGGGACTTAAACATTTTTGCCCTCCTGTGTAGCTCAGGTTCTGGAGCGGATACAGCCTCCGCATGAAGAAACATGGATTTTCAACCAACCATCAATATTGGAGTGCATTTTTGTACTGGTTCAAACCAAATCACATCGCTTTAGGAGACTAGGGTTCATCCCCAGATCATTGGCTTCAATATGAAGCTTTTGTATGTCACACACAGCTAATCTCCTTCCATTGCCAAATGACCTGATTTATATCAACACTTCAGTTATATAAATGCAGATGTAGAATTCCCTTCATAAAGCACCCGGTACGAATATCTCTCTAACATTTATGCAATGTTTGCTTATTTATTTTAAATTAAGGACACTGATATGAGCTTCTGGTGTATTATTATGTATGTGGACAGCTGTTCGTCCAAATTACAAAGAATTTTATCGAGTATGAAAAGCGAATTTCAGGCAATCTGCTTTCATAGCATCCTACTTACTGCACATCCCTTCTCCAAGCCTCAAGGCTCGGAAGCAGTTTTGAATTTAAACAAGACTCAAATTATGATAATAGTGAGCCATTATGATTTGTTCTTGCCTAGTTACACTGAAAAACCGGAATAGTAACAATGTGTTTATAAACTTGCACGCTAATCAGTGACTCATAAATAATATTTCTATGTCTATGCTGCTCTACTAAGCCTATACAACTTTTTTACATAATCATTTTTTTATCCTGACTGGATAACATTTTATATAGATTTATATTAAAAAGCTATACATTCACCATTATTTTCCTGCAGCAATAAAAAGGGCATACCCAGTGATATTAAAAGGGTGTTTGTGTCCCTCAGTCAGGTCCGACTCTCCGTGACCTCACGGGCCACAACACACCATGGTGATCCACTTGATATTCCTGGCAGAGATACTAGAGTGAATTGCCGGTTCCTTCTCCATTAGGCCATAGCATACAGCTTCTGATATTCTTAGGTGGTCTCCTATCCAAGTACTGACCAGGCTTCAGGGTGGTATGACCTCTTGGCTCCCTGACTGGAATTGAACCAGGTCGCAGAGGTGAAAGCACCAAATCCTAACCACTGGACCACCAAGGAATCCAAAAAGGACAGTACCCCCGCTGCTAATATAAGTCTGTTTCCTTTTAAAATTCTGATTATACAATAAACTAGGCTTTTTTACATCATGGTCTCTGTGTGGCTCAGTCTACTAAGATAGAACAGTGTGTACACATTGTATGACAATCTGCTAATTTACTTGCTTTTATGCAGTTAGGTTCGCGTGCCTACGCTACTCAAAAAACTTTTCCATAAAGTTGGATACTGAGCCATACATTAGAGCTACTTGTGGACAACTGTGTTTATATTCAGCATTATATAGCTTAGAAAAAAAACAACCAGTACAATACATTGCTAGTTTGTAATACTCTTGCAAAAGTACTCTTTAAAGGCATATTTTAGTTTCATGGTTTATGAATGCATCTGATAGAGGAGAATCAGCAGTGTATGAAAACATGTTTTGCATGGAAAAAATACCAAAATAAACATAAATAAACTTACCCTAAAGTTTGCTAAATATCTTGAGTTTGCTACCAGTTGATTTTGTGAGTTAACACGCCTGAAAATCCCTGATAAAATTAGCAAAACGTTCATGATTCATTCTGGCCAGTCACGGGCAGCTAACAGATTGTATCAATATGTGATGGCAGTTTGTGCAGCAAGGAATCATGGAATGTGTAGTCCTCTGAACAAGGAAGTAAGGAAGAGCCAGTCACTGATCTGTAATCTCTTCATTCTGCTGCTGTTGGCTTGAAGGTTAGTATAGGTTAGTTATAAAATCCGTACCCGAGTGCAGTGTTTCTATTGGTAGGTACACTGCCTATGTAAGCAGTTCTGGGGGTGTGGAAACAGGTTTTATTTTTAAACATAATAACTGTGTGTGTGTATAGAATGACTCAATTTAATGTGAGTTTACTGATATAAGCTGCATGTGTTAGACTATAAAAGCTTACACACAGGGAAACTTACATAAATATTTGTAAAGTTTATATTCATTGTGTTATTAAAGTGTCTGTCATCACCAAAACAAATAATTTTTTAAAGGTATATCTTTTACAGATTTCATCTAATATTTTGTCCAGTATTTACTTTATTTTGTGGTGGTACTTCACCTTTCTACAGATGTGTTTGCAACAAGATACAGGTGACAAAATTATCCATTATCTTTAGGCTCCTCAAAATACAGACTGTGGCACAGCCTGCAGCTGACATCACCGCGCTGCCTATTTACGGCATAGCTTTATAAGCACAGCCTGGCGAAATATTCTGCACTTTCTGCTACAAACTGAAAAAGATAGTAAGAGCTTCATCCCAACAAATCAGGGCAAAACAGCAGTGTAGTTTCTTTTATCATCAAAGAACAGCTTTTTCATAATCACAATAAATTGAAAATTATAAAATTAAAAAATAATAAATTGTTATTTACACTGATCTTGGCTGCTTTAAAGTCATGACAGCCGTGTTCCTTTAAGTGATCAATGTAAACACACTATAGGTAGTGCTCTGTACTTAAATTGGCCAATTCACTTTATTATGTTTACAAAATACTTCCCGGCCTGTGTTTATCCTAAGCCTTATCCAAGCTGCCACTGTGTCCCTTTAAATAAGTAATCCTTCCAAAAACACCTTTGTTTCTTCCTCCTTGGTCCGTGGCTGCGTGACCTCCATGTAAATAAATCCTTATGCATTGTGCCAGCAAACATAGAAAAAAGATGCCAAGGAAAGCCTGGGCTATGCATGTATGGTGCTAATCAGATAAAAAAGTAGCTAAGTAACTATTTAATTGTGTTGGTATATTTCTATTGGTGTCACTGAAGATTGATGAGGGGTTTTATCTATCTTTACTGGTCGATAAAAATGCACAGAGAGGATTGTGCTAAATAGGACATATTCCAAAAATTGCTTTTTGAATTGTTAAATCCTTTAGACTGTAATTATAGTAAATCAATAACATATATTGTTTCCTAAAAATAATAATCTGCCACTGTTAGACGATAACTAAATGTTACGGGAACAGAGAATACACACTATCGTCCCATATTTAGAAATAGTTGAAATAGCCTTGGTAATTGTCAATGTGTTTTTAGAAAGAAAAAATATAAATACAATCTTAATTATTCTGTAGTAGGAGCTGTCATTTCTGTTTCTGTTCATCTGCTTGAGGTGGAAGTATAGATTGTATGTTCAACTGTTTTATATTAAATATACAATCCTTTGTGAAAGTACTTCCAACATGACTAATGGGATTCTGATCAGGCTAGAAGGCATCTATTGTTATAAAGCTCAATCAGGTAAATCAAACAAGGCAATGGCTAAGCCCAGTAAAGAGTGATTAGGTATAATAGCTAAAAAAGGCTATATTTCTGATGTCAAGGGTCAGTGGTGGAGCTAGAGAATGGAGGGTCTCGGAGCAAAAACAATTTTTCCCCCCACCCCGGGTAAAATACATTTTGGTCTGCCATTCGATATCAACTCCATGCCCCTCTCCAATACTACATCCCATAACAGCACCCCTCCCCAAGACCCTTTCCTATAGCTGCTCCCCCCTAAGACTCCTATCCATAGCTGCCCCTTTTCCCTTACCTCCTGCCAACAGAGAAAAAAAACTTTATGCAAAATAAAACAAAATACACAGCTCTGCACTCATTTGCAACAATAAAATGGAATTCCCCAGGATTGATTCACCTTAGAAAAAAATTTGATTTCACAAAATATAGCCAGTTTTTGATGCTCTTTAAGAATAACCTAAAAACACTTGAATTTGGGGTGACATTAATTTAGCTTAAACAAATAGAGGCGCTCATCAGAGAATGAACCAACCTTAATAGATTAGTTTTGCTCTCAGAGTGGCTCATCATGGCCATAGAACTAACCTATTAAGGTTGGTTCGTTCTCTGATGAGCACCTTTGACTTAGTTTTTTTGTTTATGCAAATTAATGTCACCCCAAATTCAAGTGTTTTCAGGTTATTCTTAAAGAGCATTAGGGAGTACAGCTGCACCTCACTGACGAGGCCGATAAAGGCCGAAACGCGTCTTGGGGTTTGCGGTTTCTCTTGTTCAGGGTAGAATTGCCTAGTATACCTGGTCTGGGTCACTTTTTTGAGTGGGACCAGGCTGATATACTACAGGATATTTCTCCCTGTGGAGGACACAAGCGAGCTAAAAGAGGCTGCTCTCAGAGTGGCTTATCATGTCCATAGAACTAGCCTATTAAGGTTGGTTCGTTCTCTTATGAGCACCTCTGACTTTTTTGATTAATTTAACTTACTTGAGTAATTGCTTTCATAGACTCAAGAGTCTCAGAGAATCTCAGATTTTGGTTGTGCTTACTCTTGTTGCAGCTCACACAAGCACTACATCCCAGCACTGCAAAATCATTGTATCCTTTCAGGGTCTCATAATATGTGTGTTGGTAAGAATAATTAGCCAAATCCCTTGGCACCAGTCTGATAATTAAACTTTACAAACAGGTGAATATTAGGTTAAAAGGCCATTACAATGCCCTAACAACAGTGGCTGCAATTTACCACTTTCACGGATTTAGGATTAAAAGTATGTGTAATGCAAACATTTTGTTTCAATAATTTAAAAGAACACTGGCAAAAAATATTCCTATCCATGAAAAAAAATCAGTAAAATGTTTAAACATGCTAGAAAGGCACCCGCATACACCTGTATGTTATCTCATTGCTTAAAGCAATATGTAAGTTTCCTGCATTATAAGTGCATCTGATAGAGGAGAACCAGTAGTGTATACAAACATTTTTTTGCATGATAAAATCCCAAAATAAACATTAATAACCTTACACTAAGGTTTGCTAAATCTATTTAATTTGCTAACAGTTGATTTAACATCCCTGAAAATCCCTGCTAAAATTAGCATAAAATTCATACTTGGTTTTGGCCAGAGGCAGATACAGCAGCAAATCATCATGGGGTTTGTAGGCTTAGTTCCCAAAACAACACACCTTTCTCCTTCTTTGAATAATGCAACCCACCAGTACAGGTCTGAATTTCTGCATTGTTTTTGCTGTTGTATTGAAGGTTAGTATAGGATTAAAAACCGTACCCCCATGCAGTGTTTCTATTGGTAGGTACCAGATGCATATGTAGGCACCTCTGGGGGTGTGGAAACCAATTTGAAAAATAAAATAAATCTGTATTTGTACAGAATGAATCAATGTAATGTGTGTTTCTGGTATAAGATAATGGTAAAAATAGGGAAACTTAGATATACCTTTAAAGTTGATGACACAGTTCTATTAATTGTGTAAGGCAAGAAAAAACATGGTGGTGCTTATTGTGAATTCAATATATTTTATTTAGTGTATGTTAAAAGCAATTAATTTTGTTTTTGATTTTAATTAGTATATCATAAATACCTCTCCTATTTAAAAGTGGAATATTTCAGCATCATTTAGAGGAAAAAAAATGCTTTGTGCGTATTTAGGACCCCTTTCCCAGCTGTGCATGATTGTATTTATCTTCACAGGAAATAATGAAAGGTACATTTTTCCAAGGTTAATTACCTTGCCTTCACATAATTGATTTTGGCAAAGATTTGACTGGGTTTATAATTTTGAAAATAACATTAAATTAATGATTCATAAATTCCATCATGACAGGTCCTAGTTGTATACCTTCAGTGCCAATTTTGGGTTAGGAAAATGAGTCTGACATTTTAAGTGCATGTAAAATTGTTAAAAACATTAGCTTTATTTTTTATCAGCATTATTACTTTGACCCATATTACACTGAAAAGTAAACAAACTGAAAATGATATTTATTTAATAGTAAAAAATAAACATGCTAATTATTACTGCTAAAAAAACAATGCCAAATATACTCTCCTTATGTAACCTTGACACCTGAAATAAGACTTTATATATTTTCATTAAAAAACAATAAGCACATGCTCAGCTGGGAAAATATCCGAAGAACAACATCAGAAATGTTTTAGTCGCTGAGTAAGTAGGTCAAGCAGAACTAAATAAAAGGGCAAAGATTAACTAGGACCGCAACCAAGACAACTATGGTTGTACAGATCATCACACCCTGAAGCACAGCAAGACATAAGCTATTTATTCTGGTCAGTTCTTGCTTGTTACCCTTACACACATATAGCGTTATAGTCCAGTTCGTTTTCACCTGAACAGCTTGGAAACTACTGTACACATGTACATGAAATACCACAGTTAAAGGACCACTGCAAAATGAAAAGAAAAATAATGTCATACAGCTGTTTTTTTAGGAGAAAATTATAATTTTGAAGCCTGGGCTGGGCCCTGAGGGAATCCATGACACATAGGTAGAGAGGAAGTTTACATTGCTAGGGAAATATGCTTGCATTTCCTTAAGCTAGGGCCAGTGAGGGGGAAAGAGTGTGATACCAATTTCAATCTTGTCCAGTTATATTATCAAAGGTGTTCTGATCCATTTTCTTCTCCCCACTAATAGCCAAAATACACAACCTCACTATCTAGCTTTGAGGAAGTGATGTAACAAACACAACATGGATTCCTGTACAGAGTCTTCCAAAATTCAGATTTTCAAAAAATGTTTTATCTCCATGGCTTTTACAGCTTCTTATATTGTTTATTTGTTTGTTACGTACCTGACAAACTTGACTGCTGTGGGTATTTAAAGCACCACTCTGGTCAGTTGTTTCTATATTGTGTTTTCAAAAGCATTATTTTAGAATAAAATATTTCACTTTTAGATGAAATATTTTTTTTACTTCTCTGAGCTAATTCTATCTGCTTTCTCAGGAGAGTGTGTCCTTGTCAACTAATTAGAATTGCATTAGTCTTGCTAAAACACTGGCAGTTTTACATGGCACGTTTCAATTGTATAGACAGATGCTTCCTCTAAATTCAAAGTCTCCTCCCCCTTCTGAAACTTGATCAGCAGAAGCCAAAATGGCAGACCCCACTGCAGCAAAATTGGATAAAAAAAATAGGTAAAACATAGATGTTGCATTAATTTTTTTTTACACTGCAAACATTTTTCTAATATTTTTAAGTATACTACTTAAAAAAAAAGTATATTTTAAGTACAGGAATCCACTTGTCCTTTAACATATTCAAGTCTAAATAGGCTGCATTTGTACATGTATACATATCAATATATATTTCCCAAAAGGCTAACAAAACCATAGCCTTTGATTGTGTAAGATTACGATGCAAGAGCATTCACCTCAATCATATTTCATTCAATTTTCATATAAATTCTTGCCTTTCCCCTCCACCATATTCACTTTCTATTACCCATGCACCCCTACTTTCAATATATATATATATATATATATATATATATATATACACACACACACACACACACACCGTATATACTCGAGTATAAGCCGACCCGAGTATAAGCCGAGGCACCTAGTTTTACCACAAAAAACTGTGAAAAGGTATTGACTCGAGTATAAGTGGAGGGTGCAAAAGAGGGTCCTTCCCACCTGATCATCCTCCTCATCCTTCCCCCATTATCATCCTCATCCCCTCCCCTATGCAGGTACGGAAGACGTGCTGCTGCGTCAGGATCGGCATCAGCTCATCGGAGCATAGTAGTAAGTAAGGAGAGAGGGTGATAGGGATTGGAGAGGGTGCAGTAAGGAGGAGGTTATAGGGTAAAGAAGATGATGATAAGGGGGGGGGAAGGAGGAGGATGATGATGATAGGGGAGGGGATGACGATGATGATAGGGGAGGGGATGACGATGATGATAGGGGAGGGGATGACGATGATAAGGGGGGGAGGATGACAATGATAAAAGGGGGAGGATGAGAATGATAAGGGGGGGAGGATGACAATGATAAGGGGGGAGGATGACAATGATAAGGGGGGGAGGATGACAATGATAAGGGGGGGAAGGAGGAGGAGGATGATAAGGGGAGGAGGGAGGAAGGAGGAGGATGATGATGATGATGATAAGGGGGGGGGGAGGAGGGGGATTTTCACTCGAGTATAGGCGAGGGGTGCTTTTTCGGCATAGAAAAATGTGCTGAAAAAGTATATCTGGTATATATATATATATATATATATATATATATATATATATATATATATATATATATATATACACATACACACACACACAGTATATAGTGAATAGCTACATATGTGTTCATAGATATGCAAATTAGTCCACAATAAATGTTCCCATATATATTTAAACATACAAAAATGTCTGATTTGAGATATAGAAGGGAAAAGGTGGAGCTGCTAGTGTGGCATGGAATGAGCACAAAGCTGAGATATTTATACATAGTTATGTTTATACAGTACTCTAGAGCACATATAAAAAATATTTACTCTAACACATAGCACCGTGAAAACTAACCAAAGCAATATCTTGATGCCTAGGTAGACATGGCCCCTGCCTTCAGTCATACTGTAATATCAAATATGTCACAAAAGGAAAGCTTAGCAAAACTGAAATACACATTTGCCAGCTCAGAGACGTGCTATATAGAGACACCTTGCTATATCTACAGGGTCATGTGTGAATCTTATTTTTATCCTCAAAATGAAAAGAGAGAAAAAATATTAAACTTGATCCTTTGTGTCATCCTTAAAACACGTCTGTCGAGTTTTATTTATCTTACTTAGAGTTACCAATCATCAGGAGTCAGTAATACTATGGGGACATAGGACACTGATCTCAAACATTTCAGTCAATAAAATGGCGGCACAATATTGACAAGTTCATGAATGCTGTTCCTCTCCCTTGCAAATACTTTTCTACCTTTATCATGGCTTACTAATAATACAGTGCTATTAGAACTAGACAATTGTAGGAAACAATATCTGTACTTAACATAATGAAGGGCCCGTAGCCCACCTCAGGCTTGCCTGGGGTTGGGGGGAGGGGCCACCTGACATGGCAGGCCCGGGTAGGGGCGGGGTGGTGGCTAGCTGAGGGAGGTGGAGCAATGTAGGCATTTGCCGCCAATTTTCTCCAGTCCGCCCCCAGCTAGCCATGGAGCAGATGCCCACCCACCCATCCCTAGAGTATTGTTGTTAACGTGTTGTATATATTGTACTGTAAAAAAAAAAAAAAAAAAAAAAGCAGCTGTGTATTAAGTTGTTGTCTATGTATTCATTGTGGTAGATGTATCTTTTAAGTGTATATTATATGATATCAGACGTTTGTTTATTTTGTCACAGCGGCGGGTGGTGAGGGGAGTCGCCGGGACAGTGGAAAATGGGGGAGATCCTACCCTACGGTGGTACGGATGTTCCAACACGGTAGGCCCTGGATGAGGCTTCTGGGCGTAGGGTGTACTGTCTCTGTCCAGGCTCCTCCCCTCGGGGTTATGTTTATTTATGTATTTATCGTTATGGTTATTACATCATGTTGTGTTTACCAATAAACGCTGTGGCCAGTTATCTCCCAAGAAATGGTCTGTGTCTAATCTGTGTCTAATTTTGTATTCAATGGGTGATGGGGTATAAATTCTTATATGCACCTACCAAATGGGCCTTGCTTAGGTCATGTACCTCACATACAAAATAACTTCACATTTCACAGCATTGCAAAAATGTTTCATTTTATTTATATATATATATATATATATATATATATATATTTACAGCTTCAAGAGACATTTATTTATTTATTAACAGTGAGGATCTCATCTCATGACCCGTTCATTCAAGTTAAACTTACTCCTTTAACAGATGTACAGGGGCTTAGACCTCCTTACTTCATGATCCCTAATCTCCACCACCCATCCAACATGTTTCTATGTTGCCTCCTTCTCTTTTCCCGCTCTTTTTTTATTTTCTTACAAACATGTTTTCAGTACATTCTAATACTGCATCCTCAGTCCCCAATGGCCAGGTTCAATAGGAGTGACATGCAGAGGAGCCAATCATTTGGATTCTCTACAATGACAGCATGGTCTACATACTGGGCCAGAACCTCTTTGAGCACATGGACTCCCTATTGAATAGAAAGTGACGGGATCTCTGTAGGACAGCTGCTTTTTATTTTGCTGAATTTATTAATTAATGAATTATAGTTTATAGTGTTTAACAATATTGTTCAATGTATTATTCAGCTAAACAAAGCTTGACAGAACACAAGGACCTTAAGATGGCTTCCAGTGAACCTGCAAGGTCCTCCTAAAACCTTAGCGCCTTGTAGCACCTCTTCCCCCAGCTCATCCTTCACTATTCACTCTAAATAACATTCCAAGGAGAAAAGGTTTTAGGTAAATGCTCAAAGAACTCTTAGACACAACCAATAGAATCTAAGGTACCACCAAACACACTTTAAAAACACTCCTTTTTCAACACAAAGTCTAATTGTGAAATTCTCAAAGCTGCCATTTGCTACTATTCTCCTAGAAACTCTCCAACACAAGATTATTTCACCCAAGTGATAGCTATATAATTTAAGTACTTTTCACATTTTTAGCATAATACCTTTTTTATATATCTCATATTAATCATTTTCCCCAGTAAAAATAAAAATATCAGTATGGTGCTATCCATTTGAGAAGATATAAGCATATTAACTAGTAAAATGTGGTTTCTGCCTGTGTGTTGCAGTGAGAGCAGCGTTCACATTAATATTAATACACATGAGGTTCTCTTCGCTGTACATGAAGAACGTTTTGTTAATGCTATTTATCATTCTGATATATTAATGTGCGCTCAGGGATTTTAAGAACATTTTGAGTGGAAAAAAACAGATAAAAATTCTGATGCTGAAGATGCTCATCTTTCCTACAATCTGGTTTGTGACAGTCTTTTGTGTCCTGTTTTCATTTTGTCAGATTGGTTTCATTTCCAAATTCCTTTCAAAGAAAAGTAACATATGTAAGTACAAGTTGTAATTTATATACATGTGTAGAACTGGCGGCATTTCTGAGATATTAGTGAAATCATTTGGATCATCATCATGTCCAGCAGTACATATCAATAGCAACTGTAAAACCGTTAATTATATGCTGCCATGCTAGCTTTTATAGCACTCATGCATCTCTTTACAACATTTAATTGAGCATATATTTAACTGAATGGACCATAAATTACAAGTTCCCTCAGAATGTTTATAATTGACTTTACCACAACAACCCACATTTTAACTCTACAAAGTTAGAATGTATAAGGAATCAAAATAAATAAGATTTTTTTAATTGTAACAATCACAGCATATTGCTATATAGACAGTGCTTGTGATTTTTGGTCCTTCAAGTATATGAAGTTCTACACACGTTAGCTAGAAACTAAAGCCAGTTTTTATAGAGTTCAAGTAAAGAACTAGAGCAATGGTTCTCAAATTTGTTGGTAATTTGTTGAAGACCACTTCATTTATATGCCTGAACTGTATCAATTAGTACTATTTGTGCATAATGTAGTATGCACACTAATATAGTATGACTAAATATGAACAATGTGCCATTGTTTCTTTTATTAATTAGGTTTCATAGTATTTTGTAGAACCAATAGTTCTGCAGACCTCCAGAAAGAAGCTCGTGGATCTCTAGTAGTCCATGGCCCACAGTTTGAGAACCTCTGAACTAGAGGAGATGGATGAGGCAGTATTTAAGTAGATCAAGTAGTTAGTAAATTAAAGGAGACATGGAGAATGTTTCAGTTGTTGCGGTACTGTCAACTAGAAACCTAAATCAGCAACTTTGCAATTTATTATTCCAGAAGCTGTAGGTCAATAGTCTAGGTCTCTGTTTTACAACTTAAATACCTAAATTAGAATGAAATCAATTTAAAAGTAATCTTTGAATGGACATGGAAAATCCTTTATTTTATTTTCAGCAGGATGAAAGCAAACATGCAAGTCAACAGGTTTTCTCGGTGTGGGCAAAATGAGTTAGTGATTTTACATTTATTGCACAGCTTCTCTGAACACCAAGTCAAGGTTTATTATGATTAATTGCAGCAACATGAAGGCCGAGTACACTGAAAGATCTGGAAGATACTGCAGAACCAATGAAAACAATGGCACAGGTAACATTTGGCTATACCAAGTACTGTAGTAACACAATCAATAGATTTAAAGTCTCTATTCTCTTGTAACGAATTCCAAAAAGTAATCAATAGGGTTTGACATTGTATGAAAAATACTGCCATTAGCATGTAATAACCACAGACAAAAACAAATTGACATATTGTAAAAACTTGTAAAGAGAATTAGGGTAGCGGTAAAAGACCTACCATTAAATAGATATAGTGATAAAACAAATGATTGTACTTCTAAACTATAGGATGGATCCAGCATAATTATAGAAAGTCATATCAGCCCATTAATATATAGTTATGATCCATTATAATGGTTTCATATTTCTCTGCTTGCCATGTTGGTCCCCCTCACTCCTCAAATCACCCTGAATGTGTCAATGTATGTGGAAGAGAGCAGAAGGCTGTGAAATTGTATATTGCAGTTCAGGAGTCATGGACCAAGATGGAGCTGTTGGCTGTGCCATGTGCACTACAAAATGGCTACATTATACAGGGGTGGGAGCAGAGATGCCATCATGGCAATCCTTTATTATTCTATCTAGAACTGGTGTGGGCAAGTTCAGTCCTGGTGGGCCGCACACAGGCCTGGATTTGAAGATCTCCATGCTACGTACAGGCAAGACTACCACTTCATCATGAATCCTCAAATCCAGGCTTCTGTGAGGCACTCCAGGACCAAACTTGCCCATCCCTTTTCTAGAACTGTAGACCTAATGCCAATGGTATGTTTAAAGTGTTAGCCCCTACTTATACCCTTTGTTCATGAGGTCCAGCGGTTGAGAACTATTGCATTAGACACAATTAGTAATAATTATATATCTTTATAATTAGGCTACCAGTGCTTTCAATAAACTGGGCACAACCTATACTTTTAAAAGGTCTTGACTTCTTTTTTTTTTTTTTTTTACCATTTTCATAACTCTTTAAAGCAAATGATATGTTTTTTTAAAAATTATTCATTTACTGATATCATTTTAGACCAGACATATTGCAAAGTTAATATATAACACTTCTTTACGTAAAGACATTATTAATTCTGTGGGAATGAATAATGTTTCATTTTCTGACAGGTTTAATAGGAAGGCTTTAAGAATTGTAGTCTTTTTTAATTTTTTTTTTTTTTTTTTTTTTTAATGTTCACCTGACAAATTTTCACCAGCTGCTACTGCAGATGTGCCTCTCCTTATGTGTTTACTGGGAACAAAGCAGGGCTTTATTTCTCACTGATAGCGCAATGAAACAATGTCTTCAGAAGTCAGAAAGGATCATTGAGGAAGCCCTGCCAGGACAATCAATGCACACGCAGGTATATCATACCACAGAGCACAATAAATTCACAAGCACACCAGCACTATAAGGGGCCAATAGAGCATTAAGCAGGGAATGTACTAGATATGGAACTGTATTTTGTCACCGTGCTCACAAAATAATGACTGATATTTCTATGCATTTCACATCTTCAGCTAGTTACGATAAGACATAATGATTAAATAGCAGTGGCAAAGGAGACTGGTACCTTAGATATCACAGTAGCACAATCACAGTGCAAGGATAATATCATTTGCTTACATTTTAATATTGAATTCATTAAATCAAGGTAAAACAATTTAACTTCATGTTTGCAATACTAATCATCGTTATGAATGGCGGTGGATAAATTTGTTCCATTTACGAACACCATCCTTGGAGCCATATTGAGCTTTTATGCTACTTGAGGTCCACTGAGATACCATGCTACAGCCTCATCGAAGCATTACTATATACATATATGTTTAAGCATAAGTATAACTGTGTCAGTATATCAGAAAGCATTGTATATTATGGGGCTGTATGGCGGCTGGCCCTTTAACCCTTGCTAGGACCAGGTTCATAGTACACTTGAACCTCCAATTGCCACACCAGAGGAGAGCCTCTGGTATCTTCCAGAAACAGTGTACTTGTACTACAATTAAATACAAGGTGGATGATCAATTTACCATCAACATATGTCCAAGGATCAGTAGAAAGTGATTTGGGCCTGGACCTAAGCTCTCATAGAATGGGAAGATGAAGGTTCACGTGTCAAGACGTCTCAGCTTTACAATACCCTTAAGTTGTTTCCCTGTAGATTCCCAATTTTTTTTTGGCACAAAAATGCCTCTTTTCTACTGTTCAGTGTTGTCTACCATTAAGACACTGACCCTCTTCTATGAGCTATGGCCATTCTTAGGCAATATGACTAGGTAAAAGCTGGTATAGTTTGCTATACTTTGAGCCTGGATCACCACCATAGATCCTGGAAAAAGAAGAAAAAAAAACACTTTCCAACATTGCCTCAAAGCACTAATTTCAAAAGGGTATTTGGAAGTAAAGGCATATCCTGTCTGCTTCCACGAAAACAAAAAGCTCAAAAAGTTATATTAATGTACAAAAGGTAATAAACAACAGACTTATATACTAGAACTTATAATAGGGACATTGTAATATCCCTATATATCACCCAGGGTTATTGGGGCTTTGCAGTCTGGAAATGAACAAATTGTAGTAATTTTGTATTAAAAAAGCAATTCTAGAAATGGCCTGTTTTCCTTTGCACCTTTAAAATCCAATGCAGCCGTTTGTGGTACAGTTTCCATTTCGTAAAATAGTTATCTTTACGATACCCTAAGGCTTTAATTTTTTTGAACAGCAATTGCCTAAATGTGATACTTTTCTGTGAACTAGCATTTACCTTCTAGATCTTTTTCTCCATAGAACATAAAGAAGAGAAAAGCTGTGAAAAGTAACAGATTGGGTTATGCTTTTAGATAACTTTGTGCTTTTTAACAGAATTAATCAGCTTCATTTCATATAAATGAATCTGGTAAAAGAGAACTACAATTCAATAAATGCATCAGGTTCATTAGTATGAATACCCCCTTTTTACTAAGTATGAGAAGTGTAACCATACAATAATTTATTTTGAATTTATATTTTCTAATAATCTTGGGGACCCATTTGTATTGCACTGTACCTGAACTTATACTTACCTTATAATTTGTTTATACCTTTGTAAGCTGCCCGTTGTACTTTATTTTAAAAAAAGCACCAAAATTTTCTGTAGCACTATTTACAAAGTACAATAAATACTAATAACAACAAGTTTTCCTTTACATAATATAAAGCATATAAGAAAATAGACTTTTTTTTAACCTTTTTGTCACAGATGATGATAACATTCACTATAGTATTTGCTGAGGTCGGATCTTATAGGGTATCTATAGGGTAAGATAGGATCAGTATATACTCTCGAAGACCTCACCTTAATGGATCTAGAAGCTAAAGTAGTTTAAGACATTAGTTTGGTTATAGTATTAAAATAAATACTAAATATAGCAATACATTTGTTATAGTATTAAAATATATTATTTATTTAATATCCAAGTTTTGCAACTGCTGCAACTGTGTACTTTTCATTATTTAGGCATATTGAAATAATTGTTATTGTATAAATTACATCAGTTATCTTCTGTAGAGTGCCCAGAGTCTAAAAAGCCTGTGTGTAGTTTCACTATCATGGAACTGATTTCATACGTTAACAAAATACCAGGCTTAATAACCTTATAAACAGCAATTTACATTCAACATCATGGAGAATGCAGGCCTTTTTTTGATATTTTAATTAACATTTTACTGGTTTAAAATTCATCATCTAAACATTATTGGGGGGGGGGAAAGTTTTATATGCTTAAAAAAAATAAGCTTTCTTGCACCATAAAAAGTGTTATGCAATGGCATACCTCTGTCATTAATATTTATTCATATTTAGGACAGTTAAGTGATGTTAGACTCTATAAAACACACCTTGGTAGTATTTAATTCAGAAATATTTCTGTAAATGGCTGTATTTCAGAGCCAACTGCCCTTACACCAGAGGACGGACAAGATCTTTCCTGCTTTTGGAGTAAATTACTGCTACAATGTTGCAAAAGTGACACAGTGCATGGGTAGATCATGACCACACTTCTAACCGGCTTTCAATCTATATTAAAGTCAGCTCCGCTGAGTAAAAAAGAATATGGCTGTCTTGATTCTAAGTAAACAGAACATGCACTTTACATCAGAGACCAGATGGGCAGTTCTAAATATGATTAACCAAGGACAACCTTTTTATACATTATTTTGCTTTTTTTTTCTTCCTGCTTTAAAAAATAAATAGGAACATTCTCGACGTTCTTATTAATCAAATCAGATTTGATAAATACCAAAAGACCTGCCGAACGACCTAGTCAGGGAACATTCAATACAAACAGACTCTCCACAATCTGGTGCATTTGACCTCTTTTTCTATTCAGAACTTAATGGGATTCCAAAGATACAATCCGGCAACAGGCCATCAATTCATTTTACTTCACTTTTCAGTGACAAGCACAAAAGATTAGTTATTCTTGTTAGCAATCAATAAAAGCCAACAAACTATGCTTCACAGTGTAAGGGCATCTTTTGAATACGTCCAAGCAGAATCTGAAATTATTATAATGGCATCCTTTAGTAAAGGTCACTTCAAACCACTGTTTTACATTTAGTTTCGGATAACAGTATGAACTTTTAAAGATGACACGAGTCATATGAAATATCAGATTAACCTTAAGCAGAACTACATTTCTTTCTGCTTGCACTATATTCACACTTGTTTTTGAAGCCGAAGATCAAATAGGTTATCACACAGTACGTTGTGAGCAGTGGCCCATGTTTGTCCATGGAGGTGTGCGCTAGTGTGTTTGGTGCCATTAGAGGAGAGGTATAGCATTTTCAAAATGATTAAGATTTTCTTTGCAAATACCGCTGAATACAAACAAATTCTTATGTCTTCATGTCCAGTGCCACTGATGAATAGTTGGAGTTGTGCAGTGTATAGTGGTGCCTTTTTTGTTGGGCAAGCATTTGATTTGGGTGGACAAAACTTCAGTCAATATATTTTAATTGTGCTGCAGGTTGGTCACTTAGGATCGTAGTAAGCTCTGGAGCAAACTGTTAAAACTTTATTGAAACTAACAAGAAAATCAGGGTTTGACCGGGCTTGGAATTAGGAGAATAGTTATTAATATTAATTACTTTGGGCCTCATTCTATTATCGGCCGTAGGAGATGCGGGGCCGCAAGGACCGGCCTCAAGCTATTTGCCTATTCTATTCCCTTCCGGCCGGGGACCCCGGCAGGCTTGAGGCTGGCGCCTTGTTATCCCTTGCGGCCGCACGCGCCGGAGGCAAGCCTTTGATCTTAAACGGCCGCAAGAGTTTCGGCTTCAAAGAAATCCCGGTTGCTATTCTATTGCTCCGGGAACCCTCTCTGCAGGGCTAAAACCGAGCCGCAGCTTACTTGCAGCAAAAATGTCCCGCAGGCACACAATTAAGCACATAATAAAGCCATAATAAAGCCATCCTGCACTCTGAGGAGACTATAAAGTGATTGTAGGTGTTAGCATTCATAGCACAACATTCCCCTACACTCAAATCCGTAAATAATTTTTATTTTAATTTATGTCAAATATCCGTGGAAAAAGTCCAGAGGGCTTGGAGCACCTCAGACCCACCCAGGCTGCGGCCGGAAAATAAACAGTTAATGAAATCTCGGATTTGGGCTGATGTGCAAGCTTGAGAGGGGGTTGCTATTAATCCTCATGTCCCCCATTATGATCCCTAGCATTTACAGAGCTTTACGGTGCCGTCTTGAATTTAGATTTGCTTTTAAAGATTTTTGAGCTTACGGCCGGTTGCAAGATATGCGGCCGGCCGTAAGGGGATATCCTTGCGGCGCCGTCTATTTGAATTGCAAGGTAACGGAAGCCCCGCAAGGAATCGCAGCTTTGCGGCCGATAATAGAATGAGGCCCTTTATCTTGGAGTGAGGTTGGCATTATAGGAGGGGCTATTACATAAAAGAACATACTGTATATAGGTTTTCCCTTCTCTCCTTGGCAATTGGGACCAGGTAACAGGTCTCATATGTACATCTGATTACATAGCCTTCACCAACCCTTGCCCTTAGAGCTTTGCCATTCAAACCTTATAAGACATCATGGCTTCCCCTTTTGTTGACCAACATATAGCTCAGTCAAGACCGGTGGCTTGTCTCGGGGGCCAGCATACTATAGTATATAGGTCTCATTGACAGTCATGTAACACTCAGACACCTATTCTGCTGCTTATTGGCCAACAGGGCAAGTCTTCCCACACCTCCAGGCAAGTTAAACATTTGAATCAATGTATTCTATCCTGAACACATTAGATAAAGGCAATTATGACATTTCCAAAAATCTAATTTCAGATGTAACAAAGAAAAAAATATATGACACAGGCCCATGTATTTGTAACTCTTGCACTAATTGTAGCTATGTCAGTGTCTCAGTATATTATTTTATTTGTGCCTTTTCACGGGTTTTGCAAAGGCATCACTGAATATTAGCGGATATTTTTGATGTCTGATTTTGTTGTTCAATTTCAAAGTATTGCTCATAAAACCCTCATAAATCAATAGGGCAAAACAAGACCAAGAACACCCAATAGTGCTAGATTGCATGTGGAATTACACACTGAGCAAGACATTTTAAGCAGAAACACAGGAGGCTTATTGAAGAGACCCAAGGGCATCAGATAAGCCCTAGTGATTAAATAGAAGATAGCCATTTGCTCATAAAGAGTGTTCATTCTTTTCATTTTACAAATGCTTTGATTAAAAATACTTTATATGCCTAGAGCTGAGGAAGATACAGGATGATTAACCACTCATTATCCCACAAGACTCTTTGGAAACCAGTTAATGGTAAAAAAGATAACAAGAGCCAATTTATTTGTCAAGGAAAGAATAAATGGTGCAATAAGACACAGCTCAACTTCTTATATGTGATACCCTAGTTCATTCTGTATAGATGGTGTAGTTCAATTAACCTTTATTAAGTAGCAATCTCCCCAAACCTAAAAAAACACTATATTCCATTTTTACAATATGCTCTTTTGAAAATATAGAACTTATAATGGGTAAAAAAAAAGAAAGACTCTTATTTATTATATGCAAATTTACTGTAGAGGGGCTATCATTGTTGTTTCTGTTTATCGTTTTCTAAAAGCATGAGCAGACCTTGAATGTAAAGAAGATTGCACTGGATCCTGATAAAATGTGACAGTCCTTAGCACTGTTGCTTTCAATAGGACTTTTTAGAAATATAATTATATAATATATAATATTATTTCCATTTACAAGAACACTCTCTGGAGAATGCAGCTCAACAAAGCAAGCAAGACTGTGTTCCATACACAAACACGATTAGATTCATGAAAACATTTTTTTTAAATATACACCCTGACAAATTGGTTTCCTTATTATCAAACTAATCTGCATATGTAGAGACATCCCAAAAGTGATTATGGAAGGGGATAAGACTATTATTATTATACTTAGGATAAATATTTCATGTACAAAAGTACCTTCTACAAATGTTTAAATACATGAAAGAAATGCTGGTGGTTCCATGCTCTTTTTAAAGGCCCTTCTGGAGTTTTAGCTTTATTTAAATTAATTTATGCTGCTTTGCCAGGAAAGTCGCATGGAGATATTTATCTTATTACAGCAATGTCCTGGAGTGGAGCGTACACAATAAAAGGATCTTAAGACACATCCTGGTGGCATGTTAGCACATTTGTCATGGAAATATAACAAACAGTTTTGCAAAGCTCCTCTATAAATGTTTTTATTGTGAAAGCAAGATTTCATTATTAGACATTAGACAGGGACAAGGAAATCTGGGCTTTCTGAAAGGTCAATGAAATAAAATCAGGCATAACAAAACATCTGATTGCTATGGTTCAAGAAGATGCACATTTTCCCCATGTTATCTAAGGCTCTCTCAGACAGGTATGAGTATAGCACTAAATTAATAGGCTGCAATTTATTTGCCACACAGTGTTCCAAATCAATACTTCATTATCCCATCTATCAATAGCAATAAATAGATGAGAAATGTATATTACATTTGTATGTGTTCATTTCCTATTGCTCTCTCAGACATGAAAAGTGCCACTAAGTGATAGCTTCTTAAATCAATTTATATGATCGAGAAATATCACATTTACTTAGGTGTTTAAATATTAGACTTTTTCTAGTAAATTACTAACAAATATGATTGGTACAAATTATATCATACTTGTGGATAATTTTAATAGATGCACTTAAGGCTCATTAAAATGTAGCGTTTGAACTATTAAAAAGGGAGCAGATCTTAATGACTCAGGAATTTTTATGACACTTGAATAAGGCTTTAAATGCTGTAATTTCACAGTTACAGTATTTTCTTTTTGGAAAAATTAACTTGACGGTATGTAAAACGTTTTTTTTTTTTTTTATTTAAAAAATAATTACGGTAACTATAATTTGATATTCCAGACTACACTGGGGACTACCATTGCTTTGTTTGTTTAGTAAGCTTTTTACCAAAAACAGGCCTTGTAGGTTGATGGTATTTCACCACTATTAAACTACTAGTAATAAGAAATGCCAAATTTTAGTAGAAGCAGCTGAATGTTCTCCATTCAAGATCCCCTTACCCTTAAAGTAACAAGTAAACAGAAAGGACAATGATAACGGCTGCTATGTGGATATTTCATATACTAGATAAAGTATATATTTTTTTACTTCCACAAACACTTATAGATTCTAGTTCATCAAAATGCTTAATAAGTGAGCTGGATTATGAATGCATCCGATAGAGGAGAATTAGTAGTGTATGAAAACATGTGTTATATATATATAAAAGTTCAGTTTACTAACAAAGTTATTTGCACAAAAGTCAAATCCAGTGGTTCACACCCACAGGACGCTTATATACACACAGGAAATAGAGCAGTGTACCAATAGGAAATACAGCAAGATACAAATGTTGACCTTTCTGGTACAGAGCACAGGAAGTAAGTGTTGCAGTTCTTGTGCTGAGCACATGCCAGAAGCCACTGAGGTGGAGAATGATACAATGTATTATCCTGATTCTAAATTTGAATGTTATGCTAATTGAGGTGGAGTTTTCTAGGGGCGTACACGAGAAAATGCAAATGCCAAACAACATAGGACATTTTGCTAACTTCAAGGTAAGCTAGGTAATGTTTATTTTGGGATGTATTTGTGTAAAAAATAAACTGTTTTCACACACTACTAATTATCCTCTATCAGATGCATTCATAATCCGGCTCACTTACATATCCCTTTAATTACCCCTTTAGAGCAAATGAAGGCAAGGTTGATTTTGGAGAGCCATACACTGGTCATTTTGTTTATGATTTTCCTGCAGAAGAAAATCATGGCCTTAGTAGAGGTCTCCTGTACCTTACTGCTACTGCTATAGAGAGGTGAAAATGTGTTAGAAGTAGAGACAAATAAATGAATTCCTATGTGGCATGTTTGTTTCTTCAGATACTGTCCATAAATTTGAATGGTCTCTCTAGCACTGCATTCACTAATGGAGAATACAGAGAATTTGCACAAATTCAGAATTTCAGAAGAATGACATATTTGCAAGCCGTGACTACAATGAGAAATATCAATTAAAATATATTTGTTGAATATTTGAGAATCAGAGTTACATCAATATATATGTATCTGCAGAGATTACTGGATTTTTTATTTGCTACTGACAAATTCATACATTTTTGTGTGTGTGAAATTATATTGACAGTCATTAAAAAATAATCTGCTCACGTATCGATGCCTATCATTGTTACTATATGCTATAATGTAGAATAGCAGTATGCTTATCTTGGGCATTAGGTATAAAAGTATTTAATAATATTGTAATATGTGACCAACATATAGTAATTCCCCCCTTGCTAATAAATCACAGCTATGATTCTTCAATGCTCTCTGGTGTTCGTGAATGATCACCGATTTCCAGCTCTGATCACTTATCAACTTATCTGTATATTGTGATTGCTCTAACCTGGCTAATATTGCTTCATCCAAGCCTTCACATCTATTATCAAAACTATAGGAAAGCTATTGTTTTATTAATAAGGAAGGGAACAAGTCAGATACTACAACTCCATAAAAAAAGGGTTTTCTGGCTTCTGATGGATCAATAAGTTTATGGCTAAGCAAATGCTAAGAATCCTGTTTAATCAGACAAAACAGAGATTAAATGTGCTACTGGGCAATTGGTAATAAAGTACCAAATGATTACCACACATAAAGAAAATGAAAAAACAAATTGTGGAGTTATAAAACCTGCCCTGTAGTCTCTCATTACATTCAATAAATAGCTTCTCTCCCTGTGAAGACATTTGTTTTATTGAGTAATTTCACAAAGATCTAATAAAATGACTGTGAGGATAAAATATGTAAAAACACATTATAGATCTACAGTATATTTAGAATACTGATGTAAAGGAGCATACCGGCACCCAGGCTTATGTGACCTTGTTGATGGGCTATGAAGGGGGAACTCTCCAGTCGCAAGAAGTCAGACTTTTTGAATTATTTGGGTTATACTGATAAAGCAAGTCATTATTTTACGTTACATGAAAGAGAATTCAGGCAATGATGCATAGGCAAATATATTGTAAAAATAAAGCAATAATGCCACTTGACACCAGAATGATTTATATTAAATCCAATTTTCACTTTCTCAGAATGGTAGCATTGGCATGTTTTTGCATTATTTGTTATGATAAACTTATAGTGGTTATAAATGTGTCTATAATATTTCATGACATGATTGAAAGGCCTGGGAATTCACCATGTGTACCATTAGATTGAGGTAGCCATGAGTGTCCAGTAATACAGTTGAATAATCAGAGTATTGCAGTGAATAGTGATACATTTTTTATTGGACAAACTTATTCATAATATAGCAACGAGCTTTCGAGAGAAGATCCTCTCTTTATCAAGTAATATATATATATATATATAGTTCAAATAATCAAATAACGAAATTGAATTAATCACCCACAGCTCCATAGTCAGCAACTTAACTTGCTGTGCTAATATTTTGTTTAATGAAACACAAACATCTACATAAAACATATAGATAAGTTTGGAGTCTTTTCTAGATATATTGACCTTCTAGTGCATTGTATTTTGTGGAATGTGTTGTCATAAAAAATGTTTCCAATGCCTTCTACTTAATTTTTAATTGACTAATGTATTTACGAACATAATTTTTTTCATATCCTATGTGGCTTTTCAGTAGAACTAAATAGAGATCTTATCCAAGATTACTTTACCTTCCACTCCGCCCAGGTTTCTGATAATGTAAAAAGACAAAACTTCTTTCATCATTAAAGCAAACTGATTACAATAGCTAAAAATGATAAACTGTTATTTTTAGTTTACATTTTGTAAAAAATATGTCTACTGTTAAGTTATCCATAACAACAGAAGAGTATAAATATGGCATGGGATTAAAACCAATGGTTTACCAATGTAAAAAACAAATCTTCAAGACTTCACATTGGCCACTACCCCATCATGTACCTTAGACTTATGAATTAAAGTTAATATACCTAGAACAGAATGTGTAACATTTACAGTCTACAACCTTATTATATATGTAGATATTTCTGTGTGTTTCAGTAAACAAAATATTAGCTAAACAAATAGCACAGTAAGTTAAGATGCTGACTATGAAGCTGAGGGTCAATCGTTCAATTCCATCCAGATCTATTTTTTTATTGTTTAAAAATAACAAATATGTTATTTCGCTTATGTAATAAAACAAAGTTAATTTGAAATGACTGAATCTATGCAGATTCTTTTGAAGGGGCTTCGAAAGCTATACAAACAGTAACTTTAATGACAGTATCTAAGCCAATTCTTGATTAATTTTAAAAATGTAAACAACTTTTCTACATGATTTTCCACACTCTGGCTGATTGAAGTCATCACACGTGTTCTGCACAGAGGCCGATACACCAGAACAACTCAGCTGAGAACGGATGCATCCATTAAAGATTAACAATCCCATCTACTGCTGTGTGCAAAACTTCAACTATTGTGTCTGACACGGCTTCATTTTAGTTATTTTTATACTTCTTAAAATCGGTTTAGCTTGGCATTCTTGGTAAGCATCAAACACAGCAATGTGACCAGTATAGTGATCTTTCACTACAGTGCAGCAAAGCAAATTGAATGTTTAGATTAAATATGCCAAATTGAGGAATATTATGGTACATTTGGATAAATCTAGCATCAAATACCAAGATGGCAGAAAACAAATATACCGTTTTCTTCTGTTCACTTTCCCACTAGATTCTTAGAAATACTTCAACTACAGTACTAGCAGTTCTGAATTGGAGGTTATATTCCCAGAAACACAAATGTAAATTAGAAACGGTGCTACAAAGAACTCCAATGTTGCATTCATCATAAAAGTTTGAAGAATTAGGAGAAAGAGTAGTAGCAGAAACACTTAATACAAATATGAAAAATGATGGTTTTAATACACTGCAACCAAGATGAGGTCAGCATATTTCAGAGGAAAAAGTGCTAAAACATACGTGTCAAACTAGCAGGTGTGAAAGTCAAGGTAAATGTGATGAAATACTATTTTAAAACAGGGCTATTATAATAAGAAATCACACTAATACTTAGACAGATGGCGAGTCTATATATAGAAGAATGTCAAAGTACAAATTTACTTAAACGTTTTTAAATATGTAAAAACACAAGAATACTATTTTTACTACAGTCCATTTAAAAAATGTTTTAAATACCCTGTCATTTTTTATTAAAATAGCCGATCCTTAGTCTAGAAAGCTGTTGGGTAAAGAATTAGATCTCCAACAAAGTGGCAGTAATGGTGTGTGATACAGTAGGAAACTGTAGAAAATACGTTTTTTTCATTGCAGGGCCACTGTAGTGCTCACACTTAGATTTTAATTTGATTAATCAATAACTAATCAGGAATAAAAACAGTATTTAAAAAACACTAAAGCGGTTCTATTTTTTTTATTTCTGACCCGTCAAGGTTTTGCCTATAGATTCAAGCACATGGAGGATAAAGGGTCCTATCAGGACAGCCCGCTGGGCAGATCATGTCCCAGGTGTGGAGAGATGCAACCATACTCCGAGATACTACAGTTCAAATGTAACTTCAAATGTAAGTTAAAAGTGAAATGGATTATTTCTTTAAAATATTAATATTGCTATTAAATTTAACTCTTTGCATAACCTCTTCAGTGGTCATTTAATGTTTTCCACATTTAATCAGGAATGGATTCCCAGAAAAATGACGAATGCCAACAAATTAAATATGAGCAAGCCACACAAAAAAATGGACACTCACATTTCTATTGAAAAAAATACATAATTGTACGCTATTAAAACACAAACATATTCACAAAAGCAAAATGATAGAAAAGTATTGAGGCAATAAAAATGTCCCCCAAAAAAATGTCAAATGCAATGGTCTTCACCAACTGCATTTGCACATTATTTAAATACTAGCGATTTGCCCTTCAAAAATTCCAGCAGTAAAATTTGAAGCCTGGCAAAGCGGTTTGCCACACAATGTTTACTGTACTGGCCTTTATTACTTAGCAGCTCATTGTAATTGGTGTCTTTTGGCAGCTTCTGAATTAAAGGGCTTTAAAAAAAATGGTGGTCGTTTGGAGCCTCTCCCCCTTCAAGCCAGTCACCTACAGGCCACGCAATTAGCGAGGTCTGGCACTCATCGCAAGGCCCACAAGGAACGCCTTCGACGCTTCTTGTGCATGCGCACGCCCGTAACATTGCCTGACGACAACTCGCAATTACCACAACTATTATAGTTGATGAATCACACAACGGAAATAGACTCGTTTCTAGAGAAAAAAAAAACACATAGTTTGAAGCTATTGAAACACAAATATTCACACTAAGTAAAATTACACGAAGGCATTGAGGTGATGAAAAAATATTTCCAAAATATGTAAAATGCAGCTGCCTTCACAAACAGCATCTGCACATTATTTTATGTACTGATGGTCATTATCATTTGAACTTGGCTTTTAATACACTTACTTTAATTTATTCTGTACTAATTCAATATGGAATTATGTTTACCCATAGAATGCAAATGGATCTTTGCACGCACTGCGCACATCTCAATATGCTCATTTCACGCTCTTGATTATATAGCTTTAGCAACTAACATTTCATAACAGTCCCCAGGTAGCCGCCAAATAAAAGATGAGTGCAAGGTTCAAATCCCTGCTTAAGATAAAACCCCTTTTAGTTGACTGGCACATAGCACACAAGTCTTAAAAAGCTTTTAAAAAACAGTAAGATAAATAAAATAATAGTTTTGTAGATTGAGTATTTTTGCATACTAATAAATAGTTCGCCCTTGTGCCCTGCTCTGGCCCCAATTAAGAATTCTTTCTTACAGCCGATGGTTTCTTGGGACTTAAAGAAGGGTGGAATTCTAAAGAAAATTTCCCTCTGGAAACACAAACTCTAATGGAGCTTATCACTTCCATCATTAATTTAATCAAAAGGCTTGAGGCAGCATTCTGCAGCAATCTGTTAAGAAAACATTCCACAATATGAGGGAATTTCTAATTTCAATTAGGCCTTTTCTTGGATGTATGTCACACGCAGTTTTTAGATTACCTCCTCCCTAATAACTACAACACATTAAACGTAGGCTGCTATAGTTTCTTCAAATGAAAAGGCTTTGTTTTAGAGTCAACATAAAAGTCTTCATTTTTCCAGCAAATGCTGATCTTAGACATTAAGCTTAGAAGTGACCTGGAATGTTGATGTGTTATCTTTTAATTTAAGCACGCTAACCTACTTGTGCAAATCCTTGGGGTGTTTGACTCTTTTATGACTACATACGATAAACATTACTTCTATGCGATTAGCACTAGGGTGAGCTCAACCGTATCCCCTTATGATATTATATACCGGTATATATATAAATATATTATATATATATATATATATGTATATGTGTATATATATATATATATATATATATATATATATATATATATATATATATATATATATATATATATATATATATATATATATATATATATATATATATATATATGATAGATAGATATTAAGCAAAATAAGACACTTGTGTATATATTTATTTGCATGTTAAAGAGCAGATAAACATATGCATACTTAATTAAATGTAATATTTGTTCTTACATTTTACATTTTCTCACCCAGTAGCACAGCCTTTCTTCATCTCCTTGGGGGAAGCCAGCTCTGCTTGGGGGTTGGACCATTAGGGAGCTTGGAAGGAGGCTGAACTATGATGTCACTGGCCCTGTCCTGTGATGTAATGAGTTCAGCCCCCACTATTTACACAGAGGTAATAGATTGCAGCAAAGCCCCACCCCCTTTGCTGAGCATTCTCACTCTGAACTAGAGTATGACCGGTCAGACTTTTTTTTAGTCCACCTTCCAGACAGAGCTGATCACACCCCTTGATTGGCACAGGCACAGGGGAAAGCAGCTCTGCTTGAGGGAAAAACTAAGAACAATATTAAGGTTTTTTTATATTAAAATGCACAGTGTTTTTAATGGTCTATGCCCAACAAGCAAACATATGAGCATGACTTGTAAAAGTACTACAGTGTCCTTTAAGATATACCATTTCCCCCACAGGATTACACAGGAACTGAAGAGTCCTCTAAAATACTTACCTTCGCACATCTTTGACAAGGACTTATCTCCTTACATATTATTTTGTTGGCAGCTGTTGTGAGCCACTGCGTATCTAGATGACGCCATGTAAATAGAGATATGCATAGTTCATACAGAGGCATGTAAGCAAAAGGCTTTGGACTGGGAGGGACAGTGCAATGAGCGAATATGAGATGATTCATCAACCTTTCGTAATTCAAGTCAATGGGAGTTATGACCGGAACAGTCACATTACTATGTAATGGATCCTGATGAATCACCACACACAGCATTTCTTGTTTTACTTACATATTGGACAACATTTTTAACAGTCTTCATGATAAATTATTATTTTTTTAAATAAAAATAATACTATGCAAAATTCTTATAATTTTAAACAAACCATAACATTTTTTGTGCTGCATTTCTGTGCATTTTGTATTCATACTATGGTTGATTATATAAAAAAGGCAGCTGTTATACTGCCTTATTATGGAAATAGCACATGTACCAAAGTCAAGTCAATGCACATTATTCTTAGGAAATCATTTTCTGTGTATAATAAAACCTCAGTAAAATGTTTAGTATAATTCTTTCACATTTTTCACGATTTTTCTATTGATGTTCATAAATTATGCAGCTGTAATTGTTGCATTTGCATAACTGTATCATGCTGATGACTAAAATAAGTTTATTGTATTTTATTAAACAAGCCAATTAAAATTTCCAACTCCCAGCGTTGATTGCTTGATAGTAAAACGTTTTTATTGCAGTAGCTCTTTTGTGTATATACTTTACAGCTCCCAATAGACTAAATGGTTCATTATATAAATGGATACAATATTTTACATACATACTTATTAACCTTTCACGCTGCACCAAAATAGAAAATTGTTCCTTTTAGTCCTTTGTACAAGCTCAGAATTTATATGTTTAGAAGACAGTTATGTCTGTTGAATAATGAATTCCCATATTTGTGTGACCATACAGAAAAGGAGCACTTTTCTACCACGGAACGAATACAGCTAAACTGCAGTCATACGAATAATCCATCTCAATATGCTCATCACCTCTCCTACTGCTTATTACACAATATATATTACATGCTGTTTTCATGGATGCTCATAAAGTGTCTGGCCCCATAAACAACTCTATAAATGCCAATGAATGTAACCACTTGCCCGGATGATCTGCCATGGTCACTGAGATGCCATATTTATACTACTCGATAGTGGACAGAATATATTGTACATAATTTAAAATAAAAATAACAACCTCCAATTTTTAGCTACAGCATTTAGTTTTGCTATAATGATAAGAGGTGTTTGTATTTGCCATGATCAGAAACCTTGGAGGAACTTGTATAAGGTCTCTATCTAGTTCTATTGAAAACTGCCACATGACAACAATGGATGAATACGCCACATAGGATAATATCCCCCATGCTACAGGCAGACAAGGTGTCATACATATATATTTTATTTATATAATATATATATATATATATATATATATATATATATATATATATATATATATATATATATATATATATATATATATATATATATACACACATATATACACATATATACACACACATCTTTTTCTCATAGAAAGTCCTCCTTTGTCTGCCCAATCAGCTCTTATTTAATTACCTATACAAACCATTTTTTTTATTCCACTTCTGTAGCCCAAATGACAGGTGTGTGTTGTTCAGAGCTCAAGTTTTCCCTGGTTCTATTATGTGTTGATGTCTGCACCTATGAATTGGTTGCTTTAGAAGTATATATAAAAGTTTGAAATAATTGATTGTTTAGATAAGACCTATAATGTTGCCTATTTGAGGCAGACATGGTTCTGTGTTGTATCTCTTATCATTAATTAACACCTACAGTGGGGTAATATTATCAGGATGAGTATCTCCAGTTGTGTTTAGGTTATAGGAATCTTAGAGGCTTATAAATGTTAAAACAAAAATTACAACCTAAAATAGCAGCATTTAATGTAAGTTATCCAACGGTCCTAATTTTTACTATAAAAAAAAACAACCAATTGCAAATATCCTGATTTATAGGTAATGTTTTAATTTCTAACATAATTGGGCTTTTTGCAGAGTCCACTTCATACAACTCTTTTCCGTAGCAGAAGGTGTAAAATAGTCATCGCCATACTTGTTTTGTGTGCTTTTTGAGCCCCTACCAGAGTTCCAGAAATGTTTCCTATAGGAGCTCTACTGATAAAGTCTCCATATCTAAATTACAGTTTCATAATATGGCTTCACACTTTAATAATAGTTGAATATAGTAGATTATGATTATCACTTATGGAGCACTAGTGATAACATCTAATGTACTGCCATATGATAACTGCTATAGAAGCAAACAACACACAGACAGAACTGAATTAAATGAAATTACTACTCTGACTTGAGATAAATAAAAATTGTGACAATATACTTATCTGCTCAAAGACCGTGCTGTGATTAATTTGGTAATTTAGCATTATTTTATTTGTGAGCCGAGATAAAAGCATAGCCATGGGGAAAAACTGGCATAGTCAAGCTTCTGCAGTTTTATTAATAAGCTTATCCAGACATTGACCAGCCAACAACAAAATACAACTACATAGGGTTATTTTTATCTGTCAAATTAACATATTGCCCCAAATTAAGCACTGTAGCGTAGGTCCGGTTGCATTACAATTAGAAAACATTTAAAAGCAGTGTTTTGTAGTTACCCGAAAATAAACAAGGGATGTAAACATGCATAGTGACACATAAAACAGAATAAATAATACTGATGTTCTAACAGCGTACCTCCACATCTTGTAACTAGAAATTCTTTGATACGGTATTATAACTAGATCAATAATAAGCAGACAGGAAAAGAGAATGCAGGGAATGACAATACACAAGAAACTGGGTTGTGTTTTGAAAGAAAAATAAGTATTTGTACAGCTTATCATTCTTTGTTCTTAATGTATTTTGAGACGTGTATTATTCTCCTAGCAATGGAATCTTTCAAAAGTTTCGTGAATGCAATAAATGTTTTCTTATGACAGAAAAGCACCACCATCTGAAATATTGAGGCACAGTACAAATGTAAAATGCAGGGCTTCCCAACCCTCTGCAAATCCATTTATATGGGGGGACAAAAATAACTATCACTTAGGAGCCAGACAGGCTGCATGAAGGAGCCAGACATAAATATATATAGCAAATAAATAGTACATCTGTGTTCACATTTGAATGTCTAAAACAAGTTAAAAAACCTGCTTCCAGCTCAGAATTCTGAGAAAAACAGTTATTACACTGCATCCTGGGAAGCTGAGCTGAGACATGAAAATGTGCCCACAAATGCCTCGCTCTTTAATCCATAGCCATTATCAAACATGGCTTCCTTTAAGCTTATGCATGCTGTATTACACAGCTTTAATACAAAACCAAGGTTGGATTAAACACAAGCTGAGTATCCTATACTAAATTTACTGGCTTATCATCAGCATGGAGAGGGATCTCAGCTTGTGTTGTGGACCTTATGAGTAGGTAGTTCACCACAACAATCATTTATAATATGGTGGGTAAAAGAGCGATAGAAGCCTTCCACCGTACAGTAAATTAATACTACATCTGTGTTCACACTTGAATGTCTAAAACAAGTTAAAAAAACTGCTACCGGCTCAGAATTCTGAGAAAAACAGTTATTACACTGCATTCTGGGAAGCTGGGATATATATATATATATATATATATATATATATATATATATATATATATATATATATATATATATACACACAAATATACACGCGCGCATTACAATGCATCCTTGCTCCTTATTGGAAGAAACAAATAAGTACATCCTTGCACTATTTAATAGACAGCAGATTACACAATCTCCTTGCACAGATCTACATTGAATATATGTGCAGAGTTGATTATCATCCTCCATCCGCTATTGACAGGATCTCAGAACCTGCCAGGATGGGGCCCCCTTTCATGGAGGGTCCGTCACAAAAGTATCCCCTCTCCTCCTCGTTAATGGCCCTATAACAGGAGATATTACTTTTCTGCTTCACAAGTTCATATACATTTGTCCAGTGCTAACAGTCAGTGTGAGGCACTGGGGGAGTTTTCTGGGGAAATTAGAGTTTCAACCAAAATCTGTATTTCAAGGGTCATAACTAAATCCTCACAGCTTTGCATACAATGCCCACTACCACATATTCTTCTTTACTGCTTGGCTGCTTTTCCACAAGGGATTCTGGGTACTATATTATAAGAAATTAGACACAGATTCACCATATAGTTTAAAGTTATATCCCCTTGTGAATATTCATAAACAGCAAAAACATAGCAACAGTGGGACAAAGGTTAGTGGGACAAAGGGATAGAAAGAAGAGTTTAGAACTAAACTATGGAAACAAACAAGGTCCATGTTCAGTCAAGAATGACTTTGTAGTTGTGCTATTATTCCACCACTATTACTTACAAGTCCCATAATTCCTTGGGTGGTACGCCCTGAATCATACTCTCCTCCTCAGTATATCTAAGTACAGAACAGTATTCGTAGGATGTACAAAAGTCAGGATGAGTTCAACTGGAAAGTTCCCTGGTATGATTATACCATATGGATACCAAAAGATTTTTTTTCACAGCTGTGATTAATATCAATTTATGATGACTAGATGGCCAGCAGCCAAGGAAAGCACAGAATTAATATTTCCAGTGTATGTAGTAAAAAAAATGGATAACGTTGGCTGTTTATATATAAATCATAATTATTACTTCAAAAGACTTGTATACCAGTAGATAAAGTTCCTTATTTATAGCCATAAGAAAATAGCCAAGGGATAGTCTTGGTTTTCTGACTTTGCAATTACTACTTGTCTGCTTGTTTGTCTTTACCAATATCATAGCTATGAAGTCATAAAATTGTTTGATTTCTTAGAAATAAGAAGCTGTAATCACACAGCAGGCTTCCTAACACAAAGTACTGTATCTTTATCTCTTCTCTCATGACTCATTAAACCACACTAATATTTACTGATATAATAAATAAAAATCAACCTGCATCACTTCAAAGAGAAGATGACATTCCTTGAATAGCAAAGAGACAAATTCACCAAAGCCTGCTATTAAATGTTAATTAAAGGTCCAAAAGGAGCACTGGTCGCAACTTCTTCATTAGAGAGCCTTTTTTCAAACTTGTATAGAGGAGCGAAGAGTAAAGAGACTTTTGTCTAGCATTTCCTTACAAATAAATACTGCTTTTATACACATTTTCAAATGGGTAAATTAGTTTAACTCTCATGGATTCAATATTTAAAGAAAAATTTCAAGTGTAAGTTTCAGCTAAACACAATTGTTTCTTATATGAAAGTTCAGTTCTATAAGTGCAGATGTGTATGTAAACATTATAGCACTTGCCCTTTATTGTTACAAGACCTCTGCATATTAGATGATGTGAGCTGCTGAAGAACACATAACATGTATGTAACGGTCATCGTTTCCAACTGCAGTTCTGGCTCAATCATCTCAGCAGTGTCAGAAGCAGAAATGAAACTTCTAAAAGAGGCTTTCCCAGTACACAAATATGGTGGCATTACTGGCAAACCAGACAAGTCGTGTAACTTTTACATATAGTGCTTATCACCTTTCTTTAAGAATGCTGTTTATTTTAAAAACAAAATGAAGCAAAAAAAAAAAAAAAAAAAAAAAAGAATTATAAAATATTTTGCTGGTTTAATGGTTAATGGTTTCCAAACTGCTGTATAAAATGATAGCAGAAATAACTAATGTACTGTGACTAATAATTAACCCGAATTTTGATAGCACCGACACTGAACGCTCTGTATAAAAAAAAAAACACAATTGATGTCTCTGCTGGAGGCGTCCCTTATACTTTTGTGACAGTTGCATGTGTTTTACATTTCCGGAGGATACAGCTTGCATTTATAGATGCAAGGGGCCAGTTTCATAATATGTGCAAGGGAATGGGGCAGGTATCAAAAGCGCTAATAATTCAAAAGTAATTTATTTCCCTCCTCCATTCCTTCCTCCGCTTTTCAGTAAATTAGTACATGTCCTCAGGATTCAAGCTTTCAGGAATTGCTCAACACATATAATATGGAGGTGCAAACTAATTTCAATAATTAAGATTTGCCCTAAAAATGGTTTTGTGTTTGTTGTATAGATAGATGCTAATCTTGCTACTTTACTACATACTTCCTAAACATGTGAAGTATTTCCTAAAATACAGTGGTCCTTTAAGGAATGTATAGTTTGTTCCTCTAACACCCTTTTGCTTTTAATGTGGTTTAGCAATATATTTATGTATAAAATAAATGAATAGCATAAATGTATTTTTTTCCACATTCTATAGCCGATCCACTCAGTACCTGTGGATATATATTGATATTAACGAACACTAATAATAGTAGTCATCATAACTTGTACTTAAAAAGTGCTTCATACCAAAAAGATCTCAAAACACTTCACAAAGAAATTTAATATAATTACTAGGCAGACCTGAGAGAATCTCCTTGCACTGTTTTTGTGTCTAGAAGCTGGAGGGCTCTTGTTATAAAATTACATGCCTCTAAGTCCACGCTCAAGATCTTATACCTGATAACTCACTTTATCGAAAAAATGTCATATTTTTTTATTAGATTTTAAGAGATTAAGGCAACAATTTCTTTTACTGAGCAACAAGATTTCAACCTTGAAATATTTTCATATAGCAGACTTTCATGTAAAGTTTGTAAAGTCTATTTTTAACAGAAGTTTAAATGTTAATTACTTATTAAATCCGTTAGAACAGATAGATATATATCCATAATAATTGTCCTATCTCAACATACTATATGCAGCTTTATCACACATCTAATAAAAAATGGTATGATCCACAAATTGATATTTCAGACCATATACAAGCCCTTTATTATATTCTTAATAAATATGGATGTGTGATGGAAATAAAGAGAAATAGGAGGAAATATTTCAATACTTGACATTACATTTCGGGTATTTATATGATGTAATTTTAATTACATTTTGGCTAAACCCTTAAGTCCTAAAACAGGCCACAATTTAAGAATTTCTGACACTCACAGAGCAAATCTTGCCTTGGAACATGAGGGCTGTAAGCTAAACGTAGGCCATTTACTATATACCAAAGTCCTTCGCTCTTGCAAGCTGCTCTCTAAAAAGTAGTCTCAATGGTGTTAATCACTTGTGCAAATTGAGGGGAAAACGTGTAACACAACTGAAGTTTCAGAACCTTTGTAAAAACTGTACAATTAAGAACAGTGTGAACTTTACAAAAATGTTTGTTATGCACTATATCAAGTTGAATGTAGAGAGATTCCAAATACTATCCATCTATCTATCGTCATCGAAAAAACACAATGTCAGTGTGTTGTGTAGCAGCTGTGTAAGCCTCCTGAATAGCTGCATTATCGTGGTGAAGGCTTGTGTATCTCTGTGTCACCCAAGATGGGCATGTTATAGCAGAGAGGTCAGACAAATCGCTGACCACCGGAGAGGGAACTGGCAACCCACTCCAGTAACTTTGACATGAAATTATGGATAAGCACATACAGACAAAAGATGCGTCTGGTGACAGGAGGTCCATGAGGTCATGGAGAGTTGGACATGACTGAACAACTAAACAAGCCATGGGCATGAAACATGTTTTGTGAAAATTGTACTTTGTACTGATAATAAGTACAGAAATACATTTGTGCTTGTTACATCACTTCCTCGAAGCTGAATTATGAGACTTGTGTTGAGAGGCGTGGAGAAGGAGGTAAGAGAAAAGACTAGTACAAGGACTTGGCTCGTTTTTCATGCTCTTTAAAGGATGGAGAAAAAAAAACAAAGAAAAAAAAAAAACTTTATTTTGGGAGTGAAAAAGACCCTAACTGCACAAACACCGCCATTAATTATTCCAGAAAATTGACAAGATCCGATTGTTTTCCATTCATGAAGATCCAAGGGATACAAGTATAATACGATCGGAAGCTTTGCTACAATGCAAAATACTTTATTTTCTCCTCTCCTGATAGTCTATGATGAAATACAGTGTCAAAACCTAGAAACTCTAGCTCCTACAGCTGCTTCTATTCAATTTTCTTCTGCCAGTCAATAAGATAAAACACCTCTCCATTTCAAAAGTAATGACATTATGACATAAGGTGACATCTGTTTAGGCTTTGATGAAATAGCAGTAGATACTGTGGTGCTTCTGAAGTCCATTTAGCTAATCCTTTAGCAGAACAATTATTATTATTATCTTCTAAAGCAATTACATTCTTCAGAGTTGAACAGTAGGGTAACATTTCACAAAAAATATCAGGGAGTCATATATATATATATTTTATGACTATGTATAACATACAAGTTGCTCCGCATCATGTGATTTATAAGTGTTTTCCATTCACAGAACAATGTTGGGTCAAAACTGTCCATGGTTGTACTTAATGTAGATTATTTGTTTTGCATTTTGCTTAAGCAAAGACAGGCACAACCTTTTTATTGAAATGAACCTCTCCTTGAGAGCTTCAATCTGAGAAAACTCACCACGATTGTTATGGAGAAACACAGGGGTGATGAATTGACTCTGCTAGGTTTCAGTAGAATTGTTGCTTTCCTTCTACCCAAATGAGAGCTTGTACAAAATGAGTAGATGTTAAGTTGAGATGCTAGACTCCTAAGTTTTCACTAGGAAATATGGCGACTCTTATTATTAATAATTGGTCATTATGATGATGCAATTCATCGAGTGCTACTTTTGCATGCGGTCTACTTGAACTTTTCTACTTTAGCTTGTGGCTAGAGTTCCAGGCATTTGCATAGGTGGCTAGGCAGTGCCTGTAAATGTCCAGGTAGACCACATATTACTGGTAGACCATACACTAAAGTAGCACCACATGCAATGCAAACAAGTAAATCTTATCTGCAAGAAGAAGAGATACTGTTTAATTCTTGCTTTCAAAGGTGTGAAATGTATACAGAATTGGGTCCTTTCCCTCTTCGCTTGCGCCATTGGATAAATGGCGCTACCAATTTTCGGATACTGCTGCACATTGATGTAAGGCGTGCCACGTGCCTGCGCTGGATATAGTGATGGCCTCTGATGGCGCCGTTGAGTTGTGACACGGGTATAGTTCTTGGCCTTTCCTGAAACCTGACAGTGCTATCCAGCAGATAGTTTGTGGAACTGCAGCTGTCAGTGCTGCCGAACACATGCGCAGGCACAGAGGGATAGATCCCAGAATTGCATCACATTTGTGAATTAAAAGATCACAATAAAGCAAAAGCTGCCTGAATAATACCATGTTTGAAAGCACAATACTGTAGATTCACTAACCTTCAAATAAGTTGCCCTGTGCTTTGCAAAGGCTGCAATTATGTTTTTCCCATAGAAAATAGTCATGGCAGTCTTCTGTGAAGCAGATACTTAGTTAATCTACCCCAACATGGCAAAGTCACACTGTTCTGGTATATTTCCTGTGCATTTTTTTCTTAAGATAAGTCATATGCTGCCCTTTTACAGTACAAATAATATATTTGCCAAAATATCACATATGCAAAGAAATACTATAAATACAGCAAGGTGGTGGTGTGGTTACTTTAAAGTGAAACCAGATTAAACAATTCACTATATAAACCATCCAGAAACTTTGAATGCATTGCACATTTATATCGTGACCTCGATTTATAGAGTATATTGGCAGTTATAGTGAGCAGTAATTCAAGGTTTCTGCTGTAGACTATGCCTTTTCTCTAAAATTGCCACCTGTAAAGAGGATCATAGGTCTGTGATCTTCAGAAAATGCCATAGAAATGATTGAGTTTGCAGTGTGCAATGCCAGGTGGCAGCATACATAAGGCTAAAAGTTATATCAGTCATAGCTAAATGTTGATACATCAGGCAGGGCACTTCTTAGATCATTCTAAGTAATCGCATGGAAAGTACATTGCAGTGAAAGATATGTTTTTTTAAGCCGTATTTGTTCTAAAATAAATAATACCAAATCTCTGTTATTTATGAAGATGACAAGTTTTGAGAAAGCAAACACAAAATAATGCCAGCGAAAAACAGCCAGCAGCTTGAATCAAGTGTTATAAGAATTTCCTTCACAGTTTTCCTTTCCTCCATTATATAAAATGAGTAAAAACTGCATCATTTGTGAATGGTAGCTGTTTGCTTTGGACTAAAACCACAAGTCAGGGCATTGCATAGTAATTCCCTAGAGCTGGATTGAAGCCCTGTAAAACTACAAAAATGTTATTGCAATGGATCAAGTTCAAATATTTGTAAGTGCATGATGCAATTCTCTAAATGGTGATTGTACATAAGAAAGCCAAGAGGTATTACAGCACCATCCATGATTAATCCATGTTTACATTATTGGTTGGACACTAATCGGCCATGACAGCTCCACAGCAGCAGGTGGGCTGCTGGGTAATAAAAACTAGTACGCTCATTTCCCTTATGACAAATTAGCTGTAATACCATTTAAAAGGTGTAATTGTCCTTCTTGAGGAGAGAGTTTATGGGAATATATTTTAAGCTTTTTAGTTGATCTCATACAGCAAATATTGACGGTCATATGCCAGAAAGGTAATATGCAGCAGAAGCAAAAATGGTCATCTGAGGAGAATTTTTATAGAATTAGCCTGTGATATCAAAACAATTACCAGCACTGAAAAAAGTGCAGCAAAAGAAAGGCAGCAGGGGGTCAGATTTATTTTGTAGTAATGATGATATGTCTTACAGAGAGGAAGATACAAAAACAACAATCATTATGTTAGCTATTGAATGATAAGTGTCATGGCTGCTACTGCCTGAGCTGGAAGAAAAGAAAACAATACTTTCATTGTAATTCTAAATTCAGGATAGAAAAATGGTCACAGCTTTTATTATATTTCACACACTTGACACAAACATAATACAAACACTGAACATTTCAATAAATGGCACAATGAGAATATGAGCAGTTTACCTTAACCATTTGTACTTAGAATTGCTCCTAATAGGCTCTAGTATATCTGCCAAGGTTAGTGGAGAGCAACTTACAAATGGCATTATACCAATCAATAGGATAAAATGCGTCTGTGTTCATGAAATCTAAACCAGCAACAGAAAATCATAGTCATTTAATAAAGACGGAAAGAAATTAGGGACGAGGGCAAGTCATGAAGCTTTATTGAAACATCTGATTTGGACAACAGGAAAGATTTGTATAATCTTTTACTGAAATATTGCAAATACATAAACGTCAACAGCCTTATTAAATTGCGATTCAGCAAATTTAAAAGGGTCTATTTAAGCACATAGCATATTTTTTTTACAGAAGTTTTTAGTTAGTGAAGACCTCGCTTTTGGATAGAAGTTCACAAACTAAAAAACTTTTGTAAAAAAAAAAATGCTATGTGCTTAAACAGAGCCCTTTAGAATTTGCAGAATCGCAATTTAATAAGGCTGTAAGTAATCACCCACCATGTGCTTTTCTTTTGTATGTGTTCTACCCAAATCTTTTTAGCTCAATCTTGAAACAAAGTAAATAATTAAAATTTATCCCAACTTGTTCACAGAAGACTAAATTGCAGGTTCAACTTTATTGATGGTTCTCCAAAGAAATATATACACTGCAACGCTAACTTTTAGGGATTCATAATTTTATTTATATTACATTAATATCTGGTCAAATATCCAAATTAATTGATGTGAACTGCTCATTTTAAAGTTCTCTGCCATAGTCTAAACCTAACCATTATCCTACCCTGAACCCAGTTGGAACATCAACATCTTTTAACCTTAATCCCAATCGGAACATCAACATTTTTTAACCATACTCCCTAACTCTAACCGTACTCCCTAACTCTAACCATACTCCCTAACTCTAACCGTACTCCCTAACTCTAACCATACTCCCTAACTCTAACCATACTCCCTAACTCTAACCATACTCCCTAACTCTAACCATACTCCCTAACTCTAACCATACTCCCTAACTCTAACCATACTCCCTAACTCTAACCATACTCCCTAACTCTAACCATACTCCCTAACTCTAACCATACTCCCTAACTCTAACCATACTCCCTAACTCTAACCATACTCCCTAACTCTAACCATACTCCCTAACTCTAACCATACTCCCTAACTCTAACCATACTCCCTAACTCTAACCATACTCCCTAACTCTAACCATACTCCCTAACTCTAACCATACTCCCTAACTCTAACCATACTCCCTAACTCTAACCATACTCCCTAACTCTAACCATACTCCCTAACTCTAACCATACTCCCTAACTCTAACCATACTCCCTAACTCTAACCATACTCCCTAACTCTAACCATACTCCCTAACTCTAACCATACTCCCTAACTCTAACCATACTCCCTAACTCTAACCATACTCCCTAACTCTAACCATACTCCCTAACTCTAACCATACTCCCTAACTCTAACCATACTCCCTAACTCTAACCATACTCCCTAACTCTAACCATACTCCCTAACTCTAACCATACTCCCTAACTCTAACCATACTCCCTAACTCTAACCATACTCCCTAACTCTAACCATACTCCCTAACTCTAACCATACTCCCTAACTCTAACCATACTCCCTAACTCTAACCATACTCCCTAACTCTAACCATACTCCCTAACTCTAACCATACTCCCTAACTCTAACCATACTCCCTAACTCTAACCATACTCCCTAACTCTAACCATACTCCCTAACTCTAACCATACTCCCTAACTCTAACCATACTCCCTAACTCTAACCATACTCCCTAACTCTAACCATACTCCCTAACTCTAACCATACTCCCTAACTCTAACCATACTCCCTAACTCTAACCATACTCCCTAACTCTAACCATACTCCCTAACTCTAACCATACTCCCTAACTCTAACCATACTCCCTAACTCTAACCATACTCCCTAACTCTAACCATACTCCCTAACTCTAACCATACTCCCTAACTCTAACCATACTCCCTAACTCTAACCATACTCCCTAACTCTAACCATACTCCCTAACTCTAACCATACTCCCTAACTCTAACCATACTCCCTAACTCTAACCATACTCCCTAACTCTAACCATACTCCCTAACTCTAACCATACTCCCTAACTCTAACCATACTCCCTAACTCTAACCATACTCCCTAACTCTAACCATACTCCCTAACTCTAACCATACTCCCTAACTCTAACCATACTCCCTAACTCTAACCATACTCCCTAACTCTAACCATACTCCCTAACTCTAACCATACTCCCTAACTCTAACCATACTCCCTAACTCTAACCATACTCCCTAACTCTAACCATACTCCCTAACTCTAACCATACTCCCTAACTCTAACCATACTCCCTAACTCTAACCATACTCCCTAACTCTAACCATACTCCCTAACTCTAACCATACTCCCTAACTCTAACCATACTCCCTAACTCTAACCATACTCCCTAACTCTAACCATACTCCCTAACTCTAACCATACTCCCTAACTCTAACCATACTCCCTAACTCTAACCATACTCCCTAACTCTAACCATACTCCCTAACTCTAACCATACTCCCTAACTCTAACCATACTCCCTAACTCTAACCATACTCCCTAACTCTAACCATACTCCCTAACTCTAACCATACTCCCTAACTCTAACCATACTCCCTAACTCTAACCATACTCCCTAACTCTAACCATACTCCCTAACTCTAACCATACTCCCTAACTCTAACCATACTCCCTAACTCTAACCATACTCCCTAACTCTAACCATACTCCCTAACTCTAACCATACTCCCTAACTCTAACCATACTCCCTAACTCTAACCATACTCCCTAACTCTAACCATACTCCCTAACTCTAACCATACTCCCTAACTCTAACCATACTCCCTAACTCTAACCATACTCCCTAACTCTAACCATACTCCCTAACTCTAACCATACTCCCTAACTCTAACCATACTCCCTAACTCTAACCATACTCCCTAACTCTAACCATACTCCCTAACTCTAACCATACTCCCTAACTCTAACCATACTCCCTAACTCTAACCATACTCCCTAACTCTAACCATACTCCCTAACTCTAACCATACTCCCTAACTCTAACCATACACCCTAACTCTAACCATACTCCCTAACTCTAACCATACTCCCTAACTCTAACCATACTCCCTAACTCTAACCATACTCCCTAACTCTAACCATACTCCCTAACTCTAACCATACTCCCTAACTCTAACCATACTCCCTAACTCTAACCATACTCCCTAACTCTAACCATACTCCCTAACTCTAACCATACTCCCTAACTCTAACCATACTCCCTAACTCTAACCATACTCCCTAACTCTAACCATACTCCCTAACTCTAACCATACTCCCTAACTCTAACCATACTCCCTAACTCTAACCATACTCCCTAACTCTAACCATACTCCCTAACTCTAACCATACTCCCTAACTCTAACCATACTCCCTAACTCTAACCATACTCCCTAACTCTAACCATACTCCCTAACTCTAACCATACTCCCTAACTCTAACCATACTCCCTAACTCTAACCATACTCCCTAACTCTAACCATACTCCCTAACTCTAACCATACTCCCTAACTCTAACCATACTCCCTAACTCTAACCATACTCCCTAACTCTAACCATACTCCCTAACTCTAACCATACTCCCTAACTCTAACCATACTCCCTAACTCTAACCATACTCCCTAACTCTAACCATACTCCCTAACTCTAACCATACTCCCTAACTCTAACCATACTCCCTAACTCTAACCATACTCCCTAACTCTAACCATACTCCCTAACTCTAACCATACTCCCTAACTCTAACCATACTCCCTAACTCTAACCATACTCCCTAACTCTAACCATACTCCCTAACTCTAACCATACTCCCTAACTCTAACCATACTCCCTAACTCTAACCATACTCCCTAACTCTAACCATACTCCCTAACTCTAACCATACTCCCTAACTCTAACCATACTCCCTAACTCTAACCATACTCCCTAACTCTAACCATACTCCCTAACTCTAACCATACTCCCTAACTCTAACCATACTCCCTAACTCTAACCATACTCCCTAACTCTAACCATACTCCCTAACTCTAACCATACTCCCTAACTCTAACCATACTCCCTAACTCTAACCATACTCCCTAACTCTAACCATACTCCCTAACTCTAACCATACTCCCTAACTCTAACCATACTCCCTAACTCTAACCATACTCCCTAACTCTAACCATACTCCCTAACTCTAACCATACTCCCTAACTCTAACCATACTCCCTAACTCTAACCATACTCCCTAACTCTAACCATACTCCCTAACTCTAACCATACTCCCTAACTCTAACCATACTCCCTAACTCTAACCATACTCCCTAACTCTAACCATACTCCCTAACTCTAACCATACTCCCTAACTCTAACCATACTCCCTAACTCTAACCATACTCCCTAACTCTAACCATACTCCCTAACTCTAACCATACTCCCTAACTCTAACCATACTCCCTAACTCTAACCATACTCCCTAACTCTAACCATACTCCCTAACTCTAACCATACTCCCTAACTCTAACCATACTCCCTAACTCTAACCATACTCCCTAACTCTAACCATACTCCCTAACTCTAACCATACTCCCTAACTCTAACCATACTCCCTAACTCTAACCATACTCCCTAACTCTAACCATACTCCCTAACTCTAACCATACTCCCTAACTCTAACCATACTCCCTAACTCTAACCATACTCCCTAACTCTAACCATACTCCCTAACTCTAACCATACTCCCTAACTCTAACCATACTCCCTAACTCTAACCATACTCCCTAACTCTAACCATACTCCCTAACTCTAACCATACTCCCTAACTCTAACCATACTCCCTAACTCTAACCATACTCCCTAACTCTAACCATACTCCCTAACTCTAACCATACTCCCTAACTCTAACCATACTCCCTAACTCTAACCATACTCCCTAACTCTAACCATACTCCCTAACTCTAACCATACTCCCTAACTCTAACCATACTCCCTAACTCTAACCATACTCCCTAACTCTAACCATACTCCCTAACTCTAACCATACTCCCTAACTCTAACCATACTCCCTAACTCTAACCATACTCCCTAACTCTAACCATACTCCCTAACTCTAACCATACTCCCTAACTCTAACCATACTCCCTAACTCTAACCATACTCCCTAACTCTAACCATACTCCCTAACTCTAACCATACTCCCTAACTCTAACCATACTCCCTAACTCTAACCATACTCCCTAACTCTAACCATACTCCCTAACTCTAACCATACTCCCTAACTCTAACCATACTCCCTAACTCTAACCATACTCCCTAACTCTAACCATACTCCCTAACTCTAACCATACTCCCTAACTCTAACCATACTCCCTAACTCTAACCATACTCCCTAACTCTAACCATACTCCCTAACTCTAACCATACTCCCTAACTCTAACCATACTCCCTAACTCTAACCATACTCCCTAACTCTAACCATACTCCCTAACTCTAACCATACTCCCTAACTCTAACCATACTCCCTAACTCTAACCATACTCCCTAACTCTAACCATACTCCCTAACTCTAACCATACTCCCTAACTCTAACCATACTCCCTAACTCTAACCATACTCCCTAACTCTAACCATACTCCCTAACTCTAACCATACTCCCTAACTCTAACCATACTCCCTAACTCTAACCATACTCCCTAACTCTAACCATACTCCCTAACTCTAACCATACTCCCTAACTCTAACCATACTCCCTAACTCTAACCATACTCCCTAACTCTAACCATACTCCCTAACTCTAACCATACTCCCTAACTCTAACCATACTCCCTAACTCTAACCATACTCCCTAACTCTAACCATACTCCCTAACTCTAACCATACTCCCTAACTCTAACCATACTCCCTAACTCTAACCATACTCCCTAACTCTAACCATACTCCCTAACTCTAACCATACTCCCTAACTCTAACCATACTCCCTAACTCTAACCATACTCCCTAACTCTAACCATACTCCCTAACTCTAACCATACTCCCTAACTCTAACCATACTCCCTAACTCTAACCATACTCCCTAACTCTAACCATACTCCCTAACTCTAACCATACTCCCTAACTCTAACCATACTCCCTAACTCTAACCATACTCCCTAACTCTAACCATACTCCCTAACTCTAACCATACTCCCTAACTCTAACCATACTCCCTAACTCTAACCATACTCCCTAACTCTAACCATACTCCCTAACTCTAACCATACTCCCTAACTCTAACCATACTCCCTAACTCTAACCATACTCCCTAACTCTAACCATACTCCCTAACTCTAACCATACTCCCTAACTCTAACCATACTCCCTAACTCTAACCATACTCCCTAACTCTAACCATACTCCCTAACTCTAACCATACTCCCTAACTCTAACCATACTCCCTAACTCTAACCATACTCCCTAACTCTAACCATACTCCCTAACTCTAACCATACTCCCTAACTCTAACCATACTCCCTAACTCTAACCATACTCCCTAACTCTAACCATACTCCCTAACTCTAACCATACTCCCTAACTCTAACCATACTCCCTAACTCTAACCATACTCCCTAACTCTAACCATACTCCCTAACTCTAACCATACTCCCTAACTCTAACCATACTCCCTAACTCTAACCATACTCCCTAACTCTAACCATACTCCCTAACTCTAACCATACTCCCTAACTCTAACCATACTCCCTAACTCTAACCATACTCCCTAACTCTAACCATACTCCCTAACTCTAACCATACTCCCTAACTCTAACCATACTCCCTAACTCTAACCATACTCCCTAACTCTAACCATACTCCCTAACTCTAACCATACTCCCTAACTCTAACCATACTCCCTAACTCTAACCATACTCCCTAACTCTAACCATACTCCCTAACTCTAACCATACTCCCTAACTCTAACCATACTCCCTAACTCTAACCATACTCCCTAACTCTAACCATACTCCCTAACTCTAACCATACTCCCTAACTCTAACCATACTCCCTAACTCTAACCATACTCCCTAACTCTAACCATACTCCCTAACTCTAACCATACTCCCTAACTCTAACCATACTCCCTAACTCTAACCATACTCCCTAACTCTAACCATACTCCCTAACTCTAACCATACTCCCTAACTCTAACCATACTCCCTAACTCTAACCATACTCCCTAACTCTAACCATACTCCCTAACTCTAACCATACTCCCTAACTCTAACCATACTCCCTAACTCTAACCATACTCCCTAACTCTAACCATACTCCCTAACTCTAACCATACTCCCTAACTCTAACCATACTCCCTAACTCTAACCATACTCCCTAACTCTAACCATACTCCCTAACTCTAACCATACTCCCTAACTCTAACCATACTCCCTAACTCTAACCATACTCCCTAACTCTAACCATACTCCCTAACTCTAACCATACTCCCTAACTCTAACCATACTCCCTAACTCTAACCATACTCCCTAACTCTAACCATACTCCCTAACTCTAACCATACTCCCTAACTCTAACCATACTCCCTAACTCTAACCATACTCCCTAACTCTAACCATACTCCCTAACTCTAACCATACTCCCTAACTCTAACCATACTCCCTAACTCTAACCATACTCCCTAACTCTAACCATACTCCCTAACTCTAACCATACTCCCTAACTCTAACCATACTCCCTAACTCTAACCATACTCCCTAACTCTAACCATACTCCCTAACTCTAACCATACTCCCTAACTCTAACCATACTCCCTAACTCTAACCATACTCCCTAACTCTAACCATACTCCCTAACTCTAACCATACTCCCTAACTCTAACCATACTCCCTAACTCTAACCATACTCCCTAACTCTAACCATACTCCCTAACTCTAACCATACTCCCTAACTCTAACCATACTCCCTAACTCTAACCATACTCCCTAACTCTAACCATACTCCCTAACTCTAACCATACTCCCTAACTCTAACCATACTCCCTAACTCTAACCATACTCCCTAACTCTAACCATACTCCCTAACTCTAACCATACTCCCTAACTCTAACCATACTCCCTAACTCTAACCATACTCCCTAACTCTAACCATACTCCCTAACTCTAACCATACTCCCTAACTCTAACCATACTCCCTAACTCTAACCATACTCCCTAACTCTAACCATACTCCCTAACTCTAACCATACTCCCTAACTCTAACCATACTCCCTAACTCTAACCATACTCCCTAACTCTAACCATACTCCCTAACTCTAACCATACTCCCTAACTCTAACCATACTCCCTAACTCTAACCATACTCCCTAACTCTAACCATACTCCCTAACTCTAACCATACTCCCTAACTCTAACCATACTCCCTAACTCTAACCATACTCCCTAACTCTAACCATACTCCCTAACTCTAACCATAATCCCTAACTCTAACCATAATCTTAGCCGTATCAACCAATCCTACTCAAAATAAAGCTTTACATACAGCACTCACATAAATTAGATATAATTGACACAATACATATTTTATATTAAGTATTTTAGTAAAATGTATTTCTCAGAAGAAATGTGATGTTTGTAATTATACATTTCATAGTGGCTAGTTTAAATATTTATTAGCTCTGTCTACATTGCCTGAACCTTACAATTAAACGTTGCTTAAGCTATGGTCATTTTTAAGAAGGTCTCTACTGCCTGATCATGATGAAATCCTGGTCCCTAAGTAATCTCTCTTTTTCAGAAAAAGTTATGGATATTTGAATTTTGTTTGACTTTTATAATTGCTAGGGTAATCCCTAAAGCCTCCTGAAGTCATTTCCTGTTAGTTTTAAGGTCAGAATTAAGACGGCTGTTCAGCAAGTTAAACTAAAGTGCCAAATATAATCAAACATTAAGTCAAGCGGTATACAAGCGCAAAAAGAGTTCCGGAATAAGACTGTGTAAATTAAAGGTTCTTCGAAAATGGGTAAAAGCCAAATTCTGCTATGACCAGTATACAGGTTCTCCTGCTGAACTATCATATTGTCTCACATGTTAGACAGAATAATTTTATATATAATAATGTTATCTTTATTTTAACCATGCTATCCTTCAATCAAATTAAATGCGTGTGAAGCTCAATGTTTAGAGAACATTAGTACCACATATATGTACTACCTCTATAGCTAGGCACAGCTATTTTTCATGTTAACTTCCTTCTCAGGCCTTCTCAATCAAATATCAAGAAAGCTATCTTGCTACTGTATAGATCACTGGAGCAAGATCTGAAATTATACTGTACTGTGTGAGAATTCTCTCAACATTCTTCAATATTTTATCAACATACACATGCCCGCAAACGTCAACATGTTTAAGTTAAATAAAATGTGTCTTCTAGCGGATCTTGGTGCAGCCATATTACTATCACAATGATTTCACACGCCCCAGTGCACTCTGCATCTTTCATTCAACAGGATGAGTGGTTTGGATTCTTCAGTTTGAAAAACATATAGAGTAATAGGGTATATAAAGTACACCTGCTGGTCATGATCATGCAACTATATTTGGACATTTATAGGATAGTTTTAACAATTTGAAGTTTCATAAAAATTTAACATACAGTACTATACTGAGCCATATATCATTATATATTCATTTATTGACCAAAAAAAGTTACTGACCACCGTAGTCATGTATTTAAAAATATACTTTTTTTTTGAAGAACAACACTTGGAAATAGGCTATATGTATTTAGAAAGAATATATAAAATCCCTTATATGAAATTATACTGCTGTGGAATCTTATAATTTTTCTCCTGATTAATATATTAAGAAGAGAAGGCTGTGTAGAGAGAGTTTGCACAATAAGAATGTGGCAGCTAAACCTCCTTCAATAGGAATAATGGAAATCCCCTAAGTTTACAAGGCACATCCTCCTGAGAATCTCCTGAGAATTAAAAAAATGTCCATTATAGAATGAATTTATTCAAAAGACCATACTGGTCCTTTAAAGATATTTTTACAGCTTTGGCTATGAAACTGTGCTTCTTAGTTACAAACATAATTCCCATACTTTTTAGCTGTAATTTAACTGGCTCATTTATATTCAGGGTATGACTATGGCATACTTAAAAATAATTTTCCCTATTATAATAAGTGCGTTATAACTATGTAAAATGTGCCAGGTAAATCCACCCTTCTTCTTGAAGTGTTCACACTGCTTCTGCTGCAGATTACCTAACACATCAGGAATGCTCTGGCCCTAGAATAATGCATTTGACTTTCATAGCGGCTGAATGAGTGCCGGCAATGGGAAGCCACATATGCACATATACTTCATTTCCCTATAGAGCAGTGTGAGATTTCCAATCCACAGCTTTAACACATGAAATATTAAGAGCCAATTTTCAGCTGCACCTCTGTCACTTCCATTATCTTTCTACACGTCCGGAGGTGATAATGGACTCAGTAAATTGTAGTTTGCCTCCATCTCACACCACTGGGGGTTTCACGTGGGGACACTTCTGTTTTAAAGGGTGGTCTAGATGAAGCCCATATTAACAAAAAAAAAAAAAATCAAACCCAGACTGCTAGATTTGTCATCTGCATGAGAAAGTCGGAACAAATGACTGGATAATTTTCATTTCTGAACCTAAATAATGTTCCATTGTGGCAGGAAAAGAACTTACATTTGCTATAATTCTTATGTTGTAATATATAGCATTACTTGGTTTGTTTTTTTCTTATAAATTAGCAAATGACATAAAAATGGCTGAGTGCACAGGGGCTGACAGAATAAAAGGCAGTTCAAGAGTAAAAATTCAGAGAGTGTTGTATGATGTGTCTACAAGATATTCCCAAATCTCCCTTTAGTTAAATTTATTTGACTTACATTTCATCAGCATGAATGACTGGCGGTGAACTGAATTCTTGTTTATTGCCATTTTTGCACCAATAAATATACACCAGTGAAACATGAATAGCCCGATAAGAACAACTCAATTTATTTGGACCAATTTGTCATCTGACCAAAAGTCTTTCATTATATTTTCTGATCCCTACTGTAAGCACTTATGTCATGCACTCACATATGACAATCTATTTTTGATTATTACATTACTGTATTATGGGCTGTGTTATACCTAGAACATTTATATTTGACTTTCCCAATAAAATGTGTCTTTAGAAAAGTAGGCTGTTATGTTCTTACATCAAGAGAATTATGTTGTGTTCCAAATTGGCCATTATTGTAAAATTGTGATAATAAACTGTATAGTAGGGCACCATTATGGGCACAAACTATTGGTTATACATTTAATGTATCTCCAAAAAGTTTAGAGATTATTTTTCATGAGTTAAAATCTCCCTTTTCTTTCAAAGTATAAAGGACAGATATAACCAGGCAGTTTCCCTTGACTTGAAAGAAAGATTGGTTGTTTAACTAGTTCTCTGGCACACAAGTTAAAGGAGAAGTTCCAGTAAGAGGACCACTGAACAATTAAAAAATGTGTTTGAGTTTTTTTCCTGCTTAATTATGCTCCTAGTCAGACTCAAAAAGTTTTAATACAACTAGTTTTTAATAAAAAAAATAATATATAAATACATGTTTATGCCTCTGCTGGGCCCTGAAGGGATTCATAATACTTGGGAGGGAGTTTTTTGTGTGCGAAAGTGGTGTTTAAATTGTGGGAGATCTATAGTGAATCCTTTGATGCAATGTCCAGCGTCTGGGACAGTAATGGCATATAGTGTCAATTTCAATATTTTCCGGTTATCAAAGACTCTGGTCTTCTGTCTCTTTCCTCCTCCTCCTCTACCCCTCCCTCCACTGATAGCTACAAAAACACGCCTCCTTCATTCAATTCTCAGGATGTGATATATGAAACACAAAATGGATTTCTGTGCTCCTAAACGGAGTCTTAAAAAATTCAGATTTTTCCCAAGACATTTTTTTATATCTAGTCACTAATATTGATACATACAAACATGTGTCTTCTCTTTCTCAAACTGCATAACCAAAACATAATAATGATCCATGCAATATTAGGCACAGTACCTGGTACAAATGTATGGACCAATGTCCTGATCTAATCAGGTAGAGAGACAAAAGAACTTATTTTAACAACCAACTTATACCTCAAACTGCAGAAGACCTTTTAGTACAAGTTGCTCTTCTTACTAAGAGCTCCCTTGCAAAAAAAAGGTGAGGGGGAATAAAAGAAAAAATATATTACTGTTGTATTTTAGATCTACAGCTGTAGCTTGATTGGCTCTTCATTTGGCTTGTGACCTTTTCCATAATGAATCTAACTATTAATAACCAATGGAGCTCGAAAAAGGTACAAATGTGCATTTGTATTTACTATCAAAACTAATCGGCAAGGATAATAGTGGAGATCTTAAAATGTAATAATTTGATAAGGATTTGCTTGATGTCAAACCATATTTTTTTTTTTTTTTTTCTAAAATAAAAAAAAAATCTAAATCTAATAAACACATTAATTTATACCATATTTCTAACAATGTCCAATGCTAGATTATGGAGGATTACAATATCCACGGTTCAAAAGGTTGGGCTGCTCTCGAAACATTTCAACAAGTACTAATTTTGCATGTGCCAGTCTCCTAACAAAATTTCATTTCTATGAATTTTTAATGACACAAAGTAATTTTTTCAAGGTCACTGGCAGAGCAAGTAGTTATTCAGACATTAAATTTGTTCACAGTTTCTTGGCAGCTGAGCTGGAAAGCTAGCAAGAGGGGGTAAAGCGCGCAGGGTGAGAGTGTGCAGAAGAAGAAAATTAAGAAAAACAGAAAGTGAAAAGATCACTTGTACAAACGACTTTATAGAAATTGATAAAAAATAGTCCCAGTGGTAGGCAGATACGCAGTTCAGAGTATAGAATTTCAAATTCTTTGTTGTCTTAGTTTTTAAGTAGTCAACCACAGAAGACCATTATAGCGCTCTCTAATAAATGTGTTTATATGCATAACATGGTTTTAAATAGTGCTGTGTTCATAACAAAAGGCCTTCACAGAGCTCTGCTGACCAGTTAAGTCAATGCAAATAAGCCCTGTAAATTGGGAAGGTCACTGATGTATATTTTCTCTATGCCATTTAGCAATATAAACATGTCACATAATGAGAAAATACAATAAAAGTACACTGAAATATGTGTAGTAAGACAGTCATATCTAATTTATTACTATTTTGGCATGATACATTTTAAATTGAGTCACACAAATATTATTATTAACAGACATTGACAATATATCTACTTCTACAAATCTGAAAATACGAATACATTTTTAAGAACAATCCATTCTGGGATTGAAATACCAACTACCAAATACTACCCAATTGTTAATGGTGTATATTCACTTTGAAAAGGTTCTTGAAGTAGTTTTATGTATGTATTTATGCACTAGCACTATGGAAAATGTTGGCATTTTATTGAGAGTAATACTACTACTACTACTACTACTAATAACAACAATACACACTCATGTATACACATTTAAAATAAAATAATGCATATAAAGTGGTAGTCTATTTAACTGTGCCCTTTACAGCTGCACCAAACACAGTAACACAGTTGTTGCTCTCGTCCAACCCTAGTTATGCCACTGCTTTGAGTCGAAATTACTTTTTCAGATTCACCTATTGCTATTCCATTGGCATTGAAATGAGAGTATGATTTATATGTATTTATATATATATATATATATATATATATATATATATATATATATTCATAATGCTAGTGATGAATATTTATTTGAAAACACATTAATTGGTAAATAATTTGAATTAAAGTAAAATGTAAACGTCCGTTGATATAACATTTAGCTAGTAATAAATATCACACTTAGGTAGGTTTGTGATTTTTTGGTCTCCATATTGCTTGATAAATCTTTTCATCAAATCTTATCTTTTTTGTTCACAGAAATTCTGTAGCAATATCCATGATCCTTATAGCCCCGTCACTCTTCATTTGGGGGTGACAAGCAGATGAAATTCCACTCCTGTGTGCAATGATTGAGGTGGGGTGGGGGGGTCGTTGGTAGGAAAAAAGAATGCTTGAAGAAACAGCCTGGAGTAATCTTTGGCCAGAACTCACATTTCCGATTCACCTGCATTTAATACAGTTAATATTTTAGCAGCTGTGGTGCCAGGGGTCAAGTCGAAATTTTGTTCTCGCTGTTTCACACTGAAATGTCAGTCAGACTTTCTGCGTTGCTTTCACTTTTTTCCCCTTTATCAAGCGCGAGTAAAGAAAAGGTCATCATTCTCCGTATTCATGGTTTGTAACTTTAATAATGCTCAGTAGAGATGATCTTTTGTATTATTAACACATTCTGTGCCTTGCGTTGTAGATATTGACGGTTTATGCACAGGGCACGTTTGTAAAGATCAGGTAAATACTGTTTGACATTTGTTATTATTAATATTATAGCACCTTTGACCATTAGGTCATGCCTCAGCGTGGAAAGGTTTAGTAAAGTAACAATTGTTTCTGAATGTCTTCCTAATCTTAAGAACATAAACTAGATGGCATATAAATATTAAGTGTCTCCTAATGGGAATGTTTCCATAGATTGTTCTTTACCTAAAGGCTTTTCAAAAGACAAACAAAAAAGAAACAAATTGCTCAACTGCGCGTTGTATGTCTATTTTACAGCATTTTATTTTTTGTAGCATCCATTCTTGTTCCAGATAATATCTCTGCTTTGACTTACAAGACTGAAATTAAGTAAATTATTGTGTGGGTTGATTAAAAGTGCAAAATATAATATCCAATTAAAGAACAAAACATTCCATGTTGATGTTGCCTACTCACAGATTTTAATTTACCCTTAAAATGGAAATTAAATGGAATAAAAAAAATCAGTTTCTTCCTTACAATGTCATGGTTTGTGATTATCTACTTAAAACGTTGTGTTGTTCAAATACAAGAAAGTTAATGCGGTTTTCTCCCGCACAAAAAAATAGCCTTCCTGCATAATACTTGATTGATACAGAGATATTTAAAATTCTGAATAGGAGAGTGTTGATTATTTTTATATTTTATGATAATTTCATCAGTTTTAATAACACCTTCCTGAAATTCTAAAGCACAAATGTTAATGACTAATTAATTTTAATATTCAGAGCAAAAGCCAGTATAACAAAAGTATACTAATTGCGCTGACATATTTCATGGTTTAATGAATGAATAAAGTGTTATTTTATTATAAATCTAGCAACCTGTAAAATATTTTTAGCAGCTAAACGTGATGAGATGAAATTGTCTGGGTGGTTTGTTTACTCTAGTTCATTTTGTGCAAGAGTTTGTACAAGCAAAGCTCGTCTGTAACCTCCAATTTACCTTCATCAACATAATGATATTTATGTTGGCATACAGAATAAGGAAACACCTGGCTGGCAACTTTATTCCCCCAAAAATAAAAATAAACTCTCAAAAAACAAAAAGTGTAAAAATATTGGTTTTGGTATGGTTATAAGTGCTTTTTATTACTACATTTTCTTTTTAAAACATATAACTTAGCAATAAGGAATTGATGTAAAAAAAGGTTAAGCAAAGTTCCTGCAATTTTATAGATAACTAGTAAGATTATACTTCTAGAGATGATATATACAAAAGGCATCAATAAATGAAAATCCACTGGAAGAAAGGAAACAAAAATGGCGCAGTGAGAAGTTTTATAAATTTAGGCAGAAATCCTTTTTTCAGAAATAAAGGATTTTTAATCATTTCAGTTTGCATAGCAGAAGTATTTTGCAAATTTGCAACACAGAACAGTTTCAATATAAATGGCAGGCAAATGTTGAATAAATGACCTGGAATATGTATGTTTACGATTAAACCAGTCTTTATTACATCTATGGGATTGGACAGACTACATAAACATTTTGTTTCTTATCTACCAACAAAATTGTAATTAAAAAAAAAGATGCATTAGTGTGATGAAACACATACACTTGGCATATATGGAGTAAAAGGCAAATAAGAAATATTTTAAACCGTGACTCTTTTCTAGAGAATTCAAAGCAATTTTGTAAGTATTACTATACATAAAGGATTAAATATACAGGGAATAGCCTTCAACCAAAAATGGTATAGATAAATTAAACAAGAGAGCTCAAGAAGAAGCTGCAGGCCAGGATCCCCCAATGGGTCTTACGATCCATCGAAATGTATGTTTCTTGATTTAACCCATTAAGACCTTGGTAAAGAGAAGGATTAGTGAGGTAGGATTAATTTGTTAACAAGTGTCGCCATTCTGTCTTACTCATTGGGGCATGTGCCTTTTAGAACAGACACCGATGATGATCCTTCGAGCCACCAGCCTAGCAGTATGATTTCTACACAGTATCAGAAAACACATTACTACTAAGTGGCAGAGCATCAAATTAAATCAGTACGGGTCATCTGCAGGTTATGTTAAAAAAACAATAAAAAATTAAAAGGCAACAATCTCAGAGCACTCAACACAGAAAGATATAAGAACCTTGTCATGCGAAAAAAAAATAATCTCAATCCATCAAGGACATATCTTTTATGCACTTCCTTCAAATTTGACCATGAACTATGTTCTTTTTTTATGTCGATCTCAATGTTTTAGGAACTTTGGTTGTCACGCTTTCTGGGAAATGGAAGCATCAGTGACAGTTCTGTTTCAAGGATATTCTAAAATTGGAGAACGCCATGTTGCTCCAGAATGAACAATATATTTTGAGCTAGTCAACTAAAAGATGTTTACATGTAAATGGAGAGGTGAAAGTAAATCAATTTCAAATGAACATTACTTTGAGCCAGTCTTCAAAACCAATGTAACGTTGGTGTCACATCTTACTGATTATGTATCATATTCTGGAAAATTGTACCCTAATTAATCTCTTTCTGTAAATAATTATTGAGCCAATGGAAAACATAGCACAGACACGGATTACATATTATTTAAAAAAAACAAAACTATGAAAACTTGCTATATGTTATACTAGTTATTTTTATTAAGTAAACATTTTTACTGTGATAAAGTGAACTTATTTGTACTGTACCTAAAAATGTCCCACTAATTTGCTATTGTTTATAGTTACACAACGCACATAATAAACAATTCTTGTAATTCTAGACTAAAGGAAAATATTTATAGTAATGTAAATAAAACTACACGTCAGTGGGTATTTCTTATTTTCTTTTGTGCCATCTGAGTTGGATTCCCTGTCGTGCAGTATTTTTCATTTTTATAACAATTTTCTGCAAATTATATACACAATTTAGGTATTTTTATCTGTTGCTCAAAAGGGTTAGACCATCTAAGCCAAGCTTAAAGACAGATATTTACTACTAGCGACTTGCCCGTCAGAAATGACGGGGCAATACAATTGTAAGGCAGGTAATACTGTTTGCCAGAGACAGTAAGTGTTTTGGTCGCCTGAGATCCTTCGGCACTCATTGCGAGCCTCGCACTGTGTGCCTTTGGCGCTCATTGCGAGCTTCTCAGTTGGTGTATTTTTTGTTATCAGAGGCGCTTTTGCGCTCATTGTAAGGTCCGCGCTGATCTACTTTTTGCGCTTATTGGAAGTCTCTCCCCTGGTGTAGTTTGTGTCCTATGAACACCGTTGGCGCGCCTTGTGAGGGGCAGAGTGAAGGGGTTTGTCGTTTATTGCAATACTGTGGTGTTTTTTTTGTGTATATGTATGTTTTCATGATAATTAATTAATGAAATGATAAATTAATACACTTTACCTATTTGTAATTAATATATGCAGCAAGCAATGTGCTGAAGAGCTAACAATCTGTTTTGATGTTCCTGCAGCTTACAATGTAGATTTGTAGGGTTGTTGAGCTGAGGTGTAAGTGTCAGCAATGTGTGAATGAGGCCCAGTGTATATATGCAAAATGTAGTAGAAAATAGCTATAAAACATGTCCTTTTTACAAGGACTATCTTCTCTAGAATGGGCTCATTACAGCTAACCATAATGATGAATTGCTCTTTTAAAACTACACAGATAGGCTTTAGTACCCACTGTGATGATGCATAAACTTTACTATAATACTACCCATGTATTTTACAGAAAAACAGAGAAATTCTATAAACATCCACAGAGGCGCTGAGTGAGTGCATGTCAGTATTAGCAGACGGACATATTTAATTCTATACAGGTGCATAGACTAAGTGATAATATAGTATTAGGGATTGAAGCAAACACTATGCCTTCCAGTTAGGAGCGACCTCTTTGAGGGTCATAGTGTGAGTCACCCTTCTTACTTTGATTACTTTTCTTGAAAGTATTCTATATTAGGCTTATCTTCTGCGCTAACCCTTCATATATATTCATAATAAAGTGACAAACTTTCGAGAGATAATGCCTTTCTTTATCAAATCAAAAAGCGACACGGATACAGATATGAACTAAAAACAGTACACAGAAAGAGATGAGAGGGAGAAAAAATTGGAAAAACAAGAAAGACAAAATTAATTGGCCAGAGTTAAGTGAGAAATAGATCAGCATTGTTAATAATGTCCTGATAAGTCCTGATCTATAGACTTACTTACTGACCTAAGTCTGTCCAATAAAAAAGGTATCACTATTCACTGCAATACTCTGATTATTCAACTGGATTACCGGACATTAGCGGCTACCTCACTCTTTTTATATATATATATATATATATATATATATATATATATATATATATATATATATATATATATATATATATATATATATATATATATATATATATATATATATACACACACACACACATATACAGTGGTATCTGATGGCTTGACTATGAATTATCCCTTGTTTAGTATGGGAGTGGTGGAAGCTAGAGTTGTGGAGGTAACTACATCTGTCTGTAGGTTTCCTCTAGCTTCCACCCCTCCCATGATAATACATATAGTCAAGCCATCAGATACCACTGCATATGTTCAAACACAGTGGACTGTGATAAACGCTTAAAAACACGGTCTGACTTTTCCGGACAGAAGGGTTACAAACCCCATATTATCACTCAGAAAGTAACCTCTGACATGGGAACACCCATTGCTTTACAAAACCAAAGAAACAAATTCACGTACACCTCTGGTAACCACATACCATCTGGTTCTAGAAGGAATACGCAAAATATTTAAGGATTTACAACCGCAACTGACAGAAGACACAGAATTGAAACATATATTCCCTAAACCCCCCATTCTTGCATGTAGGCAGCCCCCAAATTTAAGACAAACATTGGTAAACAGACAATTGCCAAATGAACAGCATAACCAAGAAAATGGCACCAAACCCTGCAATAAATGTCACTGCAGATGTATTGGCATAGTTTGCAAAGAGGACACAGCCACGCACAACAACAAGACCTACAACATCAGAGGCTCATATTCATGTACATCATCCAATGTAGTGTACATGATACAATGTACTATATGTGAAAGGGGGTGCTACATTGGGGAAACCATCAAGAAACTACAGATGCGAATAAACCTCCACCGAAGCTCCATCAAAAAGCACCACACAGTTACTGTACTCCAGTTGGACACCATTTCACCCAGGAGAATCACTCCATCCAGAACCTCAAAATAAAAATACTCAGAGGGAATTTCAGAACTATCCAACAGCCGAAAACTTTTGAATTAAAAATGATGATTCAATTTTGGAATACAAAGGATATGGGCATTAATATTGACTTAGGCTTTCTGGCTCACTATCTTAATGTCTTATAGCTCACACACATTTCACATACACCCCCCCCCCCCCCCCCACCCACCTTCTATTACTGTTCTGGTAAGCTACATGCTATGCTGAAATGTATTGCTCTTTATTTTACTCTGCTGTGTTCTTATCTACAACCTGATCTATAGACTTACATACTGACCTATCAGGACATTATTCGCAATGCTGGTCTGTTTCTCACTTAACTCTGGCCACCGAATTTTGTTTGTTTTTTCCCCCCAAAAAATTCCATCTCTTTCTGTTTACTGTTTTTAGTTCATATTTGTATCAGTATCGCTTTTTGACTTGATAAAGAGAGGCATTATCTCTCGAAAGCTCGTCGCTATATTATGAATAAGTTTGTCCAATAAAAAATGTATCACTATTCACTGCAATACTCTGATTATTCAACTAGATTACTGGACATTCACGGCTACTGCTATGTGATAGATTTGTGTGTATACTAATAAAGAAACAATATTTTATTCACTCATTACTTCATGACGATTAGTGAAAATAATACATAATAGGAACACATTAAATGGCATTTGTTCTTTTATTTTCTTCAATAGGTTTGCAATAGAGAAAGAAAAGTCTTCATCAACATTTCACATTTGTTCTGTTTTTTTATAACCTTCCAGTTCAGTGATGTCACATCATTACAGACAATGCTGTTGCAAACCAGCATAAAACACAGTATGATGCTTACCTGAATTCTAAAGGTCAAGAATTAAGAGCACAAAAAAAAAAAACATGTAATGGTTGATCTATTATTTGGGTTAAAAAAATAACTAAAATCCACTGTTTGTGGCATTGAAGAAGACTAGAGAGATTGAATGGAGGTACAAAACAAGGAAAAGAGGGTAAGGTATAAGGGTTATATTAACATACAATGTGAGAAGGGACATGTTCTACCCCCTGCTTCTAAATAAAGAACATAAAACCTCCCATGTCCACCTGTTGTCTTCCACTGTAGATGTATTTAGAACTGCAAAAAAATGTATCTGCATCAAAATCTGGGCTTCCACTTTCATTTTAATTAAATATTAATATATAATATATATATAACTGCTTAAGCTTAATCTTTTGCTAAATTACTTTTGGAAAATCATTATTGGGTCCAGAACTAATTTAATGCAGGGGATTTTGTGGATCACCTGAGTTGTCATTCAAATAAAGTAATAAGTTTCTTTCTAATAAGCGCCAACGAGCATTTACTATTACTTTGTCGGTTTGTTAATTATATGCTTTGGCAATCCGCTAATTAATAAAAAAACTAAATCGCTAAAATATGAATCAAGATGTTGTTTATTGTACAGTACTGCAATATATGGTTTGTTTTTAACATTTGTTAAATGATTAGCATATTCCTCACTGTTAAACAATGAGGGGAAAAATGACCAAACATTGAAGATTTTAGAGCAGTGTGCAAACCGATTATTTTACAGAAATGTCAAAGATTTGGATGGGGTCTAGTCCTCCGAGTAGACATGCTAAGGACAGATTTGGTAAAGGAATCCTAGGATGCCTCTATACAATAATTGCATCTGTATTATTTTGACTATAGCATATAAAACGGTCACAATCTGCCATTAGAAACTATATTATCTTTATCAGAAGCATTAGTAAACATAAAATAATATATATATATATATATATATATATATATATATATATATATATATATATATATATATATATATACACACACACACACACACGAGCAATGCCATATGAAAAAGTATTTTGCCAACATTTAAAATAAATACTGTTGAATATGTTTCTTATCTGTAGCACTAGTGCTAAAATAAATTCACTGTTCAATCGTTTGCATGGGTTAATAATACAGAGTAATAGGACATTAGGAATCTGCCATTCCAGACACCAGTCAGGCATGACAAATAGATAATCTGACAATCGCTTCAGACTCATTTTCCACTAAGAGAAACGCTGCAGGGCTTATTAACTGCCAAATCTGCATATAGAGCAGTGTGCGTCAGATAGCCGTCCCTAAAAGAAGCAATCTATCTCATTAATATAATTTATATGGATATCTGGACACACTGATTGTTGTAAAATTAAAAATAATATGGTTTTGTTCAGTGGTGCTGTAGTCTATTTGTACTAATGATTCATGTCTTGAGAAGTCATTCATGCTTCTTATCTTCTCAGTTTGATCTTGAGAAAGCTTTTATAAGTCTGCACTGTTTGCTTGGAAATAAAATGCCTGTTGTTCGACAAGGAGGATGCCTGGGTAATAAAGTTACCAGACCTCATCGTGGCCTAGCCAGAGTTAGTCATGGAAATATACTCTTAGTGTCAGCAGTGATGCGGAAATACATGGCTGCACTATAAAGGCATTCTTCAACAAATGCGTAATAAAAAAAAAGTATTTACATATGGAAGATTTTGTTAAGTTACTACCATGATGGTGACAGCAATGGAATAAGAATACCTTCAACATGGATTTCTATTATGTGATATTTGCTTGAGACATTATGAAGAGTGGGGTATCCACGAATGTCCAGTAATCTAGATGAATTGCAGTATAGTGATACTTTTTTTTATTGGACAAACATTTTAGTTAGAGTGACAAGCTTTCAAGAGTTGCACCTCTCTTTATCAAGTCAGAAGCCACATTCAATCAAGTACAACCCCTGAAAGTTTATCATTCTAACTAAAATGTTTGTCCATTAGAAACAGGTTTCCCTATATACTGCAAAACTCTGATTTTTATCTTGAGACATTAGAAAGATGAACATTTCACAACCCAGACATACTCCTCTGAGAGTATGAACCAAGGGACTCTCTTATTGAAGATTACAGTCTAATGGTTCTCACTCGGCAGGGTTTATAACGCTTCAACTTGTCAACTACACGGTTATGGAGGTCAAGTGGGATTTGCGTCTCTCTCCCCACTGCCATTTTTAAGGCATTAATTACTGTCTCTCCCATCCTCTGGAGCTTCATGCTGCTTCTTTTCTCAAACTTGCAACCAGATATTGCAGTACTTTTATTACTTTGCCTCTTTTCACAATGTCTAATTTTTGCTCATCTATGAATCCTTGCTGTCCATATTTAAACACACCTCCCTGCAGACTCCAATGTCAGTATATAAATAATGCCAATTGTCTCCATCATTTCCTATTTCCTTTCTCTTGTATATATTTTGCCTTTCACCAAAAGGTCTTGACTATCAGTACCAATGGCCAATGTTCTGACCTTATCTTACTAAAATTGCACTAACATTCCCATATCTAACTTAGTTCTTCCAGATCATCAGCATGACTGAATTGTCATATATTTTGTATGCTTTATAAAGAGCTGGACTTGAAAAAAAAAATTTTTTAAAGAAAGATTAACATAAATAAATAAGTACATTTTTAACTACTTCCGTTTTAATGGCAGCAAGCCTTGGGATATTCATCATACAATCCAATCTTTTTAATACTCAACTTCTGTTTAATCAAATGTTACTAATTGGCCAAATGACCACTTGACAATGCTTCCTTTAAACTTTATTCTATATTTCTTTTATTCTATATTGCTGAATCCATGGAGATAAAAAGCATAGCAGGAACTTTATCAAAATGTCATCTTGTCTTATCTTTACAGCCACGCCTGCAAAGCCTTCTTTTGGGAATGGGCCATACTAGTGGAATATACATAGAACAGCTCCAAGTACTAATAAATCATAGTGTGTCATTTTAATTTTCCTTTACAGTCTTATGATTTCAAGGCAGAAATATAGAAATGGTTTCAGTTCAGTAAGCTTGACATTAGTGGGACCGATGCCAGTTCTCATATGCCAACTGTTGCCAGGCTACAATAGGAGACCTTTCTATCTGTCTTTCATGAGCTCCCGGGAGAATCACAGCCATAACCTTCATTCCAGGTCACTAGGACTTCAAATTATAAGAAACTTTGCCGACATTTAGAAAAAGACACCAGTCATGCCATCTGCAAACCAATCACTGAACTTCCCTTTTTTCATTATAATTTCCCCAGTGTTACATCTTTATAATAGAAGCCCCTTAATGTCTCATAATTTGAAGAACTAGACATGATAACGTGTAAAAACGTAGCTCCTAGCGTAGCTCGCAAGACTTACGGCTATTAAATTGGCCTCTTAAACCAGCCCGCCCACAACTTGCGAGGTAGAAGAGACAAAACCCTACGGGACGTGAGAATTCAACTTGCAAGCTCGCAAATCCTTTGATCTGTCAAGCCCTTAACCGCTATGTTCCAATTGTGCTATTAAATTGCATCAAAATCGCTGGAGTTCAACCCCGTAACTCGCAAATGGAGCCAAGAAGCCAACGAGTGCTAGAGAGGACCCGCAAGGGGGTAATGTCCAATCCGTATCACTTTAAATGCACATATACACACACTACTGTACTTTTATGAACAGGCTCGTAAATCGGGCACATAAGAAACTTTCATGTTTAATTTCTGTGTTATATCGATCCCTGCAATCAATGTGCTAACACACATAATGTAACTCGCATGTAGTAGAATATCAGATTTAAGGCTTCATCATTATTGCATTATATCTGAAATGTGGGTCCGATCGTAACTCGTAATTGAACCCCGTAAGAATTTGAAATCCAACCTCCATTTTTCAGTGAGGTGATTCTGACCATCTCCGTTTCCATTGGCTTCATCTAAACCCGTAACTACGAGTTTGACTAATTGATCCTGTTCACGACCGAACATCCAACGAGCAAAAAATGCTTTACGGGTTTACCTCTCAAGCCTGTAACTCGCAGCATGTTCTAATTTAATAGCTTTGTAAATCCGCAAAATTTCAAGCCTGCAGCCGTTGTGGGTCTCACGTTGCACATCCATTTAATGGGGCTATAAGACTATTAAATATTTTTGGTGTGGGCTGTAAACTAAAAGGTTATCCAAAAGTTCTGTTAAAATAAAAAACTGCCACTAAGGATTTGATTGAATTTAAAAGTTTATAAAATAAAGGCATTATTTTTTTTTTTTTATATATATTTTGCGCATTCTCATTGCAGTTCAATGATGCGTCATATTGATAAAGATAATGTGCAAAAGGTTTAAATTTGTAACTACTGCTTTTTGCTTGAATGGAGCCAGACATTTGTTTTGTTTTTTCACTAACAGGATTAGACACATGGGAGGAACATGAATTCAGAAAATGTCTATATTGAGTTTAGTTCAAAGAGTGCCACTGTAAATATCAACCAGGCAACAGGACTAAATAGAGAGCAAAACACAGTAGGATAACACTATCCTAAGGCCGCAATCAGAAGCCCCCATGACACAAGCAAAGTAAAAATTAGAATTTTCTCTAAAACCTATAATTTATATACGTTCTAACGTTACATATGTTTTCCACAAACTACAATGGTTCTCCAAAGGATTGAGTGATCTCTTGGCTGCCATATTGAATTACTCTAGTATAGTATACAAACCACCTCTAATTTGTATGACAAAATGCTTTTTTTGACAAAACTTTTGCCTCCCTTCCTCTGACTTCTAAACTTACTATCGAAGAGATCCGTTTCTTAAACTGTAATGCAGTTATGCCACCGTTTAACATCTATCAAGTGCATTTTCCCCCCACAGGTTACAGATCAATACTAGTTGTGGCCTCTACAAACATAATTAAGATTTTTGTAGAATTTTGTGATACAAACAGATAAAAAGCAGCCGGTAGTTTCCAAACCAAACTCCACTCAGCCGTCTCTGCCCTTGTTACATATGCAAGACAAAGTCATATAAGTTTAATCAAACAGTGCCTTTCTATTTAACCTTGTGCAAAGAATTCCTCTGTGCCGAGTAAGTCTGGGAGTATTGTCAAGATCTCACTAATTCATCTTTTTACTTTCTCTCTACAGCCTTACTTATTAAAAGTAATATAGGAACACTTTTCCTCATGAATCTCAAAGCACAGAGTCTGTGCAACCCGGATATACCTTTATCCTTGAACATTTTCCCTGGAGTGACATGCAGCAGATCAATAAATAATGTATGAATAGCTTTCTCATGTGAGGTTTAGAAGACTCCAACAATTGTGATGTTCTCTGAACCGTTTTTTTTTACTAAAAATAGAAGTATCAATCAAAATGCAGTGGGAACTGGGACATAACATTTATTGAAACATCTAAAAGACTTTTCTTTTACGTATTTATTGCTTTTGGAAAGTACGACTTTTATGTTTCTAGCGTTTGATACAGAAATTATTTTCTTTTAAGTACTTAAACAGGCTCTTCAATCAATGTATGGAACAAAAGAAAAGCATCAAAATTAGCAGGAAATTAAATACAGAGAAAAGTACATTTGTCATGGTGTAGAAATAAAAAGCATGTGTATATACCCAGTGTTTATAATCAGGATACCCCTAAACTGATGGATTAACATAAAAATCAAACTTTATACAGATTTATTTTTCAAATGAATTTACATTAATACCTGATTTTAACTGAACTGCCAAATCCAACTTTTATTATGGACTCCAGCCCTTTTGGATCCATCAATCAATCAATTAATTAATCACATTTATCTATATATATGCTGTTTTAATTAAAAAAAGATGTATGGATAGATAAACACATGGACGAAGATATCGCCAGAAATCTAATACTGGAATATATTTTAACCAAAAATATTATTAGAAGCAAATGTTCAGAAGATTATTATTAACTTTTATTTGTAATGCGCCAAATTCCATAGCGCTATACAGGGTATGAAAACAAGAAAAAGTACACTGTTATCAAACTGCATAAAATGGAGAGCCCTGTTTTGAGCTTACAATCCTTGCAGAAATTGCTTTTTTTCTAAAGCTTATGTTCAAAATACAATTATGTAAAGGCATGATCAGTAGGTCAACGAAAATATATGGACCTGATTTAACGATGATGCACTATAAAGCTGTTTTTGCCAGACACCAAGAGCAATGAAAAGGAATTTTAAAATGTATGATTTACCCTGTGTTAAAATTGACCCCGTTTAACACTGTTTCGTTTAGCAGTCTGTCTTCTAGGAACGCATCTACAGCGTTAAAATGGATATGCCTTTATATATAAAAATATATTGATAATTGTTTGAAAAAAAATTGTGATATATAATTATTCATTATATAAACATATACATATTTTTTCCATTGATTATCAAACCATAGTGTCATGATTACAAGCAGATCGTGACACATAGGAACTAATTCCCCATTTGTCAAAAGAATGAACATACAGTAGTTTTCATAAGTCTTCGCGGTTTGTTGCATTTTGTCAGCAGTTTTGGATCTCAACCTATTAGATACTTTTAACAGAAGTAAATTTTAATAGGTTTATCTGCTTTTGAAAACAAAAGCAATTATGCAATTTACCTAATTATAAGTACTTTCCAAGTAGGCCTTTAAGTACAAGCTCATTAACGCTATTGCCTCACATGTCATTTTTTTAATAGAATCTATTCATTTTACATATCTTACAATTATAATCTTAAGCGGCAAAAACTGATATTCATAAGTAAGATAAATAATACACCAGTCCACCAAAATGTATCATATTTCCTGCACTGTAACATCTGTATTATAAAAGGGATGTACAGTTTTTGATTTCCCGGAGGAATGTTCTTTTCATTCCATTTCCTGCCAACATGACACGTGTTGATCTGAAATTTATACACTGCCTTCCAAAAAAAATAACACAAACTAAAATATTTTCATGGGAAAAATGAACATACCCTACTTTCACAGGCCATAATGTACTTGTACAAACCTCTGGTTTATGAACACTCTGATTTTAATTACATTGCACTTCCTTCATTATTCCTGAAGGTCAAAGGTTTGTTCTTAATCACTGTTAAATGGTGCATAAATAAAGGAAGTTACAGCAATACGTTGGAATGTTTTTTTATAGAGTAAAAACACAATCATGATTTAAGGTTTAGTAACACAAGGGGATTTAACCAAGTTTAAAACAACAGTGAATAAATAAATAAATAAATATATACATATATATATATATATACACACACACTCACACACACAGAGTATTATTATCTGTTATTTGGAATGCACCAAAGTACAAAGAAAAATCCAATATTAAATACATGGCTAAATGTATCTATATCTATCTATTTATATATATATATATATATATATATATATATATATATATATATATATATATTTACACATACATACACACACCGAAATTGCGCAGAACTTGGAAGAATGGGAAGCCATCCATTTACATATTTTGCTTAAAATCTATGCAAGTTTCTTAAGTACAAAGCTTGAACAAAGTTAGCAAATAAAAAAAAGTATATGTTTTACTAGCTAAAAAGCAATTAGTATTAACATAGATTAAAGAAGTAAATAACAAAGTTTTAATATATCAATACACACTTTTTCGTACGTTGCTCCTGACTTTTTAATTAATTAGATATACTATTTTCTTTTAAATAATTTGTGTTAATTGCATATTAATGTTTCAGGGGAAAAAGTGTTCTCTAATACAACAAGCATCTTGAATAAGCTAATTAAAACTGTTCATTGCATAATTATTAACAGTCAGGTGCTAAAACTAAACTTTCTAAACTTTAAAATGAAGTTAAAACTTTAAGTTGAAAGGAGTTGATTTCTGATGTGTGTCTTTATGTATAGTGCCTTGCAAAAGTATTCACCCCCCCTTGACTTTTTACATATTTTGCTACATTACAGCCTTAAGTTCAATGTTTTGTTAATCTGAATTTTATGTGATGGATCAGAACACAATAGTCTAAGTTGGTGACGGGAAATGAGAAAAATATATACATAAAACTATTTTTTTAGAAATAGACAACAGAAAATTGGCATATGCGTATGTATTCACCCCCTTTGTTATGAAGCCCATAAAAAGTTCTGGTGCAACCAATTACCTAATTAGTGAAATAATGTTCACCTGTGTGCAATCTAGGTGTCACATGATCTGTCATTGCATATACACACCTTTTTTGAATGGCCCCAAAGGCTGCAACACCTAAGCAAGAGTCACCACTAACCAAACACTGCCATGGAGACCAAGGAACTCTCCAAACAATTAAGGGACAATGTTGTTGAGAAGTACGAGTCGGGGTTAGGTTATAAAAAATATCCAAATCTTTGATGATCCCCAGGAGCACCATCAAATCTATCACAACCAAATGGAAAGAACATGGCACAACAGCAAACCTGCCAAGAGACGGACGCCCACCAAAACTCACGGACCGGGCAAGGAGGGCATTAAACAGAAAGGCAGCACAGAGACCTAAGGTAACCCTGGAGGAGCTGCAGAGTTCCACAGCAGAGACTGGAGTATCTGTACATAGGACGACAATAAGCCATACGCTCCATAGAGTTGGGCTTTATGGCAGAGTGGCCAGAAGAAAGCCATTACTTTCAGCAAAAAACAAAATGGCACGTTTTGAGTTTGCAAAAAGGCATGTGGGAGACTTCCAAAATGTATGGAGGAAGGTGTTCTGGTCTGATGAAAGTAAAATTGAACTTTTCAGCCATCAAAGAAAACGCTATGTCTAGCGCAAACCCAACACATCACCCAAAGAACACCATCCACAGTGAAACATGGTGGTGGCAGCATCATGCTGTGGTGATGTTCTTCAGCAGCTGGGACTAGGAAAAATGTAGAGGGAAAGATGGATGGTGCTAAGTACAGGGATATTCTTGAGCAAAACCTATACCACTCTGTGCGTGATTTGAGGCTAGGACGGAGGTTCACCTTCCAGCAGGACAATGACCCCAAATACACTGCTAAAGCAGCACTTGAGTGGTTTAAGGGGAAACATGTAAATGTGTTGGAATGGCCTAGTCAAAGCCCAGACCTCAATCCAATATAAAATCTGTGGTCAGATTTAAAGATTAAAGATTGCTGTTCACAAGTGCAAACAATCCAACTTGAAGGAGTTGGAGCAGTTTTGCAAGGAGGAATGGGCAAAAATCCCAGTGGTAAGATGTGGCAAGCTCATAGAGACTTATCCAAAGTGACTTGGAGCTGTGATTGCTGCAAAAGGTGGCAAAGTATTGACTTTAGGGGGGTGAATAGTTATGCACATTGATTTTTTCTGTTATTTTCTCCTATTTGTTGTTTGCTTCACAATAATAAAAAAAAAAAAAAAATCTTCAAAGTTGTGGGCATGTTCTGTAAATTAAATGATGCAAATCCTCAAACAATCCATGTTAATTCCAGGTTGTGAGGCAACAAAACACGAAAAATACTTTTATATGATTGGAATTCAACAAGATTTTCCTGGTCGGCTAGAATTGCCATAGTTAATATGAGTATTGTCCCCAAAATAACCTATCTAATGAGCTGTGTCCCGGAGAAAGTCCCGGAATATATCATTAAAATAATACAGCAAATAATAGACAAATTTGTTTATGCTGGGAAAAAAGTGAGAGTTAAAAAAACTATAACAAATAGAAAGTTCGACCTGGGAGGTATGGGATCTCCAGATATGAAAAGGATCAGCGAAAATATAGCAATATCCCACATAATTAATATGAATTTACAACATAGGATAATAGGATGGAAAAACATTGAGGAAGAATTGGTGGGAATTATCCCAATAAGAACTCTGCTGGGTAAATTTAATGGAAAAGAAACAATATGGGATAAATTACCAGAAGGTATAAGATCTATTATAAAATTTTGGGGGAAAAGTAAAATCAGAGCAGAACTTTTTCATATACCTTCCGTTGCTACACCTATAGATATACTAAGAGATGAATCATTCAATTTAGAAATAAATTTATTGAAAAAAGCATCAATTTTGTATATAGCTGATTTATACCCAGCAGGCAGTCTATTAAAGCAAAGGGAACTTCAGGAGAAAGGAGTAACAAAATCCTTTTCATGGATAAATTATGGAACATTGCTAGAAAAAATGAAACAAAAGGGATTTATAAACGATAAAACAGATAAATTGCACGACCTGGAAGCAATTATGATTAAAGGTCAGGTGAATCATCTGGTATCAAAAATTAGTAAAAGTAGGATTAAACTAATGAAATTTGAGAAAACTAAGAGTATAAAAGACTGGGAATACAACCTCAATATAGACTACAATGAGCAAGAATGGTTAAGGGCTCTAAAGATTATAAAGAAATCTTCTATTAACACCATGTATAGAGAATTGTACTTTAAATTAATACAAAAGTGGTATTTAGTACCAACAACTATGAAAAAGTTTGATTCCCAACAATCATCATTGTGCTGGAAGGGTTGTGGTAAAGAGGGTAATACACAACATATGTGGTGGGAATGCGTTAAGATAAGGGAATTTTGGGAAGAATGTTGTGGATATTTGACCATAATCGCAGGGACAAGATGTCCGTGTTCCCCGGAGTTGATATTATTCCATATAGGGATAGATACATACTTCCCCAGTAATAAATTTTTGATATCTCACTTACTATTGATCATTAAAGCAATGTTAGTTAAATATTGGAATAAATTGGAAATTCCTAAGTGGAAAGAGATTATTAATAAAACCAATTATAATAAAGATCTGATGAAAGAAAATATATATGAACAGTCCAAGAAAATAAACATTTTTAATTGGACTATCTGGGAGCAGTATATGGAAGAATATTAACGGGGAACATGGAAAAAGATACAATTGAAGCCAATGTCTATTATGATTGATGAAGTTATAAACGCTGTCAAATTGTTCAGAGATTAAGGGTAAAAATTCTCCTACTACTTACCTTCTGTAGAATCAAAAATGGGTATACTTTGTCCATAGATATGTCTATTTCTATTGCGGACCGTTTTGTTGAACCTGGTTGCTTGTATTTGTTGGGTAATTGTATGTATGTTATGTGATCAAAATATATTAGAAAAGGATTAGAAAAGGAGAGGATAGAAGGGGAAAGTGCTGTAAGATAAATAAAAAACCTTTTATAATAAATTCTATACAGGGAGTTATACTTTAAATTAATATAAAAGAGGTATTTAGCCCCTGTTATTATGAATATGTTTGTCTTCCAGATTTCCCCTTACTGTAGGAAGGGCAGTGGATAAGTTGGTAGATCCTTCCATAAGTGGCGGGATCGTATTAGAATAAGCATTCAGAGGTTTAAAAATGTGGGAGGATCATTCTACACTTAAAAGATGTTATCCCTCTTTTCTGCTATCCCAATAATGTTCATTAAAATGTACTTAGATTTTAGAGCAATAAGAGATGAAATGCATGTATATGTTTTGTATGTTTTCTTTTAATATTGAATAAAATAAAAAATAAAAAACACGAAAAATACCAAGGGGGTGAATACTTTTGCAAGGCACTGTACATGAGGTCAACTACATATCAAAATTCAAAATAAAGGATAACAAATGCAATGATGAAAATATTTACAAAAACGTCAATATATCCCAAATTAATAGTACATTTTGAAATAGCCTTATATGTTTTGTTTTATTGGCTACACATGTATTAACAGATACAGATAAGTGAATGTCTATTTTTCATTTATCTTTTTAATCCAGAATCCAATTAGCAATATATCAAAGTGATTATATTTAATAAACTCATACGACAACTTAAATTATTATGACTAAAATATGTGGATAACAAATGTAATATGTGTTGTACATGTTAGGGAAACATATTCCCATGTACCTAAACCCTGATGTACTTGTAAGCAACCACTATAAACAAATAATTTCAATAACTTTTACATTCCCTAAATGTCTGTATATAGAAGGTGACAGCTGATGACTGAATGATAAATGTGATATTTATTTAGACCCTTGATTTGTACATTTTTATAATTAATCCCATATTTCTGTGTATTATGTTTCCTGTAGTTAAACTAAAGAGATGCATGAAATGTGTATAGGACCATGCTTGGTGACACTATACAATTTTAAATGGGTAGTTTTATATTATAAGCTTAAAAACTTTATTTTATATTTAGGGTTAATGTGTGGAAGTACTACAGTACTATACAGATACCTGGAAATGTATTTCAGAGGACTATTACAGTAAAGATTTATTCAGGTACATTTTAGATAGATATAATAGGCAGATCTAAGAGGCCTATTAGTGTGTATCTACTACCTAAATATATTTAACATCTCACAGGTATTTAGAGGTCTAGGTTAGATGTTTGTGTTTCACTGGATAACCCCTAAAATACGTACATATTATAATGTGATTCCACTACAGCGTAGACTAAAGTCCCTTATTGATTAAATTAAAATGCAATGACTTATTATCCCCTCCAGATTAGTTAATTAGCTTACTATTTGATTACTCATTCCAACTGGTACATTTTCTTTCCTTTACCAGTGCACTGACAGTTGTCATTCCAGCAGCTTGCACTAATATATTACCAATAATAACTCATAATAAGTCATTACTCTAATTGCAGATATATTATACTTTGCAAATCCCATTAATTCGCTCAATAGTTGCTGCCAATGGTCATGATCCTCTTAGATCACAGCCAGTAACTGTAGGCAGAGACAAGTGCAAGGTGCTGGCTAATAGCCGAATCTGCTGAGCGGATAAACAGAGCTCTCAGTGCTGCGTCTAATATATTGACACAGACATTTGGTTAATTTGTTGGGTGGAGGAGGTCCTTTAAAGGACCATAGTCCTGTATTTATTTTGAAGAACTACACTTGAAAGTGGGTAACATTTTTTAGAATAAAAAATATACAATCTTTAATGTGTTACCATTCTTATGTAATTATGCAGTAGGGCAATCTACCATTTTGGTTTCTTCTCATCAACATTCTGAGGTGGGAGGCAAAGTAGGCACCCATCTGCATAGTGGGAATGTGGCAGCTAACACAGTTAGTGCTTTTTACTGTACAAATGGACTGCTCTTTAGTTCGTAAATATATATCCTCCTAAAAAAACAGAAAGAATCTGCTTTGAAAAAAAGAAAATGGATCCACGCAGAAAAAGATAAATGCATATAAATAAAAAAATGTAATTGTGTTTATTTTTGATATCTAAAACATTTTGCCAGTTATCAAGTTTAGACCTTATAAAAACATGTGACCACCGTGTTTTTTTTTTTAAGTGCCTTCATTTTCTATATCCCACACATACAACATACAAACGATGTGAGTGTTTCCATCGTTCACTTGTGTCCGACTCTCCATGATCTCATGGACCGCAACACACCATGCTGATCCACTTGGTATTCATGGTAGATACTGGCGTGGGTTGCCAGCTCTTTTTCCAGTGGGCCACAACATACAGCTCCTGGTATTCCTAGGTGGTCTCCCATCCAGGCACTGTAACCACCCTCCTAAATCTTAATTTTTAGATATTTTTACCAACTGTAAAAAAATCCATGTTTTTGTTTTCTATACATTGCTACTAGTTCATTATATACTACTTCATATTTAAAAATGTAAAAATGAAGAAGATTATATATATATATATATATATATATATATATATAAAATAAATAAATGAAGTATGTATCCTTGCACATTATCTTTCTGGTGCATCTGCTTTGCTCATTCTAAAATTGTTACTGTCACAGGTAAATATCTCACCATTTCATTTTTAATATCACACTTGGGAAAAAAACAAGGTGGACAGCGCATAGCTGTGTTGCTGCAGTAATACATAATTTACTTTACTAGAACAGACAATGCTATTAACTAATTTGATGCTTGACAATTTAAGGAAATCACTTTCAATGATTTTAAGCCAGGAAAAGGTGCCTCTGTCCAATTTCACTGTACTCCAGCAGCCAATTCCTTTTTCATTATAAAAACATTATACCTCATCATTTTTCAGGCACAACTTTCAGGTTAATATTTACAGCAATGAAGGAGCTGCTTCCTTTCTTACTGAGTAACTCTTCATTTGGCCTTTAAAAATTTGCTTACAGCAGCAAACCGAGATTTTTTGGAAAGCGCATGCTAAAATAAAACCTGCAGCATTTAAAAAATGTAAGGGAGATTATTCTGTTTCTGGCCACCACCCAATTAGTAACTTCCACATTCCAAGCCACTCGTCAGCCCTCTAAGTGAGTACATAAATTATGGTACAGTGTCTACATAATGGTGTAGAGTAATGGTTTATGAAATTACCTGTATCAACAAATCATTGAACAGTCCAGATAATGATGGACTTAGTGACCCAGGGAATAAAAAGCCAGCCATATTTTAGTGATGGGAGTCTGCGTGAGTCTAATGTAGATCCTTAAATGGAATGCTTTTGGCATTCACTGCGAAAAATGTATTACATAGATAAAAGTAGTATGGTACAATTGTACTGCAAGAATTAAAGGGCCACTATAATGATCTACAGACTACTGTATGCCGCAAACCTGCTTTATGTTTTATGTACATGCAATTTAGAGGAATCTTATTTATAAAATATTTGCTAAACACAGTCTGTTCTTTTTTAGGTTACACAACGACCACTATAATGCCTTAACAAAAAAAGGCTAGTCATTTTAATTAGACATTGATTATCAATAATATTCCTGTTCAATGATTTTTAACAGCAATATTCCATTTTTAAACCCAGTTTTTCAGATTTCGAGTATCTGTCTCCAGTTGATCTGTTGGTCTTTTTAAAGTCATCAAGAAGAGCATTTACTGGCATACAGGGTTTTAAGAACAATCTGATAAGAGGGCAATCATTCATAAAATGCACCAACAAGAGCACTGACATGATACAACATTGTGCATGAAAGCTTAGCATTGCCTGCTATCCGATGCTGCCTCGCCTCATTAACCTTAGCTGATCTTTTAAAGTAAATTTTATATTGAATATTGTTGTCTTAAATGATTAAATACAAATGTTATCATTCAATAAAGCAACAAGCTCTTGTTATTAGGTCAGTACAGTGGTTCTGGATCCCATCACATCTCAATGTCAGGTCATATATTGTAATAATAATGATTCCCCAAAAACCCCTATAACTTGCTCAGAAAAAACACTGACTCAAGGGAAAAAAAAGAATTATTACTCTAAAGCATAACAGTGGAGAGGTATTTGTAACCTTCCTTGTAGGGCCCTTTTGGCAGTACAATCAACAATGCTTACTTGCATAAAATACTATAAAGTAAAAAATGTCAAAAAGGTTTATGAAAAAATGATACAACTAAAGAAATTTGGTCTGATTTGTAGACATTTACAGCCTTATTAAATTGCGATTCAGACAATTGAATAGGGCTCTATATAAGCACAGAGCATATTTTTTTACAGAAGTTTTTAGTTAGTGAAGACCTTGCTTTTGCATAGAAGATCACAAACTAAAAACTTCTGTAAAAAAAATATGCTATGTGCTTAAATAGAGCCCTATTCAATTGGCCGAATAACAATTTAATAAGGCTGTTAAATAAATGTCAAGAGCAATAATATTATTCCACATCCTCGCAAGTCTAGTTTTACACTTCTGCATCCTCTGGCCCTCTAGTTAAAGAAAGATGATGAGGATGATGATGCAGTGAGCTATCGCGAAAATAGTCTAAAAATTGTGATATTCAATTTGCTCATTAACTTCTGAGCTACAAGACGAAATTAAGGAAACAAATTCTATAGTGTTGGTTCACTCCATTGCAAAAAAGCAAATATTGGGCCATTACCCTATTGGACATATGTTCTACCATATGACAACTCCAACGCTATAATAACCAATAATTAAAAAATATAAAAGTGATGCACAGTGACAAATATACAAAAAATGTATCGAACTTCGTTCCTGACCAATTCTAAAATTATACTCATATAGTATCCAACTAGAAAAAAAAGGTTTCTATGTGATGAAAAGTAGCTATCTTATTTATTATCCATTCTGGAACATGGTAGTGGCAGGTCAAGCATAGCTAGTTACTGTTCATACATTGATTTATGTACATTAATATATAGCACTTTCCTCCAACAAACCTGACATAGTTATAATACAGTACATTTTTAGATCCATATAATTTTTTTGAACAAACAAAATAGAGGGAGGATGAAGCAACTTTTAGGTACATGTATAGAAGAGATAAAATAAAGATTTGTAAGCATTGTACAATAATTCTACAACATCGTCCATGGGTATTTAATTTCAACAGTATTAAATCTGTATACTACAAATAATTAGCTGTTATAAGTGCCGTTATTTCGATGGATTCCCATGTCTCTAACTAAAATCCACCCTCCCCCTTGTCTAAACATGTCAATTTCCTTTTTGGGATATGGAGAAATATCTCTAGGGTTAAAGCTAATTAGGATCTCTTTCACCCAGCGCTCACTCAGCAAGAAGAGATCCTCATGGAACCTGGCTACTTCTCTTTTCTCCATGTAATTATAAGTTGAGAACTAAGGTTTTAGGTCTAATTAGCAGTAAAACGATCAAAGCTTAATGGTCTGGAGTAATCCAATACGTAACCTACGGTTGAATTTGTGATAATAATCTGACCTCTTATTTACTACAATCCAATGACAAGATAATCACATTTATTGATTAATTTCTCTCAACTCCTCTCTGTTAATGGCTTGGATTAGGACATAAGGGAAGAATAATTCAATCAGCCATACAGATATTATACACAGGTACGCTATTTAGATTTATCCTAATCTAGACTGTACCTTTAAAGCATAAAAAAAAATACAAATACCTGGAAATCCCTAAAGATTTTGCTGAACATCAAGTTATTTATTGGTTTTAACCACTAAGAGCTTTGCAAGCCATTATTCCATTAGTCTATAGATAGAGCGCCAGTCAATGTCACTGAGATTTGTAGGTCGAAACTGGTATATAGGCTAAATTAAATTATAATCACAGCTTTACATTACAGCCTTCAGTGCGTTTCACTTCCATAAAGTGAAAATACATTACGTCCATAATAGGGTTATTGGCTGAATTATGAAATAATAGGTTTGTCAAAATACAAAATTATGTTGCATGACTGAAATGTCAAATGCTAAGGTGGGTACTGTATTAAGAGCAAGGAAACGTAAAGCATGTTAATGGAATGGAATAAAAAAAAGGAGAGAAACAGAATTAATAGATAAACACGGCTAATTAAGGTAAGAGATTTACAGCACATTTAAAGGCATATTTAAGCTTCCTAGATTATGAATGCATCTGATAGAGGAGAATCAGTATTGTATGAAAACATGTCTTGCATGAAAATACCACAATAAACATCAACAAACTCACCCTGGTGTTTGCTAAATCTCATTATAAGACTTAAGTGGTCTTGTTAAGTTCATACCTCCTACTTTCCTGCTTGGTTCTTATAGCACTGTGTGGTGCTTGACAATGTTTTTTTTTCAACTGGCACCACCTGGTGCAGACAAATTTCTTTCTTTTTTTTTCTTTTTCAAACTTTAATTGTATATTGAACTTGATTATATACTTCAGAACAAATAGCTACATCAATAAAGTTTTTAGAAAACATTTTTTTTTTTCATTTTATCTGAAACTATATTTTGACACTTTTATACCAGCTTTGTTAGTAGAATTCTTTGACACAGAATATTTATGATTTAGGCTTATTTATTCAAACTCAGATTAGCATTTTTATTAATATTGTATTTTTGTACTTTGTGTATGATTGATAAACATATGAATGCATAACACTGATTGTAACATCACAGTTCAGTATGGACAGACACAAAAGCCTTTAAGAGGATTCAGATCCTCTTAAAGTAACAATGTAGTGGAGAACGTATGATGTCCCTTAAATGGTATAAGTTGCATCTCCATTACTCAAAAACTTTTTTAGCCCTGTAATATAAATCTTCTCTTGGTTCGCCTCTAGGAGGTTGCCATGTTGTCCTCTCTCAGTCTTCCCATCTGTCAGACTGGAGATGGGCAGGCAGCAAGCTGTGAATCTCCATACTGCATACCCTACTGCACACAAGACGACTAGCAGCTTCCCATCGCTGCGTGTTGCACAAAGAACTATGCAACCGGACTGCTGGCCATGCTGCATTTGCATTATAATATTCAATATGGATTTTCACAGCATGCTGCACACCCACCTCACTGAGTGTTCATGTTCTTAAAGATGCAGTCCACTTGAGGGAAATTAAAAATAATAGTAATTGCAAACTTCATGTAAATGGGCCAAAAATGGCTTTTATTAGGTTAGATACAACTTATACTATTAAGGCACCATTACTTGTATTACTACTATAGGGTCCCTATAAGGGGTTTCAAGTTTTCCATATTTAAATGTATTTTGTGTCAGTCAATGCTGAACTGGGAAGTTACAGTCAATTTAAAATATACATATTTTAATCAATAGTACACAAAGTGCAAACATAAAATATCAATAAAAATGCTAATTTGAGCTCCAATAAAAAAAACTAAATCACAAATTTTCTCCAAAAATCTTATAACATAACGGCTATAAAAGTGTCAAAATATAGCTTCAGATGAAAAAATAATATATATTCAAAACAATGCTTCTTCAAAAATGTATCTTGATGTAGATGTTTTTTTCTTAGGTATGTCATTATGTGCAACAAAAGGCACACTGAATAGAGAAAGAAAGGTTACAAAATGAATTATTAACGGGCCGTTTATTACATTTATAGACTTTAATTTACCTGGATTCTTAAAACACATCATCAAGCAACATGACCTGAAAACTGTGGGGAGGTGAAATCATTTAGTGCAGTTTTTTCCTCAAATCTCCGTGCACACTACAAAATAATCATAATAATAATGGTCATGAATTTTTAAGTGCTTTTGCTCTAAAAAAAAAAACCTTGTGCTAAATTGTCTAAAAAGTCTCTAAGGGATAGGGGTGATGTATTTGAAAGGTTGTCTGATATTGGTGGTAGGAGGACACTAAAAAAGGATGCAACACTAGTGACTATATAACAAATTAATATAACTACAAAAGGGGTCTTAATTAGTGGCATTGCTGCTTTAACCGAATTATGAATGCCTAAATACAATGCTGTAGGGTAATGCAGCAGCCAGTTGTAAAAATGGAGCTAAAAAGCATATAATGATCGCTTTACTGCTGGGAACGTTGTACGGATGAGTATACATTTTGAGAGGAGGCAATGAATTCATAATTTAGTTTGCAGAACTGTTATTTTTACTAACTATGTGAAATAAAATAAAAAAAACTATTTATATACTCACTGATGTTTAGGATTCTAAGCACATATTTTATAGAAACCAAAGTAAAGCAATTACAATTAAAAAAAATAGTGTAGAATATCAGCTGACAAAGTTAGAGTAGGACATGGCCTTAGCATGCCCTAACATGACAACCAATATTTATGATTTTTTTTTTATAGCTTTACACATATATATGGAGCTACCCAGTATTACATACCAATGCACAACATATGTACCACATTAAAAGCGGATTATTTTTTTTGGCCATCATAAATATATAACTTTTTTTAGTCCTTGTGATGATGACATCAGTCTTATTTTGCATTTTATCCAAATAATTGTTCTCCTAGCAGATCACATCTATTTATACTACAGTGGCACAAAGTTTGCAAAAACTTCTATTTTTGTCTGGCAACAACACGTTTGTAATAGAATTAACACCTCATAAAATGTGCAGTTTAACTGTGAAAAATGATAGTGGCTTTGAAGACAAACCGTCTGCTTTGATACTACGGTGGGTAATAGGTTTTGTTATCGTATATATGTGTATTTTTTGTCTCGCGTTACACTTATCAAGATTCTATGATATACACCATGCACAATTGCTTGATGGGAATTTCTCGTTTCAAAGTAACACTTTATCATTATCTGATGGGATTTACAATACAGGCTCTACACAGACCCTTTCATCAAATGACATAGCTTCTCGTTATTTATTATGGTAACAAAAGCTCTGAATCCAAAAAGGGTGAAGAGTGGAAATAATATACGTTTATTATCACGTATGAACTTGATCGGCATGGCACTTAAAAATGTATTTTTTACTTATTGCAATAGTTTTTTTTAAATGAAACAAAGAATAGTAAGCTGCAAGAAATGTACTGACCAAACCACTGAATATTATCTCTTTGGATAATAGCTTATTTGCGGACGGGGAAAAATATTACATTAAAATTAGTTTATTCAGCAACATTTTTCAAACATTATTGTAAGAGGCAAAATGGAATAATGGTTTGTTTCAAGTCACTGTAATATTATTAATAGTGAAACCTTTATTTATTATTTTTATTATATTGACTACATATGTACCAGTATATATTAGTTTTTTCTGTCATATAGTTACTGACCATATGTAAAACACTATAGCTCAATTATATTAATTGTATAATTTATGTTTATCTTAGGTTTATGATTATTACACAAAATCTCTGATGTGGATATATATATATATATATATATATATATATATATATATATATATATATATATTGGGGCGGTCGGTGTGAGTTGAAGCTGTGATTTTGCCTACAGATACATTTGTACCGCATGATATAAAAGGCCAACACCCTGAGGCTAAGCTATTGCACACATGGCTATAACCCTGCACTTGCAGACCTTGTGTCGTGGAGTGTTCATATGGCAAGTAAACATCCAGCCGCTGTCCTCTCTTCATCAATAATTTCTTTAGGCCATGAGAGATGGCAAGAAGTACCTTTCAGCTTCATTACGGTTACTTGAGAGACTTCCAGGCCACGCATCAGTGGAGGCAGTCTATTCCTCTGTGGGAAACCCTAGCAGTCCACGGGGAGTATCAGAGGAAAGCAGTCAGCGGTGGCTGCTCTCTTAGCTGGAAACTTCACTCCTGTGCACTTTTCATGCAATCAATCATGAAAGAAGGTCAACAGACAGCTTTCAAATAACTGATCCATTTAACTACTGACATTGATCTGGACTAGAGGAGTCGAGTTAGGAGGGGATAGGAGGAGGGGCAATGTACTCAATCAGAGGAAACCGAAACCCCTTTAAGTGAAGTAGAAAGACAAAACACTTGCATTAACCTGAGTCTCACAGAGACTCACTTTCTAACCTTAAGTGGCATTTACTTGACAGAATACAAATGTTGTGCACACAGACAAATACTGCACTTTTTCTCTTAAGAACAGGGTCTGCTATTATTTAACATTATATTATACTTACCAACCCTATCATCATTTGCACTGTAATCTTTGAACATTATAGTTCTGCAAAATGCAGTGTTCACAATACAGATATCTATAAATGTGTAGAACATATACACAATTATATAGATTTCTAATCAGCGCTATTTTTTATTTCGTTTTGAAAGCTTACTCACTTTCAGTTAAATGTATGTACAATATACACAGCATCTCTTATTAGGTGTGGCCGTAGTAAATACATTGATAGATATATTGTTTATTCCAACCTTGGCTTTGCATTAAAGCTGTGTAATGCAGCATGCATAAGCTTAAAGGAAGCCATGTTTGATAATGGCTACGGAATGAAGAGCGAGGCATTTGTGGGCACATTTGTGTGTCCCAGTTCTAAACTGGAAGCAGTTTTTTTAACATTTATTATCACATAGTAGTTTGGCGCCTTTTTAAATCATAATGATCACAGAAATCACCCTGATCAAAAGTTTGCATACCCTTAGTTCTTAATACTGTGTATTGCCCCCTTTAGCATCAATGACAGCGTGCAGTCTTTTGTAATAATTGTCTATGAGGCCCCTTATTCTTGCAGGTGGTATAGCTGCCCATTCGTCTTGGCAAAATGCCTCCAGGTCATGCAAAGTCTTTGGTCGTCTTGCATGAACCGCACATTTGAGATCTCCTCAAAGTGGCTCAATGATATTAAGGTCAGGAGACTGTGATGGCCACTCCCCAGCCTTCACCTTTTTCTGCTGTAACCACTGGAGGGTCAACTTGGCCATGTGTTTAGGGTCATTGTCATGCTGGAAAGTCCAAGAGCGTCCCATGCACAGCCTTTGTGCAGAAGAATGAAAATTGTCTGCCAGTATGTTCTGATAACATATTGCAGTCATCTTGCCATCAATTTCCACAAGATTCCCCAATGCCTTTAGAGCTCACACCCCCCCAAAACATCAGGGAGTCACCACCATGCTTCACAGTGGGGATGGTATTCTTTTCACTATAGGCCTTGTTGACCCCTCTCCAAACATAGCGCTTATGGTTGTGACCATAAAGCTCTGTTCTGGTCTTTTCACTCCAAATTACTGTGCTAGAAGCTGTGAGGTGTGTCAAGGTGTTGTCGTGCATATTGTAACCAGGCTTTTTTGTGGCACTGGCGCAGTGAAGACTTCTTTCTGGCAATTCGACCATGCAGCTTATTTTGGTTCAAGTATTGTTGTATTGTGCTCCTTGAAGCAACCACATCATCTTTTTCCAGAGCAGCCTGTATTTCTCCTGAGGTTACATGTGGGTTTTTCTTTTTATTCCAAACAATTCTTCTGGCAGTTGTGGCTGAAACCTTTCTTGGTCTACCTGACCTTGGCATGGTATCAAGAGATCCCAGAATTTACCACTTCTTAATAAGTGATTGAAGTAAAAAAAAAACACAGAGGTTTTCATAAAAAATTAAAAAAAGAGCAAATATTTTGTTTTGTCTAACTTCAGAAATTCTGTTGTTGTCAGACTAATGCAAAGTAACAGGTATGGTAACAATTAATAGGGCAATTTGTGAATGAGTCCCTAGCTAACCATTTCAGGTTGGTGACCTTAGAGCTGAAAAGCAAAACATTTTGCTAAGTTCTTCTAAGTACTTCTTTCACATCAATACTGTTGACAAAACTGCTCATGACACAAGCCCAATGTGGGATTACATACATCTTCCATATCTTGAGGCTTAATAAACTTGCAAGTCTATTGAGGTGAAATAGGTTACATAGTGTTTGTGTTTCTTAAAATTACAGGAACATTTAAAGAAGAACTTTGGGAACCTGGTCATTCTTAACATTTCTACTTCTCAGCAATAAATGCAGTCATCCCAATTGTCCCTCGTTTGGATAGACAGCCCATTTCAAGGAGACTACTGCATTATTTACAGCTGCCACATTTTTGGTTGCTCCTGTTATTTTTTTTTATCAAAGTTTGTTCTATAGAATATATTTTGGTATGAAGTATTGTGTATGGATAAAGTGTGTTTAGCTTTAAATGTAATTTACTCATCGTAAAAAACAAAATGATGGCAATGCCACCTAATAGTGCATTTTTTTAAAGAATTTATGAGCCCCATCGGTGACCATTTGAAATATTGTGAGGTATGTAAATGGTATTGTATATCTATATGTATGCACGGCCATTCTACCTCTTAAATATTGTCTTTAGTTCAAAATAATACACAATATAATAGCTTTATGTATGTATGTCCATCAATGGAATTGACGAACCAGGTAATCAAGTGAAAATATATCCCACTAAAGCCCTAAAGACAACAGGAGGTTGAAGCTGAAAAAATAACCAGAAGCCTTTAGAGGTTTATACAATCAACTATGTCACAACTTGTGTTAGTGTTAAAGTAACACAGAAACATACCTTTGACATCAGATAAGAACCAATAGGCCCATGTAGTCTGTCCAGTCTATATACCTAATAGCATGGATATTACGTAGATAGACCGGATAGCCTTCTGCTTATTCTAGGCAAGCATAAATTAATTTATACATTATATATAGTACCCGAAACATGATAAAAGCTAGAATGTGTTGAAAGTATTTTAACATTAAAATCCCTATTTTAGAAATTATATTTGTCCTGCTCTAAAATACTGGCAGACTCAGCATTCATAGAATATTATGCAAACACCATATTTTATTGCAGGCGAGAAATATACGTCTTGATAGTTTATTTTCCTTGTTCATAGGATGTTTTGTAATTCCATGAATATTTATTTTCCACACCTCTCGTTTGCGTTCCCATTAGACCTAATTTACAACTTAGCCAGGCTGATTATCAGCTGCTGAATGAAAAGAAAGAATAAAAACATAAAAACGAGAGAGAAAAAAATCTGCCTTAAGTTTTAATTGCGTGGAAAGTGAGACTGTAAAATAAGAAGTTAACACTTCACTTCTCAGGGGTCACAGACACGGTACTAGATAATTCAAAGATGGCTGTGCTAATAATCATAGGCACACTTTGAATCTGATAACTTTATCACTTCAGATCCCTAAGGATACTTGCACAAATTAGTGGATTTATATGATCTAAGCAACAGTATCTTGATGTTTCCAGCCATCATCTGGAAATAATACACAGGGTATCATTATAACAAAGTGTTGAATGGGAAAATGTGTTGGAACAGCTTAGTCCTACTAACGGTAAAAGAAATCAGGCTGGACGGTAGAGTGGATATCTGAGATTTATGTGAATGACTTTCAGGGAAAAGAATTTGGTTCATTCTTGGGATAACTGAAGAATTGCCTCATATTAAGCCTGCACTGAATTACTTTTTTTTTTTTTACATAAATATGCAACAGTGGTAAACGTTTCTTGACTAGGGACCTCAACTGTCTGACAGGTTATTACTGTATTCATTGCATATAGAGCTATGGGAAATACTACAGCTTTATAAAAAGTAGTAATAATAATAGTAGTAGTAATAAAAATAATTCCTCATCTGGATTACTACCTTGTCATGGCGAGGGGCTTGTGTGCCTCAATGAAACTGTGAGCTATACCATGTAGCATCACCCACGATGGGCAGGTCATAGCAGAGATATTAGACAATTTGTGGTACACTAGAGAAGGAACTGGCAACCTACTCCAGTATCTTTGCCAAGAAAACCATATGGATAAACACAAAACAGAGACACAAATATTGTTCCTGGCATGATGTACTCCATTAGGTCAGACACGACTGAACAATAACAAATAAAGCTACTAAATATAGTAATAATAATAATGATAATAATAAATACATACACTCTGCAAACAAAGAATAAACAATGATTAAAGAGGCACTGTAAACACAAAGGTGAGAGGTTTCTCCAAAGTGAGATAAAACCACTACTTCCTAAATTATTCCGCAGTGCCCGTTTCAAGATGGTGATATATTGTCACGAGTTGCTTAAGCTTATTTCATCTAAAAAATGTTAAACGCCATGTATACAATCTCTGAGAAATATACTCCAGTGAGGGAGTGTGGCAAGAGGAAACTATATGCTAATTTTAGGTTGAAAACGAAGCAGAGCTCATGGGAAGACATGCTATTTTTGATGGAAACTGTATCCAACCACAAAAAAAGGTTGTAACTATTTTCAATAACAGAATTCATCTTTCAATATTCCTACTGTAGGAGGTTCAGAAAGATGAATCCGATAAAACTTTAAGTTGCTTCTGATGCAATCACCACCACCACCTCTTGGGAAAACCAATTAGCAGTGATCATGCTACAATTACGGGAGTCAGAATGTCAACCACAGCGTCTCCTGGTGCAGAAAATTATAATAATTTATATAACAATATGTCTTGGTGGCAGGGGACGTCTGGTAGCAAAAAAGGACACTTTAAGATGTTGTTGGGAAACTTTTAAGTTAATGTCTGTAATTAGTAGTTTGTAATTAAAGTTGTGCAGTTAAAATCTTCACTTGGCTTAGTGAATCCGACCCATTGTCTTTAAAAGAAAAATCTACAAAATATAAATGAATAAATGACTGGTTAATTCCTAGTCACTTAGAAGAAAAATGTATTGCTTCCACAATACACACTTGGAAAGATGTATGAAAGAATAAAGTAGTAGAGGATTCCCAGAGGACCGCTCCATTCCTATGTTATGTACAGGCCACATGTGCCAAGAGCTAACATCGATAAGATTCTGCAACATTGAATTCTTTTGTTGTTAAGTATGTACAATCAGCTAGGTACTATTGAACCGCTATGTAATAATTGTTAAAGAAAACATGATATACTTAACAAAAACAATATTCTATTAAGAATTCTTAGTGTGGCAAACTTGTAAAAAGAATGTTCTAATTTACATTTTACTTTCCTTCTCCATTTCACATTGTGAAAGAAAACTTACTGTTGTTCAGGGGGTATCTGGTTTCCACTAAAATGTTCCAAAAGCTTTTAAAATGTGACAATAAAATACAATCACAAATGTTTCTTTTAAGGTCTATATTATACCTTTGGGGGATCCAATATTTGTGTAGTACAGAGGAAAGTGATTTTAACATTTTGACTACCACCACATACATTCCTAAAAAAAAAAAATCACATTTATGATGACTTTTAAAAATAAATAAATAACAGTTCATAATGGATTCATCTTCTGAATAAAAAAATACTAGAACAAACAATTAAGATTTCAAGGTGGGGAGAGTGCAAGATTTAGTAATTTGGTGAAGTTTACTTTATAGAAAGAGTGGTAGACAGAAAGGGTAAGGCATATACAGCAAGAATATTTAGAAATGCTTGGATATTAATTAGGCTACCTTGAGGGTAAATTAAAGGACCACTGCAATGCCTTTACAAGTAAAGCATTTGTGTGGTTGTTGTGAATAGAAGATTAAAACAGTATGCAGTTTACAAAATATAAATGTTATTTTTTATTCTTCTTACTTTTGACTGTTCTAGTTTTCCTTCAAGCAGAGCTGATTATCTCCAACTACCTTTCTTTTAGTGGGCATGGCCAACTCTGCCTTGAAGATGGACTAAAAATAATTCTGACCAGTCAGACTTTGGTTCAGTCTGAGCATGCTCAGTAAAATATACATGGCTATGATCTCTCATGAACTGTCACTGGATGGGACCTATAGGAAGCTGCTGCAAGCAGGTTACAATACAGCTGTGAACTCTGTATAGACAATGGTGAAATAGATCATTACTGCTCCTTCCATGACATAATTAGCTAAGTCCAGACAGAGCTGCCAATGCCCCCAGTGATTTTTAGAAAGGCAGCTTGAGGAGAAAACAGACAATTTAAAAGTAAGAAAAATATTATTATTTTTTTTGAACTGTGTTTTAATGGTTGATGCCCAATAAACATATGAGTTCTGCTTCTAAATGCACTACCGTGGTCCTTTAAGCTTCAGTTTTTCTAGAGCCATGGACAGAATAGATAGGCCTCTTGAATCCTACGTACAAATTATATTCAAGGAAAATCTTTTTGTTTGTTTTTTAACATCAAACTGTCCTTGTACTACTCACTTATTCTATAATACAGATGAGGTCCACTTTAAGGGCTCTTTTTCACACTATGTGGAATGTGTTGAATGTGTTCCTAGCTAAATGACGCATGTCGCGGAACTTGCAGGAATATATAAACTTTGACTGACAGATTTTTTATGAACCATTTAAAGTTATAAACACGATGACTCTACAGATAAAATACGGTTCTGACACAGCTATGGTGTATTGAGATGTCAAAACCAAAAGCAGTGAATTACGGAGGATTATTTTGTTCTGTTACCTCTGAACATGGCCATTCATGGTTGTAGCTTCACATCACATCAGCAGACAAACCATGAGGGATCTGACCTTTGAGAATGTCCCTAGAGTGTCTGCAGCTTCTGCAGAGGGTCATTTGTTTTTTTTTTGTTCCTACTGAAGACTAAGAACACTATTTATTATACTTTTGCTAATCCAAAACATGCTTATTGCTGGGAGAAATAGTAACACAATATTTATTACCAATAAAATAAAATACCATAAAGAAAAAAAAACATCCTTGCCAACTCTTCTGGTATTCTCCTGTTATTGATATTCTATTGACATGTATTAATATCTGGAACATGAAGTACTTTTAGAGAAGTATTGTACAGTTGTATTTCTATAAAAAATACACACACTCTATATAATATTATATATATATATATATATATATATATATATATATATATATACACACACACATATGTATACATACATACATACATATATACACACAAACACATAAACATAGTAGGTGGGTGGATTTCCTGGTTGTGTATAATGTGGGTAGGATTCCTGGCTTGTGGATAGTCCATCCTGAGCTTTGCAAAAAAGCTGTGAAATCAGTGGACATATGTTTAAAGGAAGCCATGTTTAAAATGGTAATAGATTGCAAGAGTAAAGCCTTTTGTGGCCACATTTGCATGTCCCTGCCATGTTTCCTAGAGTAACTTGATTTAGACAATGTAATATATATATATATATATATATATATATATATATATATATATCACATTTATGTTAACATTTGAATTATGCAGAAGCCAGGAAACCCACCCACAGTGTCACTGTTTTGAGGTTACTGCCTCTCAGTGTGGGGTTGGTACCAGTTTTGTGTAGTAGATTTTGTGAGGAGGTAGTTTACCACAACAATCATTTAACTTATGGTGGGCAAGAGGGAGTAGTACAATATATAGATAGTACATTAGTATGGGCAGTAATTCTACATTTTTATTATTCTATTCTTTAAAATAGCATTGGTAATGTAAACATATTTTCACAATGTAAAAAAAAGAAATAATTTTTAAGTTTATTTATGCAATTGTATGCTGTCCTAACAATTTAAATGATTGTTTTCTAGTTTGTACCTTTTCTTTCTATCAAGTAGGTGGGAACCAGGGAAGCTAAGATTGAATTGCTATTTGCCTTTTTATACCACAGACAGCTTATCTGGCTTCAAGCAGGAAGGAGCAATGGAATTTGAGACATAACAGACAACAATGGAAATGACAGTGCCCACATATAAATGCATGCAATAGATAGTAAATTAATTGCGGTTTATTTATCTTTTTTTAAGTTCTAAATACATTTTCCCATTATTCATTTTAGTTCTTGAAATAGAGCCGAAGTAACTAATTTTCCGCCCAACAGTAAACTGGATAGATTTTGGAAATATCGATATCTATGACAAGTCATTTGACTATTATCAGACAATTCAGTGTTTGATTATATACCTTCATTAAACGAGAAAAGCACACTCCTAATTGTTAAGGACTTTTTTTTGATGTATTATACATTAACTGAAAATGACCTATTGATTAGACACTGGGAAATGGAGACACAGAGGCCGATAGGGCATCAAATATACTACACAGGTCAATGAACAAGAAGCCAATTCAAGAGTTTCTGACCAATTTCCTTCCACAGCCAAGTCTTTATGAGCAAGCATGCATGGACCCGATCCTAGAAAAATAAACGGTGGAAAGACTTAAGCAACTACACTGCGATTTAGCAGGGACCTCAAAGAGCTTATTGTTTCAGACAGCTTTCATCAATGGATAGAAACATTAGTACGGACTACCCTGATGTAGAGTTAGCAATGTATCTGGGAAGTATACTTTCTAATGGTACCTACATCACAGATACCCTTTGTTCTTGTAATTATGAGACATAACGTTTTTACATTGAAAAAAGAACACAGAAATAGGGAGAGCACTGTTTCAATTATTAATATTTAAAATAAATTTGCCTGTACACAAATGTCCTTTTGGTATCAAAGTGAAGATGTCAATTTATACATATATACATGGGAAAACCTCTTTTTGCTTAATTTGATCTAATAGCTTCAATAGAAATGTCAGTATTGCTTTGCTGCACTATTGTGAAATAATATATTTCCCACAATGCGGTCCATCAATATTTTAACTTAGAAAAAAAATAAAAACGTGATAAAAACACACTTCTCAGTTCAAAACAAAAATAAATAAAAATACAGGAATACACACAGGGTTAATTAATCAAGACATTCTACAAGAACTCTTGTATCAAAATATCCAGACTTAGCTGCACTAGTTATGTGATCAGTCCTATTAAAACGCGCACTGTCATCTCAACAATATATATATATATATATATATATATATATATATATATATATATATATATATATATATATATGTGTGTGTTTGTGTTGTTCAGTCGTGTCCAACTATGTGACCTCATGGTCCGCAACACACCATGCTGATCCACTTGGCATTCGTGGCAGAGATACTGGAGTGGGTAGACCGTTCCTTCTCCAGTGTGCCACAGAATACTGTTCCTGGTATTCCTAGGTGGTCTCCCAGCCAAGGACTGACCAGTCCCAACCCTGAATGGCTTCAGGGCGTGACCTCTTGGTTTCCTGACTGGAATCAAACCCAGGTTGCAGCAGTAATAGTACGGAGTCCTAACCACTGAACCATCAGGGAACATATATATATATATATATATATATATATATATATATATATATATATATATATATATATAGATAGATAGATAGATAGAGAGAGAGAGAGAGAGAGAGAGAGAGAGAGAGAGAGAGAGAGACAGGGATATATATATATATATATATATATATATATATATATATATATATAGCTGAGAGGGAGAGAGAGATAATAAGATAGATAGATAGATACAGATAAATAGAGGGGGTAGCTAGATATAGATGGATAGATAACTAGATAGATAGATTCATACTGGATGTCAATCTTTTTTTATGTTTTAACAAAACAATACTTGAATATACTAATACTTCAGTACTAAAGTCTACTGTAACTTTTTTTCATCAGTAAAAACAGAATAACTGCAAGTAAAAGAACTCATTATAATGTTCAGCAATGTTAATCTGTCAGAAATGAGCACTTTTTCTTCTATTTCATCAGACAGTTCCAACACCTACATAACTTCTGTTGTGTCTGTTAAAATTCAGCTATTACATCTCAGGTACATTTCTATGATTGCCCTTCAGATTTAAAAGTTTGAAAGCTGGTAATGATGTGATGTTAACCTGCCTACACAAATCTTATACCATCAGTACAGAATGGGTGCAGAACAACAAACACAACTGCGGCACAGAGACCACTAAAAGCTAAAAACAATTCCTAATTCAAAACAACTATTTTCACCCAGCAAGTTCTTAAGATTTGTTAAAAACCAGAAACAAGTGCATTAGCTTCAGAAGCCTTCCATCTAAAAGCACCAGAGATAACGGACACCCTTTAGAATGGCACCGCCAAACTTAAAGGGATATTGTCATCACAGCAGTCAAAACTAAAACAGCTGAAGCTTTTTCCTGTGCTGATGAAAATATTCTTTATTGTAAGAATTAAAGTTCAGTTAGGAGGCTGCAGTTAACAAGTTGTTCACTATTAAATATTTTAGTGAAGCTGTGCAGTAATAGTTGCAATGGTATTTCTTTAATGGTGATACAGGGTTGATTTAGGGTCCAATACAAGAAATGTCAATATTTTTTTAGACTTTATGTTCTAAAGAGGCATTCTTGGGTGGGGCTACCAGGGGTGCAATGCACAAGGGCCCTCCTTTGGTGTGGGGGGGGGGGGGGGGCAGTGCTGTGTATTTTTTTTTTTTCATTTAATGGTTTCTTTTTCTGTAGTCTAGGGCCCCAACGCACTACGCTCCTCCTGCCCCCGGGGGGCAGCACACATTTTTTGGGGCAATCTCCACTAAGGAGTAGCTCAGTCACTGCATTCTACATACTGTATCAAGAGACTAAAAGTGTCACTGTTAATGACAAAGACTGGCTTTGACATTTTCTAAAGGATGTGTACGTGTCTACCGTAGAGTGCAAAAATCTAGCTTTAAGTTAAAGTCTTTTTGCATAGTAAAATGGGATCTAAATGTTAAAAAAATATTAATGGAAATGCAGTGTCAGTCTCCATTTTGACAGTGCCCACCTAATTAAAATCTGCTAGAACAAAGTATTTACTGTACATTGTTGCAAATGCAGTTTGCATAAAATGTAAAACTTCAATTAACCTTTGCAGTGCTCATTTTTCATGAAAAAAATTGTGATTTTTAAACCATTTTAAAAAGCATGTCAGATGAATGTAAACAGTTCCCCAAATATAAAACGCATTCTCTACAATATGCCACACGTATAAATGATTGTAATGTGGTAATACATTAGCTGTGGATGAACATTGTAAACTGTACAAAAGGTTTGAAATGAAATTTGTGATCAAACATAAAAGATTTTGCATTTCCTATAACAGATTGCTGGTTTGTCAGATTTGTCCTACTTTCAGCCAAGTCTTTATTACAATATCTGCTATACGCATAATAACAGGAAATAGGTCCACAGTATTAGAGTAGTTAACGCTGCAGTTTGAACTATTTGAAATATTATTACTGATTTAAGATACTTTCCTTCTTATTTCTCAATGCCTTGCAGCATAACTTGATAGTTTTTCAGTGTATGGAGGTCATATTCTACTAAAGCCACAAAATGATTATCTTTTTCCGCTAAAACAAACCTAATTGCTTTGGGGTTACCTTATCACACCTTGCTGAACAATTCTACTATGTTTTAATGTGAAATAAACTACTTCCATTGCTCATATTTGTACAATTCTGTAAAAAATGTGTGGAAACAAGAAAACAAACAGACTTATCTAAACATTAAACTTCTCAAGATATTACAGCAAGCACTAAAGACAATGGGTTTTACTGTAGATAAAATGGGAAGACCAAATGGGCCTTTTTGATACTTATCTGCCAGTATGCTTATCAAATCAGGGTAACAATGCGCATAAGTGGACATAAAACATAAAATATACCCACTTTCCTATGAAAATTGTATTTACACTTGGAAAAAACCTGTTGAAAAAATTGGAATTGTGGCTATCACTCTACATGTTTTGTATCCATGACTGATAAACATTTCATCATGTTACCAACTATCCGATCCTAAAGCTATATTTTATTACAAGATGTGGCATTTTTAAGCTGATTGAGTATTTGCAATGTAAATTATAGGGAGGTACATTAGATAAACCATACTGAATCTATATATGAACTACATCCTGTTTATTGTCTATAAGGACAGGTCTAAGTTGGATTAGGCTGTTTAACAAAAAAACAAACTGTACTTTCCTCTCTTGATAATATATAATATAAAGTGGTCTGAAATAATATATGGTGGTCCTATGTTACATAATCAATACCAGATTGAGACACTAATGAGAGTCAAGGATTTCAACTCCTGCTTTAGTAATGAATTACAGGCCCCCTATTGCCACAAATGGGTTAAACATGTGTCTCTAAGTATTGTTTTACACAAATTGCTACTGATAGATACAAATCAGATATTTGATCCCTGAATGATCAAAGTGACTGGAGTCTAAGGAAGCAATGATTCTCTGCATACATGATGGATATGTTGAAATGTTTGACTTTTACACAAATGTACATGGCAATGGATGAAAAAAGCAAAGTGGTCCCGGACGACATCCTGGCACAGGATACTTTGCTCTTCTCTCTCGTTTATGCTCAAACACTGACCTGGTTTGTGATCCTGCAGGCTGAGGCTGGGAAACTCTGTAATAAAACATAGGTGGGTGTCAATTATACATGAAACTTACCAAGGACGCTGTACTTAGCTTCACAGTTTGTATTATGATGGAAGACAACAAGAGATGAACAGTACAGGCTTACAGCCTTATTAAATTGAAGTTTTTAGTTAGTGAACTTCTATCCAAAAGCAAGGTCTTCACTAACTAAAAACATATGTAAAAAAAATATGCTCTGTGCTTATATAGAGCCCTATTCAATTGGCCAATTTAATAAGGCTGTTAATAATGTTAAACAATGACATTCCACGTGGAAAGTTGCTTGTTCTTGGAAACCTTGCTCATAATATAATAACTTAAACTGAATTAAAACCACTTTACAAGACCAATGGCATATGGCTGTGAAGCAACATTAGAAATGCATTTCCATACGGCATTGTGCGAATATGGATTACCAAAATCTCCTTAGTATAGAACCACCCACAGTGTTAACAATGGTCAAAGAAAGTGGGACACTCCAAAACACTGAGGTCTACGGGTAATCGTTATCACTGGCAGGATCCTCCACCAAGCACAACATGGCGTCAGACTGGTGTTAGCTGGATGTTAAGCTTATACAATAACAAATGCCAAGGAGGTACGCATGTGCTCAGAAGCAACGTGACTTTACTAGGAAGCTAATATGTGTCACCATTTGTTTTAAATTAAAAAAAGAATATTTTAAATTAATTAATATACATTTGTTTTATGATGAGGGAGATAAACAGAAACGGAGATGAAATAAGTGAAGGGTAGAGACAGCTGGAAAATGGCATGAGAGAAGCACAGACAGATAGAGAGGGAGAAATATAAGGAGAAAGATAGATCAGGAGAGGAGGCGAGAAAAAGAACATACAGAGAAAGAGAAATATATATATATATCTGAAGAGAGCGAGACTGAGAGATAAGGAGGTGGAGAAAGATAAATTGCAGGACCATAAAAGAGCAGAGCTAAAGATTTTTATATATATATATCACATATATAGTTGTGAGCATACGAGTTGTAGCTAACGTTTGCAGGCTCTCATAGCGAGCCCGCGGCCCGAAGGTGGCCAAAGGCGCTCCTTGCCAGCAACTGCGGCTCTCGCAAACTTTACGTTGTAACGCAAACATACGAGACACGTTACCACCCATTACAACCTCGCAAAAATCGGCCGCAACCCGAAAAAATGAAAAACACAATATATACACACAACACATACATAAAAAGCTTACCTACATACAGCAAGAGGGGGCATCCAGGACCTCAAAAAATGAAGTTACACCTTAATTTAACTCAAAATAAAAGAGTTTTCTAAGCGAGAGAAAAAATGGGCGCCGAACAAAACGAAAATGAAGCTACAGCACTCTAACCACGCAAAACACCACCAGAAACACGCAAAACACCACAAAACACCTACAGATATTCCGCTACAGACTCATACCACACATTAGCCACCATTTTAGAACAATAACTTATACAATCCAGAAGTAAACAGCTACGCTAACGGTTTGGTCTCGCACACGCACACTATTCCACTGCACACATTCAGCATGCTTACACAGCAGCTCCACACCACTAATGCTGCAGCAACATCAACACAGATTGCAGCTCTTCAACACAATGCTTCCTGCATATATTACTTCAAAATAGGTAAAGTATATTACTTTATTAATCTATTAGTTTTTTATTATTATACACCAAATAGCATTAGCTCACTTACAATTTCATTGCCGTCATTTTTTGACGGGCAATTCACTAATATATATATATATATATATATATATATATATATATATATATATATATATATATATACACACACACACACACACACATACATACCGTACATACACACACATATATACATGCACAAAGGCTGTTTCTAAGAGGCCCTGCATTACACTACGAGTCAGAAATACACATTTCAGAAACCCCTGCGTGTATGTATGTATTTATATACACACACATATAATCACATTCTTTATAATTAGTGACAATTACCTACTAATTATAGAACCTCTGGTATTATTGAACGAATAAAACATATTTTGATAATACAAATATCACTTGATTCATGTCCTTGAAGGCTCTAAGCAAAGTTAATAAAGCGCAGAGTACCCGCCCATGCCGTGCTTTTTAAACTCCATTCCCCCAGTCATTAAACTGAACAGATGCAATGAAATGGAGGTGCTAACTAGATAAGAGTCTGCACACTTGTTGAGGGGAGCTCAGGGAAGGTCAGTGGGACCCCTTTAGTAACATAGCATGTGCTGTGGAATGCTGGTACTTGTAACACTACTGTTCTGTGTTTGCAGAATTAAATCACTAATTAAGCTGTTTAAAGTGTCATTCACCAGCTGCTTTTAAGAGAAAAAGATGTGGGATGCCTTACTTTACATTGAATGAAAATATGCGTAACCAGCAAATGCTTAGGAGTTAGTTTTCATGAGTGAGTGATGAGAACTTAGATCTTTGAAAATTCTCTGTCTTGGAGGCTGTTAATTGCATAAAACACTAGGGGGTTGACAATTGACATCAAAGTAATAACGAAAAACGATTCAGTCTTTTCAGAACTTCACTGGGAACAAGAGTATAACTTTACAAAGGTAGAAGTGAAGAGGTTGGAAAAAAAAAGTTACTACAAAATGTCAACCAAACGTACTCTTGTTTCGAAAGTAAAAACAGGTTGGGAAGAAACTTGTTAGGATAAATAGGTCTTATCAGTAAAAGTATGTTTTATTTTGTCTTTGTTCTATCCGTTGTATATGGCACTCAGAAGATCTGGGAATACAAATTAATGCAGACATTTGAAGCCTTAAGATATGGAATTCTCCATATGAAGCGAATCCTCTCCTCTTTGGACCATTTGCATCCTACAGAGACTTAGCAAACTTTCACACCCAGTTTCTTTATTAACTTTAATTTGGAACTAGCAACTTGCCCCCCCAATAAAATTTGAAGCCAGGCAAAGCTGTATGCCACAAAATGCGAGGCTCTTCCCCCTCTAACTTGCGGGCCTTGCAATGAGCACCTTTATTATTATTATTGTCTTTATTTATATTGCGCCAACATATTCCGTAGCGCTGTACAAGGCAGATAACAAACTTAACACCTTATAAAGAATGGAGGGCCCTGTTTTTGAGCATATAATCAAATGCACATAGTGCTTGTTTCCAAGACACTGACACACAATTGAAAAATTACTCTCAAACTTACAATCTAAGGGTGCTTTGATGCTCATTGCGAGACTCCCCCCCCCCCCCCTTTACTTTCCGGGCCTTGCGATGTGCAACTTTGACGCTCATTGCAGGCCAACCCGCTTGGCCAATAAAAAAGGTATCACTATATACTGCAATACTCTGATTATTCATCTTTCATCTGGATTACACATACACACACACACATATACATATACACATATACACACACACACACACAGGAGCCAGACCATTTCTATGAGCCTGGAGTGAGCCTCTTCACGGAGACACATACTCTGGAGCCATTATTTCCATGTTTTGCTTGTTTTACATACCAACTGTGTTTCTGACCACTAGAGGGCAGCACTGTAACCTTGTGTTTTAACATTGATTGACATAAAACTTTTTTTACAGATAAAAATTAAATACATTCTATATTTATTTTGCTATTTCTTTAAATCAAGCTTTTTCATATAAAAAAAGTAATTATTATTCACATTTTATGTCTGTTTTTTTCTTAATTTGCTCTGCAATTAAAAAAAAACAAGCAGAATTTATGGAATCTAATGCAGTTTTACTGTACCACAATTTTATATATCAGTTTAGAATGACAAATAACTGCTGACAGGAGAATATACAATTTTGCTGGATACATTCACATAATTACATCTTTTAAACTCTAAATGCACATGTTCTCTGACCAAAACAAGCCTAGAGATTGTCCAACTCAATCAAGTTTCCTTCCTGACAGAGATGTATGTAATAAGCATGCTGCAAACAATCCTGTCTGTGCAGCAAGAAGCCCGTTAGGGCCACCTCTCCTAACAGGCAGAATTAGTGATATGGCTGAGCCATTCCTGTGGGAGATAAGGACATGCATTCACAATCTAAAAATTGATTGAATTAGACAGTCGCAGTAGCAAGGATACTTTTTAGTGACAGTGAAGTTAATGATTTAGCGATTAATTCAAGGAATGCCTCGCCTAACATTTTGTAATTGTTTGCAATGCAAGGAGTACCACATTTGACCTTGTCAGATTAGCAGCAGCCTCACAGTCTATGGAAGTAGCTGCCTGCTAACCAATGGAGATACGGAAGGGAATCTACATATGTATATATCAATACACACATACATTTATATACATATATATATATATATATATATATACATATATATATATATATATATATATATATATATACACACACATACATATACACACACGTGTGTGTGTGTGATATTTAGAACAAATTATGCCAGCAGAAATAGGTGAGGGCCAATTCGGTTTCCATATGCATACCTACTTTACCTCTAAAGTATCTACGTTATGTCTAAGGTTCCTGTTGGATGTAAATGCATAGTGCTGCATAGCAGCATATACATCTGCATATACAGAAATACATACATGCAAGTGGGGAAACATCCAGGGTGCCCAGCTTTCTGAATTATTTAATTCTGGCTCCAGAACTAGAATTCTATTTTGCTGGACCCCATCATTACAGGCTCCTAGAAACATTATGGCTTCTAAGTGTTATTATACATTTATGTCCACCCCTGTATATATATCCCCTTCTGGATCACTACTACTTGTCGTTTTGAAGGGGCTTGTGTACTTCAATTAAGGTGTGAGCTATACCATGTAGCATCACCCTAGATAGGCAGGTCACAGAGGTCAGACAAATCTCTGTTCATTGGAGAAGGAACTGGCAACCCACACCAGTATCTTTGGCAAGAAACCCTTACGCATAAGCACAACCAGACACAAAATGTGCCTGGTGTGCTGCAGTCCATATGGTTACGGAGATTCGGACACAACTGAAAAACAATTATATATATATATATATATATATATATATATATATACACACACATATACATACACTCATCATATACATAAACTCATTCCCCTCTTTAAGCAACATAAGCAGATAAATGTACTGGTCAATAGAAAAGCAGTTTGTTTGTAGTTCTTAACATATCTTAATAGACAACATAATACAAGAGGTACAGGGATTCCTGTTTTCTTCTGGGGCCATGTATCTAGAAGTTTACAAAAAAAACTCTGCAGGAATTCTTGCAAGGATTAACATACATTATTAGTCTTTGAAAATATATGCTGGAGGTAGTGTTTGAGTAGAGGTGTAAACTCGTTATTTTAACACCCTCTAATGAACTCAAGACATTTTGTAGATTAAATATTACCATACGGTGCCCTGAATCCAGTGTATTGATCAATCATGCCTTTTGAACGTGCACAAGTTGGATGTTTTCTCATTCCTGCACCCTTCTGCCCCGTGTGTTTCTGAAATTACCTTTTAGGAATTAGTATTGATCTTTTGAATCTCATAGTAAATATCAGGTTTTAGCAAAATGCTAATCCACAGATATTTTAGTAATGTCTAATTTAGTGAATCAATCTGGTTTTAAGGGCTTGTTTTGTTTCTCCAGAATAGTCATATTGGTAAATGACTGGGTTTACACATTAATGATTCTCATGTATTGATTGTAACAGAAGCAATAGCAGCAAGGCATCATATCTATCCAGGAGTGGAAAAATATATACAACATATGCTGGGTATGCTGGGTTTTCTATGAACCTGACCGTGTTTTGTAGGTTCCAGTGATGGAGTCAACCCATAGAGGTACAATATATATACATATATATATATATATATAGATATATATATATATATATATAAGATATTTAAAGCAATTATAGGGGTTGATTAGCCAAAACTTTTTTCGTAGGTAGTCAGAATTGCTTCTTTTAGTTAATATTATTACGGTTTATTTGTAACGTGCCAACATATTCCGTAAAGCTAAAAAATTGTTGTTCATCAATTTACTGAATATATTTAACTCTATGAAAAATTTTGGTTCAAACTATCTTAAAATTACAATGCCAAGTATTCTCAGGTGACCCTTCTTTAAAAAAAAAAAAAAAAAAAAAAAAGCCTGGGCACACCTAACAACAGATTCAGCATTTCATGGGAGAAGCATGGTCTTAAACAGATTTTGGTGAAAACAAGGATACTGAGAACTTGAACTTGGGTAATAAAAAAAAAAATAAAGCTCAAAAAGGAAAATAAATCTGAGTTTTTGGTGCAAGTAATGTCTTGTATATGTTTTCAGGCTCATCAGATATGGCACTCTGTTTCTTATATATACTGAAGAGGTTAAGAGGTTGCATGTTGCGACCATGGGTGGTTCTGGGAATGTTGTCTTCAGACTTTGCATGTGTAACTGAGGAAGGTCACCCATTGTGTGCGGTAATGCAAAACATATTTCAGCTTAGTAAAAGGTAGCAGTAATATGTTCCAACATTCCCGGTAATTGCACTAACTTTACGTCTTTTTCTGTAGTTATTTTCCAGATATCTATTAAATACTTTCATATGAGAAGCCAAATGCTCCCTTTCCTGCCCATCAAAAAAATAATTGTGCCATGGAAACTTGGTATCCTTTGGGCTCTGGGTGTTTTTAACAAGTTCCTTTACATTTTAACTAGAATACAAAACTACAATTTGAGCTTGGATTGTGAAATCTCTGTACTATCTATGTTTTTTTTTCAGACTGTTTTACTAAAAGGAACCACTCCCCTTCTCCAGGATCAGTACAATAGAGCTTTGATAAAATGTCTAAAGAATTGTGCCACCATTTTTTTTGCTCACTGCTTTACCAATTCATATTTGTTGTGTAAAACCAAGAGCCAGCTTTTGTATGTTACATTTCCAATATGATGTCTGACAACTACTTCCTTTTGTATTAAGTTATAGAAATACATACGTGGTATAGATAAAATCATTGGATCTCTGTAGTGTTATTGTTATTATGATATGAAGAAAACAAACATATGTAAACAAACATTTGTTCTGAGGGAAAAAAGCTAAATTAATCTTTTCTATACTTTTTATAAACTTGTTGATGAAATATGTGAAATATTTTGGGCCTACTTACTTTAATTTTGCCACTCACATTCTCCTTCACTATTTGTGGCTTGCAATAGATTATGCATAGGTGAAGTCACTATGGGGGATGGAGACATGCACACAGCTGGGCAGGGTCCACTTACAACATGACAAACAGAGCTTTCCTAAAAGTAATGAATGATTCATCTCCCTAGCAGGAAAGGATAACTTTATTTCACACAAAACTCATCCTTAATAAAAAAAACAAATTATACTTACATTATTTATATGAATTAAGAGGGCTTGGTTAAAAACTGAAAGTATATATACATTGTATATGTACCTGTTCATAAATGTATACATTATGCAAGTATAATTTGATTTTAGTAATGGGAGAGTTATTTTACTAGAATATGTATTACACTTTATTTGTTTAATAAGTACTCATTTCCTGCTAGGGGGATGGATCATATTAAGAGCGAGCGGAAGGCTCCCTCTGTCATGTTGTAAGTGGAATCTGCCCAGTGGTGCAGATAACTCCACACCAAACAGTGGCATCTTTGCATCTAAAAAAAGATGGAGGAGAATATCAGTGAGGGAGAATGTGAAGGGCAAACTCGCTGTTACTATACTAAGCAATATGGCTGCCAATATAAAGCAAGTAAGCCCAAAATGTTTATAAAAAGTATAGAAGAGATTCATTTTGATTTAGTTATCATTTAAAGTAGCCAGACACAGAATTATGGTGTTGGAAATCATGAATATACACACCAGTCTGTATTTTAGTAGCCAAGATATACATTTAGTACTTATGTTGTCCTACCCAATTACTACTACTTGCTATATGATCGTCTCATAATGACTACATACACATAGCAAATATAAATGTTGCGTATATCTATATGGATTATGTCAGAAAGTATCAGGTGCAGTTACAGACACATTTCTTAGTGATGAAGCTAAAATGTCTCCAAAAACAAGTTACCATAAATGTATTGTGAATTTTATACCGCTATTGTAACTATAATAAAAAAAATAAAAAGTTTTGAATATATATCTCAACTTTATAATATGCTAGCAACGTTAATATTTTCCAATGCAAAAAGTATAGGCTCTGAACTGGGCAAAAACTGCACTACAGAATATTGCTTTTAAACAAAAAAAAAAAATCCCATAAACAAACTTCATTCAGTATTTGTGCAATAAACTCAATTTGCTCATATAAATATTTTTTTTCCACATATTTATGTGTTTACGAGGAACCATAATACTGTGCGGTCTCTTTGAAAACACAAGCAGTCACTACATCTGGGACTGATTAGAGCACCTTTGAGACTGCATAAAGTTGTTCTTTTTTTCTTTTTAATAATCTTTATTCTCTGCCCTTACTGCTATACTCTGCTTTTTCCCTCTCTTTATTAAAGAAATCCTTTCCGCACACAATGCAAATTATAGGTGCATCCACACATAAGTGCACCATAAAGCCGTTGCGGCTTTTGTATGTAAATCAGGCCGTCCAGCACAGATGTATGTTACTGCCATTAAACATTTCAGTATCACTGTCATCAAGTGCAATAAAAGCCACAAAACAAGCTGAACACGCAGCCCTAGCGGGGAAATGGAGAAAAAAAATTGGATTTTCTGTCGTAATCTGTTTACATCTAGCAGTTGGGGATTAGTCAGATTAAAGTCTGCGACTTCAGACCCATTAGGTATGCTAAATGGTGTTTGTCATTTTATTGGGTTAAACCACAGTAATCACTGGGAGAACAGGGAGCATTACCATCAGATTGAATTGTGCTGTGTTCCTAGTCACACACCGTGCTTTAATTGTACATTATCACGGCATGTGCATAGCAGTAATCAATGTAAAAAAAAATACTAAGTAGCAAACTAATAAAAATAAGCATATTTTAGAAATTAACGAGCCAACGGGAAAACAGTGAATTAATTTCACTGAAGCATCAGTATGGTCATACACAGAGCACTCCGTACATTTACGAAGAACACGTTAGTTGTCTAGACGGCATCACAACATACAATCGAGAATGTCCAGATAGACAACCAGTATATTATAGAACTACCACCCTCCTTCTCTCTCACCTCAACACCTATATCTATGTCCTCCACTAGAAATGATCCGTACTAGGCCTCAGTTTTGTAGGTATATGTCACTGATTAGGTACCGATCACGACCTGAGCTTTAGAGACGTCTTGTGAAATTTTCCATTTATCCCCCCAAAAACATTATATTTAAATAAGCTCTCACTCAATTGTTTGCTTTCGTCTATGCCACCTTCACTATATACACTTCTTTGTGTGCCATTTTTAAACCAATTATAATAAACAGTTTATTTGTGACTTCAAAATTATGGAAAAGTAAACTGTATACCCGTTCACTACGGACTTCAACAGAGTTAAACGAACAATGGTTCAGTGTAAAATATTTAACCTCTCCTCTGAAATGTCATGTTTGAACCCGCCATATAAATGTGAATACAAGAAACTGATAAAATCTGCATACGTGTTTCTGTGACGAACATTAATATCATGGATTATATCTTTATTTGTTTTTATTCCGCTGAGGGACCTTCAGGGTTGGCATGTTTGTTTTCTCACTTCAGTTTTGTGAATTAACTCCATATAAGAACTGTGCAAGTCAGCAGAATATGTGTTCAATTAGTATGCAATGTCATAAACATATACACGGAGTAATACATTGCATTACTGAAACTATAAATTATTAACTTAACGAGATGTCCTCGCTGTTTGTCCTTTTTGATATATTTACCCTTTGTATTAGTTTATTGTGTTTGCAGCAGAGGTGAACTTATTAATTTCTATTGTGCACTGAATGTTATTTTTTTTTTACTTGCAGTTTGGTTTTCCATCTCAATTTTTCTTAGCACTTTCCAGGAGGGGGAGGTAGTCATTGGGGGGAGGGTTGTTCAATTTGCAGTATGTTCTTCACAAATCCAATTGAAAAGGTTAAGCAAGATGCCTTATGATTAATTATTAATTAATTGAGAAGTGGGAGCATCTGCTAGCAAGATTTTTTTGTTTGTTTTTCTCAAGCTATTATCTCCATCGTGTCTAGTGATAAAAAGCAAGACTGTATATGCAATCCATAGTGCACACACACACATCTCTCTCTCTTTTTACATATACACACACATAGACACTTTGTTGTGGCCAAACAGATCACGGTCCACTGGGGAAGGAACTGGCAACCCACTCTAGTATATTTGCCAAGAAAACCTTATGGATAAGCACAAACAGACACAAGTTGTGCATGGCAGGCTGTGGTCCATAGGATCACGGAGAGAGTTGGATACTACTGAACGACTTCACAACAACACTAATATATATATATATATATATATATATATATATATATATATATATATATATATATATACACACACACACACACACATACACATATATACACATACACACAAATATTGGCAAATACTAATAAGTCAGACTGATTTTCTAGGAACCAGACACAACTTTTTCAACACACACAGATGAATATCTCAGATACTGTAGATAGATAGATAGATAGATAGATAGATAGATAGATAGATAAGCACTAGTATTTGCAATATTTCCATCTGCAGATTCATTGTACATTTTGTTTTATTGTGCTTGTTGTTAAGGAAGTATTTAGCAAACTTCAATTCAGAATACGCATTAAGAGGAAATTACATATCCCAAAAGAGTTTTTTTTCTAATTATTTGAGGAACACAGAGTTCATTTAAAAGTATTTTAGCTAAACATCTTCCTGTTTCTCCATCAAGAGTTTGTAAGTGGTTGTTAGTGAAAGTGGAATATAGTGACTCATTTGCAAACGATTACCAATGTGAATAAATGGACAATCAGTTCCATTGCTTGTGTGTGTATGAGATTGTCGTGCCAGCCCATAGGGATCAATACAACCAATAAAGTGCAGCTGCTGCACCCATCAAGCCACAAACTGGAGTTTGATGTTAGATAAAAAAAAGTAAATGAGAGAAATTCAGTATGGAACCACATCAGTATATCCAACATTCATTAAGACTTAGATTTTAAAAGTATGTACTAAAATACAGAGAATATCAGAGTGATTTCTTTTTAAAGGTATATATGTTTCCATGGGTAGTATGAACCATCACAGGTAGGAATGCAGTAGTGCCATCATCAATCCAAATATGGATATTCCTTGGGGTAGTAAAAAAAAAAATATCAATGTTTCCAGCAAGAAAGGATCCAGGAAACTTCAAAGGGAGACATGAATCTTTCAGATGTCTCCATTTTAGTCAACTCCAAGTAAGTACAGAACCCCTATTTCTTGCTCCGGTGACCATCCATTGAGATATGCAATATTGGTAACTACTGAAGCATTAAATACTGTAAATTAGCATCCAACATAAATTGTATAACACACTTGCATTTAAGAATATTTTTCCCATGGTATTGTTTTTTGAATATGATAATGAAAGTGGTACTCGTGGAGGTATACATATCAAAGCAAACATGCTGCAGTATCGATGCAATTCTGCTGCATTCTATAAATAAGTGAAACATTCCACAACCATATGTATGGTTAAGTTATTTTGCACTTGGAATTGAGCTATTCCTACCTTTGTACATTTGCCCAGTAGTAATACTGCTACCTACATCACATGTGTATAATGCCTTGCAGTAACTCAAGTCGATTACTTGCACTGTGCAATCCTTCTCCAGATAGTCGATCAGGTGGAAAATTCAATTTCTCGTTAAATTGAAGAGGAAGAGGCAAATCCAGTGGTTGTAACCCCTCTTGACAACTGTTCGGTGTATTCCTTTGATATTATATTCCATCTTGTAATTTTCATTGAAGAATGTCATTATTCTGGATCAGGAATACTGTATATTTGTATGTTACTATAATTCACATTCCTTAGAAAGATGTTTCTCCACATTTACACTACCATGGAGTAAGTGAGATGGGGCTGCAAGATATAAGGGACATTCAATACACTGCTTATGTTAAAAAAAACTCTACTGAAATCTTTATTGGTTGGTTTATCTATATGTTGGTTTATCTATATGTTCAGATTTATTTTGTGTTTAGTGGACCTTCTAACAGCCTGTACAGTGCAGAGTAATTCTTATATTCTTGTGACTATTGATGTTGTTCAGTCCTGTAGTCATATCCGACTCTTTATGACCACATGGAAGCGGCATACCAGACACATCTGCCTGTGTTGTGCTTATCCATATAGTTTACTTGGCAAAGATACTGGAGTGGGTTGCAATTTGTCTGACCTCTCTGCTTTGACCTGCCCATCTTGGGTGACCTACATGGTATAGCTCACAGCTTCATTGAGCACAAGCCCCTTCATCCATGACATGGTGGTTATAAACATAAATATTTTATTAGACCGGTTTTAAGATCTAGTTCTTTAGTCTATTCATTTGGAAACATAGAAAAAAAATATTCCTATCAGCAAGCTACATCAGAGAGAGATGTTTGGGTTGTACCCTGTTCAGTTCCACATTGTAACACAATGCAATGCCACTAGAAGTTATAGAAGTATTTGAGTTGATAAAAATAGCATTAACTTACTGTACACTATAGCAATCAATTTATTTAGTAAAACATATTCATTTCTCATTCACTCTGAAACAACCTTATTGGTGCGTTTAGCACTGTATAGCTCAGGCTTATTGCCAAGGGCTGCCAGATTGTGTTAAGTAAGGAGGGGGTGGCAGTTTTAGTGGCGTTTTCTTAGAAACTGTGCTAGTTACACATTCAGATTTAAATATCGAAAGGCTGTTGAGAACTCAAAGGAGAGGCGTGCATACCTCCAGAAGTGACATCAGCCTGGTGCGCTGTAGGCCAATGACGGGCACCCTATTTCAACTCAAGGGCCTCATATGGAACTGGATTCCTTAAAATGGGCCTTGCAGTGCTTTCAACCTCTTTTTTTTTTACCAGATTAAAAATTGTAAATCAGTGTATGAAAGGAATTCAGAGTGGCTGCTCAACATTATACCATCATTGCTGCCAAGTTGGGGTAGGTTATAGCTAAAACAACCCTTCACCAAACTCCCAAATTTAGGGAGGTCAAAAGTGCTGCAGGAGCTAGATTATAGAATTTCTACCAGTTTTCATACAACATGCTATTAAACTCATTACACAAAACATGAGGAATATAATATCTCTTTTTATTATTATGCTTTATTTGTAATGTGCCACCATATTCCGTAGCGCTATACAGGGGTTAAGAACAAATCAAACATTGCAAAAGAATGGAGGGCCCTGCTATTGAGCTATTTAAAACTATCTTAAAGGAAATAACAAGTAACACTATGGGAAATAATGAAATAAATGACTCTTTTAAATCCCATGAACACATTAGCATATTGAAAATGATAAACTTATAAATATGCCATGGTGTCTCTGAGATATAGCATCATAAAAAATAGAGAAGTACAGTAATGTCTGCACCACAATATGTCACTCTAGCAAGTAAATCAATGGGATCGTTTCTAAAGGCTAATGCCGCACTAGACAAAATAAACAACTAGGCCTGCTACTCCTTTAATGCGGGGGCATTAGTCTTGTACCTCATATAGTTATCCCTCACAACCTGGGAGATTAGAAGCCCCCACTCCTTATCTCGATGTGTATTCCAACTAAAGTCAGATCAAATAAACACAGATGAAAAAGTGGTGGAATATTTCAGTTGGTTATTTATTTTACCAAGCACTTTGACAATTAAACAAATACTTCTCAGCAATGGAGGGTTTTAAATCTGTAATATATTTAGGTTACATTTAACCTCCATCGCTGATCATATTATTTCAAGAAACATTATTTTATTCTGTAACATGCTCAAAACCTGTAGTCTATGTCTGTGTGAAATAAATGCATAATGACTTTTACCTAGAAAATACAGAAATATATTTTATAATATGAAGGGAAAAAATGAATAATTTCCTTCCGCAAAACCCAGTGTCACCGTATCAAGGGTCTATTCAACAAAAATAATCATGAACAAATTTCTTAGTTTTTCCGTGTTATTTGGATAATGGCCCATCACATGTGGGAGAATGTTGGATTAAATGTGGTATAAAGCACCTAGGTACTACCAGTGGTTCTCAAACCTCTCCTCAGGTACCATGATTTCGGTTTGACGCGGTTTGAATGAGGCAATTAGAGTCGATTGAATGCTGAATGTTCACACAGTGTTAAACCAAAATCATGGGTGGTCTGGTGGGTGCTGAGGAAAGGTTTGAGAACCACTGATCTAAACCAAAGGTGGAGATTAATTCGGGCATCTACATGGGAGTAGTCAGAGACATGTAAAACATTGGCGAGTGCACAATCAATTTTATTTACTACACTGTGCACAGTTTTTGAGCCATGTGATTAAATAAATAAATAAATAAATAAATATAAATATATATATATATATATATATATATATATATATATATATATATATATATATATATATATATATATTTTAATAGCTAGAATTATATCAATAATACCTCATCGCTTTCAGGGACACAAACTTGGCCCTATTTGCTGCTTTACTGTATATATTTTTTTTATTCTTAGAATTAGCCGTCTCTTCCTGAACCTTTGTTGGCCCTGAGAAAACTGACAGCTCATCAAAATAAAAATATGTCCTTGGATGCAGCTTAATTGCATTAGATCAGCAGTTGCAATGCTTTAGAAAAATATCAAGCAGATTTGGGAAAGTTTAAAAAAGCTATCACTGCCAAAGCCAAGTTATGCAGTACGCTAGGCCTTTGTTCTATATAGATAATGACGTGAAAATATGTTGGTTTTATGTCAGTAGCACTGGAACACGTGTTTGAAGTGTATTTATTTCCAATATTATTGCTTGAAAAAGCAGTGAAATATTACGACATATGGGAAATGCACTAATCCTCACTGCAGCATTATCAAGTTAATACATGTCTATTTTTGTGTTGATCTAAGCATTAAGCAAAAATTTCCTCTTTAATATCTGAACACGTCAATGGAGATGCTAATGTGATCTTTACATTTATGGGCAAAATATTTATTTGGCATATCATTAACATATGCAAGTTAGCAAGTCTCACATTAAATAATATAATCTCAGTTTCAACAAAACAGCAACAAAAAAAGAAGATTGTGTAATAGCAAATGTTTATAAGTGGCTATTGTGGCTATCCTATATAAGATCCTATATAATCTCACCACTTTGCATCAATCTGTCTTATGTATAATCTATTTTATTTTCTGTATACCTTATTTGTTCTCTATGGGCCTTATTCAAATGCGATTTGGCCAACTGAATAGGGCTCTATACAGACATTTTTAGTTAGTGAAGACCTTGCATTTGGATAGAAGTTCATTAACTATAAACATCTGTAAAAAATTGCTATGTGCTTATATAGAGCCCTATTCAACTGGCCACATCACATTTGAATGAGGCCCTATGTATTTACTGAATCTACTTGGCTTACTATTCTCTGATATATTAAACTATGAACTTGACTGACAAAAATTACAGGATTAAAATTGTTAGGCTGGCAATGCTGTTTGAGACACAATTTGAGGCTTTTGCTCCTCTGAGCACTTTCGGCGCTCATTGCGAGCCTCTCCCCCATGTACTTCACCTTTCATGCTTTGGTGCTCATTGTAAGCCTCTCCCGCTTGTGGTGCTCATCGTGAGCCCCTTTGGCGCTCATCCCGTGGCTCACAATGAGCACCTTTGGCAAGCCTTTCCTCCCACCTACTGTACGGACCGCTCATTGCAGGTTTCGTTAACCTGCAAGTTTTGTCCTTGGAAACGCCATGTGTTTTTTTCCACCATCTCCCATCTGACCCTTCCCTGTGTGTTTATCCCCTGTGTGTCTGCTGAATGTTTGTGTGTTTCGCGCTGAAGTCCATTTGTTTTATTTTGAAAGACCTGCGTGCCTGAATTTTTTTACGTTTTTCATCTGCCACTTTTTTCTTTGTTAGCCGATTTTGGATTGACGAAAAACCCCAAATATGGCTCAAAATCGCTTGCAACCTCACCCACAGGCTTCCTGGCTTCCCCCCTGCGCTGTCTGTGAGTGTTATTATATTTGTTAAATTCTTTTTTTTTGTTTTTAGAGTTACGCGCTTGGCTCGCAGTTGCTCCCCTCACATTGCAGCCTAAGTACTGAGCCGATGCTTTGCAAGGCTCGCATGTGTGACAACGCCTTTGGCGCTCATTGCAGCATGGTTGCTTTTCGAGGCTCGCATGTGTGATGGCGCTCATTGCAGCCTAAGTGATGCGCAACTGCTTTGCAAGGCTTGCATGTGATGGCGCCGCTGGCAATTGCGTGACCAGCATTGCAAACGTCACCAACATCGCAAGATCCACAACTATATATGTGATTGGAAATCATGGTGTATATATAAATGTGGAGCAAATGCATTGACCCCTTGAGGCAGTAGTGTACTACGACCTAGGCAAACAAGGCCCAAGCCTACAGTACAACAATTTCAGCGCTTCCTCAGGATGTTGGTGCAGTGCCACAGAACAATGTATGCATATTTCAATAAATTACTATATGTCATGAAGTTTCTATCTGAAAGAACCTAAACAAAATGATATATACTATATATAAATAAATATCTAGAAAAATCCAACATATTCCAGTACGCTATTAAAATCAAAAATTAGCTGGTAGCTAACCAAAAATCAAATCTGTTATAACTGCTTAGATTATACGTACTAATGCATAAACTAGCTTCTGCACAAATAAAACCGATATAGTTTTTTTTTTATCTCCTCCTCTTCCATTGGCTGTCCCGCACCCATAAACAAAATGGAGTTTGCTGCCCTGCCAAGGTTAACTATACCATCTTGTTAGGCTTCTATAGATTTCATTATTGGCTCATAAAAAAAATCAATAAAGTCCTAGCAAATAAATATATAAAAAATGATTCTTTGTTTATTTTTTAGGATGCCTGAAAATTGAAAATCAATAGAGCACCATAAAATGCTGGTACACTTTCAGATGAGTAGTAATAGATTTACAAGCTCATACAATTCTGTCTTGCGAAACTGATGAATCTGGATACCTGAGTTACACAATCTGAACACAGTTAGAATGCTATTTTCTCTACCTTAATTGAAGAAAATAATTTCTGAATGATTTTTTTCAGTTGGAATTAAAAATATCATACAATCAGTTATTAGATATTGGCTCTTATACACACATAAATCTCTATTTACTATGTCCTCTCACACACACATATATATATATATAAAGCAATTGTGAATTATTGTTTCACGTACCGACTCCCTCAAGCTAGTTTGAGAGGTTACACACACATTTTATATATATATATATATATATATATATATATATATATATATATACCTATATATATATACATATATACATATATATTATATCTATATATATATACCTATATATACCTATATATATATATATATATATATATATATATAAATAAATATCTATAAACTATTCAACACTTGTGAAATACTTTAACATGCTCTAACTATTGGTATTTTCCTCTGGTGATCCTCAGATGTGCAGTCGAATGTGTTTTATTTTTTATTTGTGTTTTTTACAAGCGTGATGAAGTACTCTGGAAGTTAAGTAATGTTGTTCTTTTAGTCATCAGAGGAATGATTTAGAAACACACACAGAAATTGACGAACAATGGCTCCATTATGGAATTGGTCTCACAGGGCTACTTTAACATTATGTCCGATGTATGGTGATTGAATTTATATTCTTTGTTTACATTTCTGTGAAGCCATCTGGTAGCCAATACTTAAATCTAAGTCACAATGAAAATGTAAGCTTGGGTAGGGGTACTTCTGGGATTTTTTAACTGCGGAACAGCTTTGTAGACAAATATGAACATACATATACGTTTTACCAAGGTACTTCTTTGTCCAAGTCTTTAAATCAATTTCATATTAAATGTATGATAGATCTAGAAGTACACACACACACACATACACTGCGACTTGCCCGTCAAAAATGACGGGGCAATAACATGTGAAGCCATGGGAATGCTGTCTGACACATAATGTAAACATTTTTGTACTGTGCGGACCTTCGGCGCTCATGGCGAGCCTCTTGTCTCATCTATTTTTGCTCCTCTGAGCACCTTCGTCACTCATTATAATTTATCTATATTTACTTAATCAATAATGAATTAATTAGTTCTTGACTAAATTAATATACTTTACCTATTTGTAATGAATATATCCAGCAATCAATAGTCTAAAGAGCTAACAATCTTTTTATATTTTCCGTCAGCATAAAATTTACAGTGAGTGTTGTTTCTCTGATGATAAAGTGTAATGAATGTCCCAACTGTGCATTAGAAATTGTTTGTGTGCGCGAGGGAAATCCGTTGGTGTAGTTGTGTATAGCACCATTGTATATTGGTAATGTTATTAATGTGTTACGCGGCTCGCATTTCCCGTAATTTGTAATTTTGTTTGTTGCTGTGTGATAGTGCTACACGTTTGGCAATGTTTTGCGTGGTCCGGGGTCTTGTAGCCTCGTTTTAATTTTTTTCCAGCTGCCATTTTTTTTCTCGCTTTGGCGATTTTCATATGGTGAAAGTCTGCAAAATCGCATTTAAAATTGCGTTCCACCTCACTCCCAGACGTCCTGGCCGTTTCCCCCGTGCTGTGGGTGATATTTTTGTTGTATTTATTTTTATTTTCTTTGTGTTTTTTGGATGTTCGTGGTTCGGCCGTTAACCTAGTATTTTTGCTATCTCGTATTTTTTTTTCTTCCAAGTCCTGCGTCTCTTATTTTTTTTTCTAAGTCTTGCGTTTGTCAAGTGCTCGAAGGGTAATGCGATTGCGCGTTTACTATGTGTTTTGGGGCTAAGTCCCGCGTATTTAATTGCCTTCACTGCTCGCCTCGCTTTGCGAGGCAAGCAGGCAATGAGTGCCTTTGTGCTGCGAGTTTAATTGCCTTAACAGCTCGCTTTGCAAGGCTCACCGCGATGAGTGCCGCTTAAGTGCTACACGTTAATAGCTCGCCTCACTTTGCGAGGCTCACAAGCACCACGCAAAGCGTGACGACATCTCGCAGATTGTGTGTGTGTGTGTGTGTGTGTGTAATTATATATATATATATATATATATATATATATATATATATATATATACACACACACACACACACACACACACACACACACACAATAGAGTGATACAATGGGATGTACACAAGGCTGACTTACTTCTAGATGTAGATACAGAGGACAGACAGGATAGACCCATTGTTTCTAGGTTTGACCACTCATGACTCAACATTGTAGCAATATTTCTAATGTTTACACTTATTAAAACAATTGTGGTGGTCCTTTAAGCCAAGTTTAAGTCCGTTATTAAAAAGTAAGCAAAAATTGCATTAAGAAGAAGAACTGAAAAATAAAGGTCAGGTCCAGTGGTTATAAAAAAAGAAAAACTTTTTGCTTGTACAGTACATTTACTTTTACAGCTCTTCATGTTTCTAACAGTACAGCATTCCATAAATCAAATTTGACATGTCTGAAAAAAATAAAGTTTCATAAGTCAGCAGTGTCACATGTAATTGGATACCATTACATGAGTTTAAATATGTTAGGTCTTACTGTGAGAAATGTGATTTATGGTCAGGATATATTTTCTTAGGTAACCAGTGACTTGGGGGTAAGACAGGAGCACTTGGAAAAAGTACTCTCTTTGAACTTCGTGTTTTGTTTGAATAACTTGGCACATACTGACATTTGACTCCCGTAAGTATAATGTATGTTTTCCCAGCTAGAAAAATAAGTTGTGCTACTAAACTGTAGATAATGGTGTAGATGAGATGAGTATATTGATCACTTAAGTTTAACAATTTGATCAAACTTTGTGCTTTAGGTCTTCAGTAAATAAATATGGATTAATACCACGGTAATTGTTGCAATTTAGCATTTGTTTGTTTTCACCAGGATTACCAGCTTTTGTATAATCCGTCCAATACAGCAGGCATATGCTTAAAGGAAGCCATAATTAAAATGGTCATGGATTACAAGAGCACATTTCCATGTCCAGGTTACCAGAGTGCAGTGTATTAACTGTATTTCTCTGAATTCTCTGAAGGGAACAAGTGTTTTTTTTTTGTTTTTTTTTAAACTTGTTTTAGACATTCAGATGTGAACACAAATGTACTATTTATTTACTAATTTATATATATATATATATATATATATATATATATATATATATATATATATATATATATATAATTTGCAGCCTGCAACAGTGTGGCCGCGTGCCAAATTCCATGTTTTGGCACAGAATATACAAATCACATATATAGTTGTGAGCATACGAGTTGTTGCCAACGCTTACGGGCTCGCAAACTTTAGGTCGTAACGCAAACAAAATACGAGACACGTTACGACCCATTACGACCTTGCAAAAAACAACCGCACATAAAAAAAACAACAAATACACACAACAAATACATAAAAAGCTTACCTACAGCAAGAGGGAGCATCCAGAACCTCGAAAACAAAAGCAGTTTAGACACAAAAAAATTCAATAAGCGAGAGAAAAAATGGCCGACGAAAAAAACGAACACGAGGCTACAGCAGTCTAAAGACTCAAAACACCACCAAACACCTACGTATTTGCCGAAAAACACATACGAGATTAGAAAACAAGGACGCAACCCGCGCAACCCCAAAAACATTACAAACACAACAAATACAAACAACAAACACATAAAAAGGTTACTGACAGCAAGGGGGGGGGGGGCACCGAGGACCTCTGTACCTCAATTTAAGCACAAATTTCTGAGTTTAGAGACCCGAAAATCCCCTAACCGAGAGAAAAAATGGCCGCCAAACAAAACGAAAACGAGGCTAAAGGTCCCTCAATACGCAAAACACTACCTTAAACACGCAAAACACCACCAAACACCTACGGATATTCCGAAAGCTCACCAAACAGCTACGGATATTCCGAAAAACTTGCACGACATAGAAAACGAACGACGCTACATCAGCCACAGCTACATCAGTCACATTATATACACCAAATACCCTTAGCTCACTTACAATTTCATTGGCGTAATTTTTTGACGGGCAATATTCTAGTTCCTACTAAGCATGGCTGTAGAAACTAGAGAGGACAGCATCATGCCCAATAAACAATCACCACTGCACATGGAGGAATATAAAACAGCACATCAAACGACAGAGAAAGAGGGCTCAATGAAGAAAATAAACATTAGAATGGGAGGAATGAAGAATTAATGTTGCATTTTAATCTGAAACATGTAAATAATGATGATCAGTGACCTTCAATGGGTGAACAATAGATCGCAGTTCTAAGCCAATGACCTATTGTTTAATTCAGTCATTTAAAAAAAGTATTGAAAAGAAAATTTTTATATTGCTGATTCCCTCATGATTATGAAATACATGTGCAGTCAAATATAGAGAGTTTGACCAGCTCTACCAAGGTACCCATTTTGTAGAAAATATATACTTTACACCAAAAGTTGTTTAAGTTACACCTGTTTCTAGAAGCAGTTATCTTGTATAAACATTAATATATGTGTTACTCTTTAAGCCCATGTCCATCTGTAACCAGAAGGCCTAGTTATGGGACACTGTCCTAGTTGGCACTGCTTTGAAATACACGTGACCTTCGTGAGCTGCAGAACAGCGCACCGTCATCAGGGCGACGAGAACTGCGCCCTGATGACGCTCTGCGCTCCAGCCTGCATCCCATCTGCCACAGAGGCCCCCCATCTCATATTTTTTGGAGCTGCCAAGGCTAAGGTAAGGGAGTGATATACATACAATGTAACATGCTCCTAGTGACATACACACAATGACAGTGACATTACATACAACATGCTCCTAGTGATACATGCCAGTCCCACTGCCCCACATATATATCGCCCCTTACCTTAACCTTGGCAGCCTCCAGCAAGCAGGTCCAGTAAATATGAGATGGGGCAGATGGGATGCAGGTTGGAGAGCAGAGCATCATCATAGCGCAGTTCTCGGCGCCCTGATGATGGTGCTCTGGTCACCAGTGTGCGAAAGATGTGCCACTGCTTTGAAGAGTAACCTGAATGTCTCCAAGTGAAACTGGGGCAACAGAGTAACTTAGGCACACCTTCAACTGGATCACGGATGCTTTCTACACAATGTGCATCATGATAAAAAAAAATGTTTGCAAATGTTTAAGTAATACATATTTTTCATTATACATAGTGGATTGGGTGCATGTTAATGACCCTTTAAGCACAGCTTAGTAGCTATGCTTTTGGAGCTTGACTAATTAAAGAAAATAAATAAAGCTAAATGTGTAATCCCTTTAAATTTAATCTGAACAGTAATAAGTCATCCTGAAAATCTTCACTGTGTAATAGGATAATATAGAAGTGCAAGAGCCAGTTGAATTCTTAAATGGACAATTTCACGTTAGGAAGCCTTTGGTTCTATTAATAATATAGAAAAGGAAATTGTTTTGTATTAAATTGGGAAATAGGAAATCAACTACTGCTATTTATAATGAACATATTTCATGATCAGAAGAAATTACAGGATCACAATCTATATGCTATGTAGATTCTGGATTAGAAAATGCAATCATAATAATAGGATATATGTGCATTGTATTGGTTGCCAATATATCCGTTCATATATAAGTGGAGCTTAAAGTGCAGAACCAGAAATTACTACCCTACTACAAATGTGGTATCACACTAATTGCACAAAAAGTCTCCTGAAAACACAGGCATGTTCTCACTCAAAGCTGGAGGGATATCGCAAGTGATAATGCAGCCGAAATAAAAATTGATTTAAAAAAAAAATTAAATGCTGATCTTGTAAATATTTAAGCCATATACAAATGCTCTCATATCCAGCATGTTGCAATAGATGCCATAAATTTTCTTCATGGCAGTGACCCATTAGTTCCACTATGATGAAGTCACTTCCACTTAGCAAACCGTGCAATAAAATGTGAATAAGCGAAAGGTTGACTCAGTAGCGAAAAGGAAGGATGAAGAATCCTATTGTGACGAGTTTCTACATTTTTCACATTTGTTATTATTATTTTTTTTTAATAAGATAATATTTTCAATTTGCTAAGAATATCTTGTAAAAGTTCATTATACAGCTATCCCTTCTTTTAGATTGTGGCAAAACTTGATCTTCAGCTGCTCCTCTTAGATTATAATGGAGAAGTAGCAAGTTTCAAACTAGCAATGTTTATAGAGACATCACTCGTCCAGTTTTCGGTCTCCCATCCCATTGAAATGTTGACACTGTTGCTTGATGTTGTAATTAGTGTAACAGCATATCACTGGGATATACTAACTGAGTGGTGGAGCTACTGCAAATGAAGCAGGTGCAAAGAACCAGGGGTCACAACAGTGTAGGGGGCCTCTGGGGGCAACGGGTTGATTTTTAATTTATGAGGGTAGAGGAACAAATTATTTTTATAGAAGGGAGATCTGAACAAGTACATATATTTTTGGCTTTTTATTAACCTCTTCTGGCACCTAAAGTTTGAAGGGGGCTTTAAATTATTTTGCACTGAGCCCCTCCATTCAATAGCTCTGCCACTCAACTAATTGACTAACTTTATACTACCTTTAGGCTGTCTGATAAATTAATCAAAATGCTCTTAGATTGTAAGAAATCATATATATATATATATATATATATATATATATATATATATATATATATATATATATATTTATTAATTACACACACATTAACAAATAAGTACAAGTGTTAGGAACCCCACCAATTCATGAACTAAACTAAGATTTTTCCAATATCTACCTTATACTATGTTAATGCCATATGAATAAATGTGATTACAAATTATTATTAAAAAATAATTGAGCTTATAAATTAGTAGATTTAGTAGCACTTGTGCTATATACTTCAACACACATAGTAGAGTATATAACACAATTGACATAAAAATAATTCTAGCAATATTCAAGTTAATCAGCAATTTGTTTCTATTTGTTAACCTACAGTTCTATCTCTAAAGAGAAGTGATGCCAGATAATAGCTGGGAGATGAAATGGTTAATATAATATAATTCACCTCCTCTTTCACCAAACACCTTCTTGGTTCTGGAGAGATCTGTAACTTTTTATGGAGACTTACTATTCTTTCCTCAGGACCAAGCACAAAAGCAGTGCTTCAGGGAAGCTATGGTTCCTTGCTCATGGGGATTTAAATGACATATATTTCCATACAGATTCCCAAAAGCAAAATGTGACTGCAGCAATCCTAAACCGATTTTGAGATGCGTCACTCTGTACCTATGGATACTGTTCTACATTATCACGAAGAGCAGTCAAATAAAAAAATAATATAAACACTCTTTAGTTTTATGCATTTTTCCCTGTCTTATAATGTTTAAGTGCTGCAGTGTTCACTTTTACTGCACTAAAATGGGTTTCTTACCTTGAGCTTCAGAGAAGCTGGTTAAACGGCAAGATTCTTTGCACTTAGAGACATTTTCTCAGATTCTGAAGGGACCATAAATTACAAGCCCCCCCCCCCCCCATATATGCTTATGTACTATCTTCACTGCAAAAACAAACTCAATGTACTTTCTCATTGAGATTAAAATATCTAAAAGAACACAAAATAATACATTGGATTTTTTTGTAATTGCAGCTAGGATAGTGTTTTTCCAACTCCATGGTGCTAGTGATTTTAGGCCCTTGCAGAATCTGACAAAACCAAGACACGCACCCATTCATTGGGTGAAATTCAATGAAGTCTAAGAGGGTTATATAAAAACTAATAAAACAGTGAAATATGCATCAATCTCCAAAAAGTTTTGTTTGCATGGTTTTCAGCGCTCTGTTTAAATGATTTAAAGCAGTACTGGAGGGAATAGATCAATGACAATGTATCATTTGCAGAATAATAATAAAAAAACTCTTACAGTTTTGGCTTGGGTAGTTGTTTAATGCATTTAATACCTTGCAAGGAACAAAAGGTCAGTGCAAACCTTATAAGAAAACCCCATGCTTCCCAGCACTCTAGACTTGCAGTTTCTCATGAACAATAAAACAAGACTCCGGGTCTGGTTCCAGAAAAGTCTGTCCCATCTCTTCACTCAGCTGTCTTTAGATCTGGTTTGATAGCCTTGAAGTTTTTTTTTTCCTACAGCAATATTTATCTACTCAAAAATCTCTCTGGCATTCCATTATGGGCACCTGCTGTTGATAATTATAGGTCTGTCTCCTAACCACTTCCTCTGTTTTATTTCAAGGCGAGCTTCAATCCACTTTATTACCAAAAAGCCCATCTAACAAGAACACTGCACAACCCCTTATGACTATAATTATGCAGAGCAACATAGTGGGTACATAGCTGAACTTTTAAAATAATTATGTCCTACAAATTTTTGTCTCTTTTTTGCAGAATATGAAAAAAAGTTATTTTGTTGATGTTTTTCTTTTCAAGGTCTTCAATTTGAAAACTACATTTAAAATCAACATTTTTTACAACAGAAAGTTATTAAAATAGATTAAAGTTACTATGGTATACTCATGATACTTATTCACTACCGTAATTCTACCCCTATCTCTGAATTGTATGACCTATCAATAAATGTTATCACCCTATGGCAGTTGGTAGAACTAGTACATGCTAATAGTGATTTAGGAAAAGAACAGGGCTGTGCTCTCAGACTCAAATCACTATGAGCATGTGATAGCCCTGTGAAAACTGATAGTAAGAAGACGTTTTTAGAATAAACTTCTTTGAATTTATAACTTACCCTGTGGCCTTGTCCATATCAGCCAGTATCAGCCAATCACCCTATGAGAATATTTCACATACTGGATACTTTAACAGCATTTACCAAACCCCCTTTTAATGCAAAAATGTTTAAAACACACGTTTAAATACATTATTGAAAACATGTCTACTATTGGCGTTTTCCAGCTATTGGAAAATATGAATATAAAAACCTTATTATAGTGCTGTTGATGGCACTCCAATCATTCTAACCAAAAACAAAATTATAAATTTAGCTTTGTAAAGATACACAGTGCCAGAGAGCAGAGTCACTAGATGATCCCGAGTTCATATAATCTTTTTTAGAATCAAATCGTATATAAAATCAATTGAATAAATATAATATTTAGAATGGTTTCAGTGGCTTTCTTAAAATGAGATTTTCAGGTTGCTTACAGGTGGATGCTCTGTGACATTCAGGTCAAAATCAATTTCAGATTAAAATTACCTTTTGATACATAATGCTGCAAACAGAATGCAGATCTCAGTATGTGTTCTAGACATCATAATTCCTTAGGGAGGAAACATTTAGTATTCCCCTCATTATATTGATTTTTCAAAAACACTCCATAGTATATACAAGTCTCCAACACTTCCAGTTGTGTTGGGGCCTCATGGGTGTGATGTATCCCTTATTTTTTCTAACCAGCAGTGGAGGGTGGGGGAATTTGTAGTCTTATCATTGACTTCAGTAATTATCCCTCCTCTACAAATGGGGAATGTCCCATTCCAGTGCATTTGAGGTCACCAATTCCCAGGATATCAGTGTTTAACCGTGTCATATAATTCTTGACCACGTCCAGTTGACCTTGGTTCATAGTTCTAACATGCCCGGTTCCTATGCTGAATTGTTCTTTGCAGCAGTGGACTTTCCTTTCCCCTCCACACATCTGCAGCTGGGTGTCCTTTCGGCTTTGGCCCAACCATTTCATTAGATCTGGTTCTACTCATACTCGCCCTCTGCTCTTCCTCAGTAATTTGGTAGGCACCTTCTGACCGGAGGGGCTCATTGTCCAGTGCCATATAGTCAAGTTTCTGGTTGTGCTTGTCCATAAAGTTATCTTGGCAAAGTTAGTTGCTAGTTCCTTCTCCAATGGCCCACAATTCGTTTGACATCTCTGCTATGACCTTCCCATCGTTTGTGACTATGTGGTATAGCTCACAGCTTAAAATGAAGTACCCAAGCCCCTTCACCACAACAAGGCAGCAATTGAAAAGGGCTCTACAAATGTTCAGAAAACAAAATATTCTGCTTTCCCTGCCCCTAGTAAGCTCATCGGCAAGAATAATAAGCATCCTAGTTTCTAGACTAGACACTAGCACAGTAGGCAAACAATAAGATTTTCTTTTTTTTTATACTCCTGTCTTACATTGCTGCGGATATTAATTTACTACATACTTCACAATATGTGGAGTTTTTCCTAAATTACAACAGAACTTTAACTCCAGATTAAATCTGATTTAGATGTGTTCAATGTTGCTTTAGCAGATTTCTTTTTAAATTCAGAAACTTATTGCGGAAACTAAAATGAAAATACATTAAAACTCCTAGTCCCACATATAACACCCATCTCCAGTGTCCACTAAAATATTATATAACCAATAAACAATAAAACTTTAGGATACATCAGAGTCTCTTTTTTCAACATATGCCTCTGAATCATTCTGCTCCCAATATGCTTTGTTTTCAGTCTCAGTGTAACCAAAAAGACGAATAGCCATTAAAGGGAACATAAAGCTATTTTGCTGAAAATGATATGGAGCTCTACGCCTATATATATATTATTGATATGGTTCTTGCTGTGAATACTAGTTTCAACTATCTTGAAATGAGGAAGTCGTTTTGGAATACAGTTTAAATATACCGGGGGATCATGCTGAGCCCACAGGAAAACATGTCTGCCAAGAACAATAAACAATAGATTGCAGGAAACGGGAATTTGGGCATTTTTATTTACTAAACATGGACTATAGTACAAAATGATTTGCAATGGCAGAGCTGTGCTATTGAATAAGAAATCTTCAGGTGCCATCTGTCACTAAATATGCTATTATTTGCCACAAGGATAGAACCACAAGTACAATTCTGGTCTATTGAAAATACTGAAGCCCCTCCAATTCCTCTTATTCTTTAAAAAGAGGATCAGTATAATATTATACAAATTGGAATGGGCACTTCCAATCTATGCCAATAAATTATCATATTTTAAAAAGCAACCATAATTCAAAAGATTAAGAAGAGAGATTTCCCAAACACATCCTACTAATTTCTCTTGGTTTCATGAACCAAAGACTTGGGCCAGCAAAAATCAAAAAGTAGAGAAATGTATTATACATTTATTTGACATAAATTGCAACTTAAATCTGTTCAAAGGAAACAAAATTACGCACTACTGCCATAACTGCTTGATCTACGGAGGTTCTTTCCAATGACCTATTCCTCTATACTTTAAGAATACAAAGTATATATTTTAGCTATATTTTAAGAAAAAGCAAAAATGTTATGAAAAAAATAAGTTAAGACTTTTTTTTTTAAATTATTTTAGGCTTAAATTTGGTAATGTTCACTTACTAGCTTATGTGATTGTATCTCTTCCTATCTATGTCTATTCCACTGATTTTAGGTTCATTCTATATTTTATATTTTATTTACAATAATTTAAGCCCTATATGATACCCATGCCAAAAACAAGACATCTAGTGATCATCACTTGTTAGAACATAGAAGTAGGAGTAAATACACAATATAAAGAAACATTACCGAAAAAATAGACCTCAATGATTTTTTTGTACCCACACATATTTGATCTAAGGCTTAAAGGGAGTTTAAAGCAGTTATTTCAGCACTGGAATTTTAACATAAAAAAAATAATTAGGAATAAGTAAACTATAGATTTTCCAATCTATGATGGAAACTGGTTCCTATCTTAAGAAATGTTACTAAAATAGAATTACTAAAATAGAATTTTTTGGAGAATTCTTAAAAAATGTATTTGCCCTTTTAATATCCACTTAAATTGAAATGTGTAATAGTACGTATTCACCAGCACAACTGGAGATCTGGAAAGTATAATAATATTGATAAAAATGCATGGGGGAAGGACGGGTCTCCATGCGCTCACAAAAATAGTGTCTGAAATTGGAGATAAGAGGCAAAGATAGCATTTTGGAAAAAGGATATTGAAAAACCACCCACTGTCATTACTCTAACTAAAATTCCAGTTACCAAACATGTCTCATCTTTTACATGGCAAGCCCCACCACAGGGATCCTGACCAGGACCTAACTGAGCTGAAATTGCCTAAGGTCAAAGAAACTAAAATGCTCAATACAGAATGGGAAAAATATTAATCCCCTCACTGCAGGAGGCATCTGAGAGAACACATTCCTTTCATTTATGAAAATGTTACCAACTCTCCAGCTTTTTGAAATTGTGCTTCATTATCCTCCTGTCCTGGAACACATGGCCTATTTTCTCTCAAACCCACCAAGACTTACTGCAGCTTGTGACAATTTATGTTGTCTGTTTTGGACAAGCAAAGCATGTGGAACAAGTTAATCTAGGTCTGTTCTTTATTTCCCAGTTACTGAAATGCCCTTAGATGTTAACTAAAAACTGCTTAAAAGCATTTTGAAATATGTCCAGTACTTATAAATGCGGAGTTTGAAATGCTAATGAACAGCTTGTTTGTACTGGTTTCTTGAGCGTATTATTCCTAAATGTCTTAAAAATGTTGAGAAAAAGCAACATTCTATAAACTGTGACTAAAAGGGACTATTTCAACATTGACTGCAATTTCTGGAAGGTCATCACTACCTAGAATAAACCACTTTAATATAATATAATATAATATAATATAATACGGAGATATGCGGTTTACCTGTTCTCAAAAAAATATTTTTGCTCAAAAAATGCATGTAATTGGGGATAATTGCATTCATCTACCAAGAAGCTGCAGAAAATTCTTAGGATGGCCAAGTAGCTCTCTTAGCAGAGACTTATAGACAGCGCTGACAGACTGGTACTTAGCAGTACTAATCTGTCAGCTCCATCTAAACTAGGAGGCTGATATCAGATATTTGACCAGCAAACATAGCGTTGTGGCAGGAAATCAAGGTAATGTTTGAATTGCAGTTTATTTGCAATGAAATTATAAAATTAAATAAATTAATATGTTCTAGTTAATTACAATGGTTTAGTCTCACGAGGGATCTCTTGTTAAGCTATTCACATGACCAATTAATTAATATTCTGTTATTTATACAGCACTTACATTTTATTCAGAGCTGTAGTGTTCTGGAACTTACACTTTTAATTAGTAGTCAGTCAATAAATGTGGAAGGATGGGAAGGCCACTCTCAGTCTATGTAACTTGGAATAAGTAGAATACTTTCCATTTATAAGACGTTTCATTTTACATTCAAAGTACAGGAAATGTAAAGTTTCCTTTAAAATTAGAATTTTAAATGTTTAATCAAAAAATATTCATTACAAAATATCTATATTGCCACTTACTTAAAAATACCACTTATTATTTTATGACTTTTTTTTACGCACACACAGGATAAAAAGTCCATCAAAATATATTTTTAAGATTGGTTTCAGAATAATACAATGAAACTTTTTTATTTTCCAAATGATTACATTATCTCTTAGAATAATTCATGCACAATGGGGCCAGTAACAATATATAAGTTGTATGGAAAGACAGTTTTTGTACTGGAGAAAGCATTTCATCTTTAGCAGTGTCAGGGGAGGCAGAATTAGACCAAAGATGGCTGCTGCTTGCACCATCTAATCTGTCTATAGCTGCTGCTCCTGTGCGTTTGGTAGAACAATTGATCATGGATCCCTGTAGAACAAAGTAATATAACCTCTGTGATGTTTGAGATTACCAATATCTAGTACAGCAGACACAAACTCTGCTTTATGTACTAAATAAACAACATACAGAAAAAAAAAAAAAACGAACAACCACCATTCTTTGCATTTTTTTTTTGCCGATATCTTAAAAAAGTTTAGTAATCCTCAAATAAATGTAATATAGCATTATATTTAATACTAACAAATGCGAACAATGCAAGATGCAATTTACCGTATTGGCCCGAATATAAATCACACTTTTTTTCTGATTTCTGAGCTTGGAAATTACAAGTGCGGCTTATATTCGCAACCGTAAAAAAAAAAAAAAATGATTGCCGATTTGTGGGCTTGAGATTGTTTAGCAATTCATTTTAATGTCATTCATCGCTTTGCCCGTATTTTACAGTGCAGTATTGATTTTTAATTTGCATTTATGGGGCTACTATTAACCCACTTGGGTGTCCTATGTGGAAATCATAGGATTGTCTTTTACATTTGCCGTTTATGGGTGTGAGTGAATGCGGAATTGTAGCAATTGTATAGTGATTTGCGATTTTAGCGATTATAACATTTTGCAAGCTACAATTTTGGCATGTAACCAGCAAAAAAAGTTACCATACGTAAGTTTCGGCTTATATTCGGATATTAGCTTTTTTTCCCCTTGCATTTCACAGGTGCGGCTTATATTTGGGCCAATACGGTAAATAGTCACTAATACCTTGCTATAACGCATTCGTTCCTGTTCTTTTCAAATAAACTCCAGGCCAGGTTTTTGGAATGATCACTTATGGTCCCCACCTGTGTCAAAGTGCATCAACATGAAACTGACTTGCTATGTGTCCTTGAGAATAACACTACAGTCTTATATAGCAGTTATAAGGAACAACACTGAATAATGTGTAAAATATTTATAATAAGCTGAAATTAACAAACAGGCAAAAAAAATTCATAAAGTTAAAACTAAATAAAGTAAAACAACCATTATTATGTTATATTATTATATTACTAGTAACTATCATATTATCTGCCATTGTTTGTGCAGTCTCTCGCTGTGCGCACCCCCCCCCCCCTCTCTCTCTCTGGTTCTGCAGCCACCCCCCCCCCCCCTCTCTCTCCCTCTCTCTCGCTCGGCGCTCCACCCGCTCTCTCGCTCGGCGCCCCCCGCCCTCTCTCTCGCTCGGCGCCCCCCGCCCTCTCTCTCGCTCGGCGCCCCCCGCCCTCTCTCTCGCTCGGCGCCCCCCGCCCTCTCTCTCGCTCGGCGCCCCCCCGCCCTCTCTCTCGCTCGGCGCCCCCCGCCCTCTCTCTCGCTCGGCGCCCCCCGCCCTCTCTCGCGCTCGGCGCCCCCCGCCCTCTCTCTCGCTCGGCGCCCCCCCGCCCTCTCTCGGCGCCCCCCCGCCCTCTCTCGGCGCCCCCCCGCCCTCTCTCTCGCTCGGCGCCCCCCGCCCTCTCTCTCGCTCGGCGCCCCCCGCCCTCTCTCTCGCTCGGCGCCCCCCGCCCTCTCTCGGCGCCCCCCGCCCTCTCTGGGCGCCCCCCGCCCTCTCTGGGCGCCCCCCGCCCTCTCTCGGCGCCCCCCGCCCTCTCTCGGCGCCCCCCGCCCTCTCTCGGCGCCCCCCGCCCTCTCTCTCGCTCGGCGCCCCCCGCCCTCTCTCTCGCTCGGCGCCCCCCGCCCTCTCTCTCGCTCGGCGCCCCCCCTCTCTCGCTCTGTGCCCCCCCCTCTCTCGCTCTGCGCCCCTTCTCTCTGTCCCGGCCAGCAATGGGCATCCATTCGATACCATAATTTGACAATTGTCTGACACGTGCGCAGTACGCACTTTCTATTAGTTTCTTGTTATGTATGTTGCAAGCTTGGAAACAAAAGCAAAATGAATTTGCTGAACTTTATTACAGTGCATACGAACGACAAAATAGTAATAAAACATATTGTGCTATTAGGATCTCTTCCTGCTAACCACACAATACAATCTAGGAGGGTATTATCTCTAGGACACATACTCAACCTTGAATAAAACACTCATTACATGCTTCAAGTATGGTCAAATAAAGGTGTACTGCACTCTGAAAGGGAAAGTGGGGCCAGTGGATGTTAGCATTGAGTTAACAACATACATTTACCCAGGTCATACACTGCAAAGATATTTACACATGCTGATGCTTGTAGACGATCACTAATGGGCTTCTAATAGTGAGGGGGGTGGGAGGGCCGTAGTTGGACTTTTTAGCAATAGTCCATCTGACATTGCTGATTAATTGGGGCTCTTCCCTCTGCTTTTTTATTAGCTTACTAAACAGCATTTTACAAACTCTGCACAATAACCATGCACAACATGTAATCTATATCCTATATACATTTGGAATGAAAGCGCTGAGTGTAACATTTGTTATGAGGCCACTATTGTGTTGGGTAATTTGGATATTTAGGGCTCAGCTTTTACAGCATTTTCTAGTGCTTAACATCATTTAATACAATTTGTAATACAACACACTATAACCATATATTTAAAATATACCTAAAAAGGGAGAATGTGTTTCGAATATATAACGCCTGTGTTTATTTATTTGCTTTCTAAAACACTTTTCTCAACATCAAATTTAGTTACTCACACTACCATACAGAAGAAAATGCCCACAGTGTTTCTTTAATACAGATTTCGAATTTGATCGGACTTAAAACAATACTTTATTATATTTTAACCCATTTCACATGCTTTTTTTCAGTTTAGCGGTCACATAACAATGCATCATATGCATTTAACTGCTTTCTTTCTCTAATGTGCATCTCTAGCATAAGTGTCTTTTGCAGTGATTAAATATGGTGTTGGTGGTTAAATAGTTTTATGCATCAGAAAATAGTTCCACAAGGCTGCGTAAAACCTTTTAGGGGG